>QXTE01000050.1:1596089-1958362 GCA_003942145.1 Platysternon megacephalum | reverse complement strand
GGGGGGGGGGGGGGGGGGGGGGGGGGGGGGGGGGGGGGGGGGGGGGGGGGGGGGGGGGGGGGGGGGGGTCGGGGCAGGGGACTGGGGGTGTGTGCCCCCATTCCACCCACCCCCCCTTCCCCAAGGCCCTGACCCCGTTTCTTCTCCCATGCCCCATCCAACCCCCCTCCAGAGATCTCCTCCGCCCCTAACCACCCCCCGGGATCCCACCCCCGCCCCTAACCACACCCCGGGATCCCACCCCTTATCCAACCCCCCCTGCTCCCTGTCCCCTGACTGTCCCCTGACTGCCCCTTGTCCCCTTATCCAACCCCCCCGGCCCCGGAGCCCTTACCATGAGGCTCCTAGCGCTGCCCCGCAGAGCGGCATGGCTCCAGGGGAGAGGGGAGTGTGTCTGCCTCCCCGCGGAGCCAAACACTGCCCCACGGGAGCGTGCAGCCCCGGCCCCCAGAGCGCTGTGCGTGCGGCGGCATGGCTCCAGGGGAGGGGGGAAGGCGGGGGAGGGGCCGGCGGTTTGCTGCGCTCGGCCCGGCGCTCTGGCCCGGGAGTGTGGACCCCGCGGCTTGCCGCGCCGGGAGAGTGGGGCCATTGGCCCCCTGCCCCCGCGGCGGGGGCGGAGAAGAGCGGGCCGGCTGGGCAGGATTTTTAATGGCACGCTGCTCCGGCAGGCAGCAGCCTGCCATTAAAAAGTGGCTCGCGTGCCATCGGTTGCCGACCCCTGTTCTAGACTAATACAGACAGTAAAAAATTAAGAATCTGAATATATATTTTTGCTTAAGTAAATGTGTATTGATACAGTATATCTTCCTGGTTAGCAAAATGTACCACATTTAGTGTATATATAGTTGCAGATCAATGTGTTTTTAACGGGTACCAACCAATGATGATCAACCTTTCTTTAGGAAAATAACTAAAAAGTACAAATGTCAAACAAGATTCAAATCATGGATTTAAATCAATGTTTCCTGCTTGCTGATTTAATGATTTAAATCACTTTGATTTAAATCAAGTCAGCCTGGTACTTAATGTTAAATCGATTTTTAGTATATGCTTTACTGGAACACCTTGAAAAGATCAGTTTAAATAAAAAAAAAAATCTTCAGTTAGTATAAACTGTTTAAAGTATGTTAATGATTTAGGCAGTTGTTTAATATTAACTCTGTGTTCCAAATAGTGTCTTCCTTTAGGTCTTTTGAAATAAGTCTGGTTTTGATTGATTAACTTTATTTTGGGTGTTTGGTGGTAGTTACTCAAGCAACTATGAACCTCCCCCTCTTCAGAGCATTTTAAAAAGTAATCATTTGTTGAACTGATGACGCTATTGAAAGGGTTATGAAACAGACTAAACTGGCTCTAACTATAACTTTGACCTTTTTGACCAAATTGTGGGAGTTGTGCCAATATTTGATGATGATCAGTTCTGGGAAGTTCTTTAGTATTGAATTCCAGGGCTGCATGAGTGATGCACTAAAGATCTACTTGTGATTGATGTAATACTTGCCTAATACATTTTTAGGCTTGAATAGATCATTTACCTAATAGTAAAATTGCATAGACCCTGACTTAATCAGAAACTTCTTAATGACTTTTAAAATGCTCAATTAGGAGTTAGCAACTTAAGACTCTTCTTCCCACCTCAATGCAAGTAGTCAGCCTGCCTCTGCAAATACTCCCTCTAGTTGCATCTTCATCTGTAATAAGAAGAAAAAGCTCAACTCACAGAAGGGGTTTCATATGATTGTCATTCAGCTTTTCAGCCAATGGTTGCAGGATCAATCTGCATTCACAAAGCTTTTCTGGCTTTGGAAGAGTTTGAGATCAGAGGTCTGTTTAATCCTGACTGATTTCAGTAGACTGAAGGCCTCTGTTTTCTTCAGCCACTCAACACATACAATTCTCTTATTCCTAGAGGTTATTTCTGGTGTCTTGCAAGAACATATCTTTCTTCAAATTGAGTATTTAGCCTCAAATTTAGGACTAGCCTGAAACACAAAATGGCTTGTCTGAGCTACTGCAAAGGTGATGAGATCTGTCCAAGAGGCTGTGATTATTAATAACCATAGCTAAGCAACCACATGTCCCTTCAGAACACTTCACAAACATTATTCCTCACAAATCCCCTGTCAGGTATGTAGGTAGGTATTCTCACTTTTTTTCAGAAGGGGAAATTGAGACAGATCCAGAAACATACCCAGGTGCATGAGAGTCAGGGGCTGAGCTGGGCTTATAACTTAAGATTCATTTTCATCCAGTCCATCAAACCATGCTGCTTCTCTGGTTTCCTGGATCTTCTCCCCATAAGTGTGGGCAAAATAAGCAATATCCTATTTTACTAACAAAAAAGCCTTGTGGTCATTCTTCCAAGGAGGGGTATGTCTTCATACTGTTACTTCCGATTAAAAGTACAGGGCAGGCAGTTTTTAAGGTGGTACGTCCATCATTGAATTTTGCCATAGTACAACACGTTACAGCACATATTCAGTGAACATTACAGTGTAATAGTACTGTGTGTATCCATAGTATTTTCCATCCAAGGCCTTCAAAATGCTTTGCAAATATTAATAAATTTTCTCACGCCCTCTGTGATGCAAGTTAAAATTCTAGGTGTATTATAAAGCCTTCATTCTGGTGATTTGTGGCACAGCATTGTTTAAAGAAGCGTGTGTGTGTGAAAGCCTTTGAGGAAGTTATCTGAAGGACTGAAGAAACGTAGCAGCTTCAAATGCTGCCTTGAAATGTGCTTGTAACATGTTCCTCAATTGTCTGTTTTGCCATTGCATAAACTTTGACTAATCTAGCTGCAACTTTTAAAAGAAAAAGTGAAAGCAAAATCAGAGGTCTGATCAGAAGGAGACACATCTCGGCATTGCTACACTCGCGTCCAAATTGGTGCGAGGGACCTGACTCCACACACAGTATAGGGGGAGGTCTTTTCATCATCACATAAGCTTGGACTGCCTTTAAATCTTTTTAATTTTCAAACCTTCTGTGACAGATGTAGCGTTGCTTTGTAATCACTTAGGAATAGGGCTCTGCTTGTCTGACAGTGGTAAGGGGTTTATGGTAGGACTACAAGGAGTTTATTCAAGCAGGGACTGGCTGCATGTCAGCATGAACAAGGGCAATATCTTCAGAGTGCCACCCATTTATTTATGCACTTGAAGGACAATATTATACTCATTTGCTTTGATATCTCACTTCTAACCTCCTGTTGAGCTCACTGGGCCAATTTGCTAAGGGGGAGAATCACAGTTTGTAATCATAGGAGCATCAAAAGCCCGAGAAGCAAGATAAAGGGCTTCTGGTGGGGACACGAGACGTTGTCAGGGGAGGAGGAGAATGGTTGTTGGGGGTTGCTCTAGGAGCCAGGGAGTTGAAGGAAAGAGGGATGCCCTAGGGTCTGCAAGGGATGGCAAGCCACTGGGAAGATAGGTATATGATAGGACTTTTTATTGTTTTTAAATACTTTTTTCTCTTATGCTTTGCTATGTTCCTACTGTTAAGATTAAATAATAACTTGCTTTATGAAAGCTTTCAGGTCACTGTATTAACCATTGGCCACACCTCCCAAAGGAAAGACTTGCAGGTATTGAATCCATTTGGGCCTGGTGAGTTATCAGGATTGGAACACAGAGCTCTGTAGTCTGGGGACCCAGTCTATAAGTGGGAGACTCATGGGGTTCCATGTTGAGATAAGTCAGCTCACAGGGCCTAAAACTTGAGGACAGGTACTCAGAAATCAGAGGGGTCAAAAGTGCAACTGCTCTTTAATTGTGATAGCCCCCATACATGTCCCTCTATTCTGCATCATAACCAGTGGGTTACAGTTCTGATAGTTGAGGCTACAGCTTATGCAATGTTTTTCTCCGTGGTGTCTGACTTTTGATTTAGTAAGATTCTTGTATCTCAAGCAATACAAGAATATACCAGGAAGCAAGGCTTCTCAAAGTGGAAATTCCATTGTGAAAATAAAGAGCCTACCTAGTCTCCATGTATATTTAAATACCTGCCAGTTCATTTTTCCATCAGTACTTCTAGCTATGCAAACATCTGATTTTAAAACTAATTTTCCATTTACCATTTAAGTCAGCATCTACCTACAACACAGTTTTATCTAACTTAAACTCAATTTCCCCCATATACTTAGAATTAAAGATATGAGGTTATGGTTGCTAAACATTGGCATTTTAATTGCTTCTCCTATAAAGTGTCTGTATTTAACTTGTTGTCTTCTGTAGACATAGTACAAAACTGAATCAAGTTAATATCTTTTACATTTGCTGGTATGAGTGTGAACCGATCACGTTTCACACTCTTAAGACAAATGCACACACAACCATAAAGCTGCTGTGTTTTAGAAAAGCCATAAAAGGTCACTACTTCATTCTGCTACATCTAGGGTTTAGTGTTTACCTGCATTGGAAAATTCCTGGCAATGGTAGGGTGATTATTACTGGATGATAAATCCAGGATTAAGTGACAACCAGTGAAGTTTGAGATTATAAATAGGACATATTTTCTATATTTCTATATTTTCTTATATAAAAAGAATCCTGCATGCAAATATTATAAATTGTATTTACCCACTTGCATAGCATATCTTTAGAATTTAGCTTCATATGAAAGTAGAAAAGTGCTTAGCCTGAAGCCCAATTGTTAAAAAGAAAACTTGGATTATTTATTTTTGTGCTATTCATAAAGTTGTTGAAGGTTTTCATTAAAAGTAAATTGCAGAGACCCACATTAATTGTCCCCTTGTTAGTAAACATTAATTGTCTCCTTGTTTGTAATATGTAAACATTAGTGCATAATTTATTTTTTTCTGTTTTTTCTTTTAAATCCACGTAAGAATTATCAGGTTTGATTTCTTTTTGCTGGAAGATTGGAGTTGGATGGTCAAATCACAATATGATGAAACACAAACTACAGTCTGTCATTTAATGATTTGGAGATTATAGGGCCAGAAGGGATAATTGTGGTCACCTACTCTGATCTCCTGTGTAATACAGGCCATAGGCCTTCCCTGAATTAATTCCTGTTTGAACTAGACTGTCTTATAGCAAAACATCGTCTTGATTTAAAAATTTCCAGTGATGGAGAATCCACCATTACCCTTCATAGATTGTTCCAGTAGTTGGTTACTCTGTTACAAATTTGCACCTTATTTCAAGTCTGAATTTGTCTAGCTGTAACTTCCAGCTAGTAAATACAGTTGGTCAGATTAGATATTCACAGTGATCCCTTTGGCCTTGGAATCAATTAATCTAGATCTTGTTATACCTCAGTATGCTATTCTTCTCATTTCTATTCCCCATGTAGGTATTTATAGACTGATCAAGTCACCCCTTGATATTCTTTTGATAAGGTTAGTATAGTGAGCTCCTTGAGTCTATCACTATAAAGCAGTTTTTCCAGTCCTGGAATCATTTCTCTGAACCCTCTTCCTGCAGACTTGGGAAGTCAACAGTGCATTTGGAAGGTTAGCCTCACGAATGCGAAAGCTAGAAATTTATACCCTGGCCCACAGATCTTAATTAAACATGGAATTCCACTCTCTCCGCAGGGTGAATGACACCTGCTATTATGAACTCAGGGAATAAATTGAAGATGTATAACCTCAATAATAGCAGCAGATATAATTTCCATATGATCATCCAGCTGTTATTCCCAGCCTAACAATCTCTCTTTTGTTTTATCTGGATAGAGACTCAGGCAGCTGGCTCTCATTTATGCCATGATGTGCCCCAGGACTGGGGTCCTAGTTCAGCAAAACACTTAAGCAACAGAGAGTCCTGTGGCACCTTTAAGACTAACAGATGTATTGGAGCATAAGCTTTCGTGGGTGAATACCCACTTCGTCAGACGCATGTAATGGAAATTTCCAGAGGCAGGTATAAATATGCAGGCAAGAATCAGTCTGGAGATAACGAGGTTAGTTCAATCAGGGAGGGTGAGGTCCTCTGCTAGCAGTTGAGGTGTGAACACCAAGGGAGGAGAAACTGCTTTTGTAGTTGGCTAGCCATTCACAGTCTTTGTTTAATCCTGATCTGATGGTGTCAAATTTTCAATTCTTGCCTGCATATTTATACCTGCCTCTGGAAATTTCCATTACATGCGTCTGACGAAGTGGGTATTCACCCACGAAAGCTTATGCTCCAATACATCTGTTAGTCTTAAAGGTGCCACAGGACTCTCTGTTGCTTTTTACAGATCCAGACTAACACGGCTACCCCTCTGATACAAAACACTTAAGCATGTGCTTACCTATAAACACATGCTTTATAGATGGACTACTGAATTGGGGCCTAGGTAAGCTTGGTAGCTCTTGCTGGATCAGTCAGGACGGAGAAATGAAGCAAAATGTCATCACCATAGTGAAAATGTAATCCGTGCATCCTCAATAATTGATTTTTTTCCCCTCCCACACTAACACCTGCCATATGCATGTTGGACAAGAGGGGTGACATGATGGAAATTTGCCACAGCCAACATGAGATTGCCTTCAGGGTATGATACTGAAGTGGATGAGAATAGTGAGCACTAATATTTTTGCATCAGTAGTTCCACTGAAATCAGTTGGACTTGTGACATGAGTGATAACTGCAGGATTCATCCATTAACTTGCGGTCAAGTGTTCGCCTAGTAGGTCAAATGATTAAAAATGAATTTTGTGGAACAAGGGCCTATCATTTTACAGAAGTGTTTGTTACTTTACATTGATGAAACCATGTAATAATGTTCTTTGCATTTAATATAAATGTAGTAGTATTGCTGAAATCTCCTGGACTCAGCTTAGGAAAGTGGTGTTGATTTTACAGCAAAAACAGTTCCTAACTAGCTAAATGAATTTTCTTAAATTCATTTATACTTTGAAAGAATAACGATGGAAACTTTAAGCCAGATAGGTGACTTTGGGCGGAAATTAAAGTCAATGATTATACCAGTTTAAAATGAAAGTGCCTTCTTACTTTACGCATAGCAAAATGTTTGATTTCTCCTATAATAGTATGTTAAATGAAAACGGCCACATATTGCCAAGATACATATTGTAAAGGAAGTGAAAAATAAATCTCTTAAATATAATAAAGAATAAATAACAAGACAATAGGAAACTGCCATTGTGACAACTAGATTTTGATTTATTAAAAAAAGTCCCATTGACATGCAGCACAGTGTTTCTGCCCCATAAATACCATTTACAAATCCCCCAAAATCTATGTAGTTTTTCATATTATTACACTTTGTGCCATTGAGAGGATAGAAACGAACACAAAGTAAGAACCTTTCATTGTGTGTGGATTTTTTTTTAGTTTTGTTTTTCTTTTAACTACAGTTTAGCACTTTTGTGGCTTACTAGTAAGACCTTCAAAGAAAAACTGATTTTTATTTTTGGTTTTGTTTCCATAGTTGCAGTAAAATCTTCCATCTCTACCAGACCTGAGATAAATGGCATTCAGGACAGCTGCAGAACAACTAAGCCTGTAGAAGGCATACATCTACTAGAAGGAGAACTTTTATTACAGGTATGTTTTACAGTGGATATAATAATTGCTGAAGAAAGGTCTTTTGTTACCTTTAATAAGCCAGCAGTTAACTGATGAGGTTTAGGAAGAAACTTCTTATAGTCAAATGACTATGTAATTGTCCATTATGGGGTTTCTTGAACCTTCCTCTGAGTTATCTGGTACTAGCTAATTTAAGAGACAGGCTACTGGACTGGATGAACCACAAATCTGATCCAGCATAGCAATTGCTATTTTCCTGCTATTGGGCAATAGTCTTCCAATTCTTTCTTACCCCTTAATCTCTAACAGACTATTTAAAACAAACAACAACAAAAAACCCAACAAATACACAAAATCATGCCTTGTATTGACAAGGGTTAAAATGCTAGCCGTCTGTAACCCAACTTGGAGGCTATTAACTTGGGAATTTATTTAAACATTACATTACTTTTTAAAAAGCACATTGTAGAGCACTTTTTTCTATTTTTGATAAATTCAAATATCTTGAGTATGAAGGTATTTTGGGTTCAAACTATTTTGCATTAAACATTATATGAACAAGAAAAGCTATTGTGTTCTAAGTGCCATTTTAATTAATTTTGATTACAATTTCTATTGTAAATTCAATTGTTACTGAAATTATTTGGCTTATAATAGAATGAACGGAGAAAATATAGTAGGTGTCTTTGAAAAACCATCTGGACTGCAGAAAGTCAAGAATGGAAACTTTCTATATCAACTCTTAAGGTATTCAAAACCACAGAATACCACAATGATCCAAAACTCTGCTCACATTTTTGTTGGGTAACTAATGCAACTAAACTGATCAGTGTAAAAAACAAAAAAGTTCTAACTGATCAAGGACCTATTTAAAGATGCATGGTTGAGAATATGTGAATAATAGCAAAAGATACCACTGCTAGTTATTGAATACAATATACGGCAGGGCTTTAATTGTACCTTTAAGGAACTGGCCCACATAGGGAATAATCATTGGACTGAAAGGGACCTTGAGAAGTCATCTAGTCTAGTCCCCTGCACTCATGGCAGGACTAAGTATTATCTAGACCATTCCTGACAGGTGTTTGTCTAACCTGCTCTTAGAAATCTCCAATGCTGGAGATTCCACAACCTCCCTAGGAGATTGTCCTCCAAATTTAGAGGAATGAGGAACTATAAGTAATTTGGTGCAATGAGACTAAGTTCTAGAAGCGAAAAAGAGTTAATGGAGAATCCAGAAAAGAGACCGTGGGTGAGATTCTATGCTGTGCCTCTGAGGGTATGTCTGCAGTGCAATAAAACCCTGTGGCTGGCCTGGATCAGCTAACTTAGGCTCATGGGGTCCCAGACCTCAGGCTTCAGCCTGAGCCCCAGTCAGCTGACAGCTAAAAGCTACCTTTAGGCCTCCCAAATTCTGGGCTGATCTAGGGGCTGAAGGTGGCAGCCAGTGTAACTTATAACCCTGGTGGTTTGTCTAAACTATGGTAGCCTGTCCCTGGCTGTCTATGGGCAGCTGTGCTGCCAAGGATCTATGCAACATTATGCACTGTGGCTCCACCTCTCCCACCCCCAGCACACTCCACCAAGTTGAAGTTTCACCTGCAGAATGCCTCCTACGCTACAATTTGCAAAGTAGCCCTCAGAAGACCACCTTCAGCTCTCTTCCTCAGTTCCAGTGCAAGGGGATCTTGTTCCCAGGCTAAAAATGTGAGTGAGAAAGTAAGGAACAAACATAAGATATGAGGGGAGAGGGCAAATAATACATTAAAGATGCTGTAATGCAAAATCTTCCCTTATTTGTTAATTCTAAAGGCAGAAATTGGCCAGTTGAGAAGTGTTAGTTTTCCAAGGATTTTACTAATATAGAAATCAGCAGGCCCATATGACACACATCGTTGGATATTACGGAATTAGATAACGCAGGTAGTGAACCATTGACACTTACTGAAAATTCACATATGACTGATATTACCAGAGGATTGCAGAAGACGCCATCATGAAACTGGTAAATGAAAATGTCTGTTCCCAATAAAATAATGGGACAAACATTGTCTTTATATATAGAAGATTATGGAACCATGAACAGAAAGCAGCATAGCTGTATAAAGAACAGATCTGACCAGAAAAAGCATTTGCGTTTGTTAAGCAGAAATGCAAAATTATTTCTTGAAGGGAATGCAATACATTTAATTCAAGAGAGTAGTGCTGAATAAAGGTTAGAGAAAGAACAGCTACAATTCTCTGTTAAAAAAGAACCAAAAGATCAAACATAGCTCTTATAGAAAGAACTGTTTGTTTCCCTGGGACTTCTTCCCAAATTCTTCGAACAACTGGATTAATACTAGAAGGAATGAGGAAAGGGCTGGGAAGGGCTTTCTTTGGAAATACATATGAAACTTTTAGCGCTACAATTTCATCAGATTTGGAACAACTATATTCCAAGAGTCTAGGAACAGTGTTTTGCTTTTTTTAACAATACAGTTTAGAATAATTTTTATCGATATATATTTGGCTGTGGGACTTGGATTGTTTGTCTGATGTAGATGATCCATGGGTGCATCTTCAAAACCAAATTACTGCGATACACAGGGCCACATTTCCCATTCGGTACTGTAGGCATGCCTAGGGGCGCCTAAAAATTCAAATTTTGTTGCTCCTGTGTCCCGGCAGGGGGCAGGGCCAGCTGAGGGGGAGACAGCTCCACGCAGCCCTGCTGGAGCGCTCCTCGCTCAGCCTGGCGGACAGAGTCAGTTTCCAGCGGGACTGGTGAGTGCGGCCGGGGTGGCAGGGCATGGGGGAGAGGGTCTCTGGTGGGATTTATGGGGGCGGGGAAGGTCTGTGTGTTGGGGCACTGGGCAGTGGGGGGGCTGTGGATGGCGAGGTGCCTAAAAGTTACAAGTGGTGGTACTCCCACTGCCCGCAGCGTTTAGGAGCTACGAGCCCCAGAGCTCCCATCTGCCACTGGGAGGCAGGGGCACCCCCGCAGCTCCCAGCTGCTGGCAGGCAGTGTGGGGGCTGGAGCTCCAAGCCCCTGCAGATGGGGTAGGGGAGCTCGGATCTGGGGCAGCTACCAGAGATGGTGTGGGGACCACACGGTATAAATCCGGCCCTGGTGATTCATGCTACTGGGTCTTACTCTTGCAATGACTGAAAAGCTTGTTAGCATAGAAAGCAGTATCTTGTCTCAGTCTTCTGGACCCTGTACTGTCTTCCTATGTGGTTCCAGGTGTAGTTCAAAGTATTGGTTAAAACCTATAACAATGTGTGATCTTGGACCTAGCTATCTAAAACTTACCCTCTCGAGTCGTATAATGAAAGATACCATCTGCTGAGCTGCTCTAGGCAGTACTTCATGTGACTAAAATGTTTATAGGTGATGATGTGCTCACTGGAAGAGCCTGTCTTCTCTGGTTGTTTGAAAAAGACTAAATTTGGCAATACAAGTTCAGGTCACATTGTAAAACCTAAACTTTTGATTCACTTCTAGTATCAGGGAGGGAGGGAGAAGTGTGGAGGGAGGGGGAAGTGTTGTGAACAAGACAGGGTTTTTATATACTACTTTGTATTTTGGTATTTTTATTTTATTTATAAGAACATAAGATGTCCATACTGGGTCAGACCAATGGCCCATATAGCCCAGTATTCTGTCTTCCAGCAGTGGCCAATACAAGATGAATCAGCGAGAATGAACCAAACAGGGCAATTATCTAGTGATTCATCCCCGATCATTCAGTCAAAGGTTTAGGGGGACACACAGCATGGGATTGTGTCCGTGACCTTCTTGGCTTATAGCCATCAATGACCCTGCAATCTCCATGAACTTATCTATTATTTTTTGAACCCATACTTTGGCCTTCACAACATACACTGGCAGGGAGTTCCACAGGCTGACTGTGCGTTCTTTGAAGAAGTACTTCCTTCAGTTTGTTTCAAACCTGCCACCAATTAATTTTATTGAGTGATTATGTTGAGGGGTAAAGAGTAGTTCCTTACTCACTTTCTCCACACCATTCATCATTTTGTAGACCTCTATCATATCCACCCTTAGATGGCTTTTCTAAGCTGGTCAGTCTTTTTAATCTATCTTCATAGGGAAGCTGTTTCATAAACCTAATCATTTTTGTTGCCGTTTTCGGTACCTTTTCCAGTTCTAATGTATCTTTTTTGAGATTGCGTGAACAAAACTGTATGCAGTATTCAAGATGTGGGCGTACCATGGATTTATATAGTGACCATATATTTTCCTAATGGCTCCCAACATGCTGTTATATTTTTTTTTTTTTTTTTTTGGCTGCTGCTGCTGTTGCACGTTGCGCAGATGTTTTGAGAGAACTATCCAAAATTTCTCCAAGATCTTCCTTGAATAGTAACAGCTAATTTAGACCCCCATCATTTTGTATGTATAATTGGAGCTATATTTTCTAATGTGCGTTACTTTGCACTTATCACCATTGAATTTCATCTGCCATTTTTTGGCCAGTCCCCCAGTTTTCTGGGATCCCTTTCTCCATTGTGGAAAACTGATCATTTATTCCTACAATTTGTTTCCTATCTTTTAACTAGTTACTGATTCATGAGAAGGCCTTCCCTCTTATCCCATGACTGCCTACGTTTTTAAAAGCCTTTGGTGAGGGACCTTGACGATGGCTTTCTGAAAGTCCAAGTACACTATATCCTCTGGTCACCCTTGTTTACATGTTTGTTGACACTCAACAAATTTTAATAGATTGGTGAGGCATGATTTCCCTTTACAAAAGCCGTGTTGACTCTTCTGCTAACTATCGTGTTAATCTATAATTCTGTTCTTTGCTATAGTTTCAACCAATTTGCCTGGTACAGAAGTTAGGCTTACTGGCCAGTAATTGAAAGGACTGCCTCTGGAGCCTTTTGAAAAAACTGGCGTTACATTAGATATCCTCCAGTCATCTGGTACAGCGGCTGACTTCAGCGATAAATTACATACCACAATTAGTAGTTCTGCAGTTTTATATTTGTGTTCCTTCAGAACTCTTGGGTGACTACCATCTCATCCTGTTGGTTTATTACTGTTTAATTTATCAATTTATTCCAAAATATCTTCTATTGATCCCTCAATCTGGGACAGTTTTTCAAATTTGTCATCTAAAAAGAATGGTTCAAGTGTGGGAATCTCCCTCACATCCTCTGCAGTGAAGACTGAGGCAAAGAATTCACTTAGCTTCTCTGCAACAGCATTGTCTTCTTTCAGTGCTCCTTTAGCACCTCGATTTCAAAGACTAAGAATCAAAATGATATAATAAAAAGTAAAAATCGAAGTCAGTTAATATTTATAAAACTATCCCAACGTTCTAATTAAATATCTGTTCACAAAGTAGAAAAGTTTTAATATATGTCCTACAGATAAATTATGAACACTCCCTCTTACACTTTTGAGCTTTTACACAATTTGTTTCCTAATAACCTAGTCACTATTTAGTTTGTAGTTGTCCTTCAAAGGCAATAATAATTCAGGTACTTGGATAAAAGAGAATAAATGTACTCCAATCACTATTCAGGTAGCAATAAATTGTCACTGATGTGTGACGATAAATTCCTAAAATAAATATTTGAATGCAAAAGTAAAATATTTAGTTTAAGTATGAAATTCATTTATTCATATCGTCCATAGCCCTCAGTCAAAACCAAAATCAAATCCAACTGCATTGTCTCCACCTGTCACGGGGTGCCACTTGCTGCTGGTGGCATCTCCTCCTGGGCGCTCTGGAGATTAGCTCTGGCCAGGTTTTGTGCCCTCCCCTGGTGGTGTCTCTCCCATAATCCTCTCGCCCTGTGGACCACTCACTCCAGGAACCACAGCCTCTTCTTTGTGATTCAGCCTTCCAGCCACATAGTTACCCCTTCCAGGGTATGTAATAGTCTTTCCAGAATAAATCAGGCAGTCCACTGTCATCTGCCTGGTCGGTGCCAAATCCCCAGTAGCTGGTAGGGGAGCCCGGGCCCACCGTCTACTCTGGGTTCCAGCTCAGAGGCTGTCCAGTGAGTAGCCAAGGCCAGCACTGTCCTACCTAGCTGCTTTCCCCCGATCCTTTCCTGGCTTCCTCCCTCCCTGGGTTTGTCAGCATCCCAACTCCCTCCTCTCAGGGAGTGACTGCAGCATCCTCTAGTTACAAAAACCTCACTTTCTGAGAGAGGTGCTAGAATGAATTTTGAAAGAATTAGAGAGCTCATCTAATGATTGGTGCACAATTAAGGCTCACTTCATTTGCTGGTGTAATTTTTTTTTCTACTGAATAGATCATATCTTATACAGCATCACTGTAGTGACTGACATGACTACCAGGTACAGTAAATATACCCAGATAATGTGATAGTTGAAAATAAACTACAGTATATACTCGATCATAAGCCGGTTTGTTTATAAGCCGACCCCCCCAAGATGGATAAGTAAAAATGGAAAATTTTTATAACCCGTTCATAAACCGACCCTATAATTCAGGGGTCAGCAAACTTTGGCTCCCGGGCCATCAGGATAAGCCGCTCGTAGTCTGAGATGGTTTGTTTACCTCGAGCGTCCGCAGGCACGGAGGTAAACCTAAGTAAACAAAGTGTCCCGGCGCGCCAGCTGCTTACCCTGGCGGGCCGGGACAGCAACTGGTGGGGAAATTTTTTGGGGGGGAGAAGCTGGGAGTCAGGGGATTAACCACTGTGACCACCCCCCACATGACCCCACCCCTAGCCCAGGACCCCCACACTCTCCCATCCCTTCCCACCTTATCTGGGGAGGGCCAGGGGAGGATGTCTCTGGCCTGGCTGGAGCTGCTCCGGCAGGCTGGGCAGCGTGGCCGCAGCCTGCTCTGTCGGGCCAGACCAGGCGGCGCGGCTGCAGCATGTTCCAGCGGGCTGGGCCGGGCGGCGCGGCCGCAGCGTGCTCCAGCGGCGCGGCCACAGCCTGCTCTGGGGGGTGGGGCCGAGCAGCATGGCTGCAGCTGCTTTGGAGGCTGGGGGGAGAGCAGCATGGTGAGAAGCGGAGAGACTCTGGCCCCGCCTTTTCCCTTCTGTCTNCGGGCCGGGACAGCAACTGGTGGGGAAATTTTTTTGGGGGGAGAAGCTGGGAGTCAGGGGATTAACCACTGTGACCACCCCCCACGTGACCCCACCCCTAGCCCAGGACCCCCACACTCTCCCATCCCTTCCCACCTTATCTGGGGAGGGCCAGGGGAGGATGTCTCTGGCCTGGCTGGAGCTGCTCCGGCAGGCTGGGCAGCGTGGCCGCAGCCTGCTCTGTCGGGCCAGACCAGGCGGCGCGGCTGCAGCATGTTCCAGCGGGCTGGGCCGGGCGGCGTGGCTGCAGCGTGCTCCAGCGGCGCGGCCACAGCCTGCTCTTGGGGGTGGGGCCGAGCAGCATGGCTGCAGCTGCTTTGGAGGCTGGGGGGAGAGCAGCGTGGCGAGAAGCGGAGAGACTCTGGCCCCGCCTTTTCCCTTCTGTCGCTGCTGTGCTGCCTCTCCTTGCTCCCTCTGTTGGGGGGAGGGGCTGTGTCCCACCTCTCCCTCTCTATACCCGTTCGTAAGCTGACCCCCGTCTCTGGTGCTTCCCATTTTTACTAAAAAAATTTGGCTTATGAACGAGTATATACGGTACTTAGCAAGGGTACTGATTTTTGTATAGCACCTAGCACAGTGAGGTCCTTATACATGACCAGGGCTCCTGGTTGCTATAATAATAAGGAAAAAATAAGGAATTATCTTCACCAACTTTTTCAAAAGGAACATCAAGAATGATGACCCCAACATTTTTCCTTTCTTTACCGCTGTTTCTGTCTATACTTTCTTTGATATTGTCGTCTGGAAAATAATCCCTAAGAAAACATGAAAGGGAAAGAATCCTAAAACAATAACTGTAAATTAATATTGATGAAAACTGATTTCCTCAATGACTAGAAAAGCTAATCTGAATTAAAGGTACTTCAGTATATTATTTTAACTCTAAGCAGATACAAGGAACAAATACCATGGAAGTATTAAGGTGACCAGTTTACCTTTTAAATGGAGCAAAACACACACATACATAAAGGACTTACTTATACTAGAGACATCCATTGGTTAGGTTTAAAATGAAATTAGTTTTATTTTATCCAGTTTTTAAAAACAGATAAATGACATGATTAAACTGTTGTAACCAAACAAGAAATTGAAGAGTTCAAACTTATGTAGGGCACCTGTATGCTTACAGAACATTAAGTATTATTTTTCTAATAAAAGCTTTGGGAAAGTGATTTATTTTATAGAAACTGAAGTTGCCACTTACCTAACATAACCCATTTTTGGCATGGACAGCCATTTCTCTCTGAACTAAGCATCAGAACCACTATAAAATATGTTGCTCCAGACTGGAGAGATGGCCTCTTCATATTACAATGAACAAAGAATCTTTGACTTTTGGATGAAAAGGTACAGAAACTAATTTTAGCTGCTGGGCCAGAATTTAATCACTATACATTTACAGCAGTTTACAGCATTTTTTAATTTTAGGTGTATTAGTACTGTATAAATCAAATCAAAAGAGCACCCAAACAAAGGCCATGACATTTTTGCACTGTATTCACTTTTAATTTATATTATCTTTTAACAAAACCAGGCACTTTACACAACTACTGCATGTCATTTAGTCAGCTGAGAGATCTGAAGACCTCTTGTATTGGCTATACTATTAATTTAACTCTGTATTCTTTTTAACTCGTACTGTCACTTATTCTTCCAGGATTAGAACTGTAGTATCCTGTTTATAGGTGGAGGGCGCTTCATTTTTGAAAAGTTTTTAAACAGCTCCATAAATGTGACATTTCTGATTTAAAAAAAAAAAAAAAATTAAATGTAAGGTGCTCAGAGAGTCTTCAAAAAGGTAATTTAATGGACTATTTAACCTGACCTTATTAAACCTCGGTAATGGGAAGAACAAATTGAAGTAGTAACTGCACCCTAAGAGGGACAATTTATGAAATAACAGTTGTGCCGAGGACCACAAATGTGTAGGTGTGATGGGTAATTCTTTGTAATGAGATTCGTTCTCTTACTTTAGTTTGTAAACATGACAGTATTTTATCATTCATTTACTTTGTGATCTAGAAGTTGTAAATAATAATTTTTCACACTAAACAAGATTTTGAAATGTGCTTATTTGAACACATTGTCAAAGTCTAACTCTAAATGCAACTATGGTAATTAAATGGCAAAACATACTTAGTTCAGTCCCTTTTGTTAAAATCTTGACTGGAATCCATGAAAGTAAATCAGCACCTTTTAGATGAGCTGCCAACTCACAAATGTTCTGTTTGCTGTCACAACAATCGCTGTGAACCATATTGATTGTGAGCTCAGATAAATACCCTTTGCGTGACTTTAAATAAGGAGCCACTTTGTCTACTTCTGCATAAAGGGAAAACTCTCTTTAAAAACATTGTTTGCTTGCAGCGTCTGCTGGTACAGAGGTTTTCAGCTGCATATTTTAAATGATCTGCAAAATGCTTTTTTAATCATATAGAGCTTGATGACTTACTTGCCTCTCCATTTAAGGCCTGTATGCACTATAAGTAAAATAGATTTGGTTCCATTTTGTACTGCACATGGTATTTTATCTGTTAATTGTGCAAAAGGTTTGGGTTATCTAAGCCTTGCTAAAGTTCCATTTGCACCACACATTGGTTGGGAGAATTGTGTTGTAACTAGATCTATACAGGGTTGGTTTTATTGGTTTTATAGTACTGCTTATTACCATAGTAACTCAACATCTTCAACAAAAAATCGGTAGCAATAGAGAAGTTACTAGTGAACTTCATTAAGTCTCTTTGTGCTTTTCCTTTTTGGGGTTAAAACTCTGAGATAATGTGTGTTTTGTTTTTATGTATTAAGTCCCCATTCGTTGTGGTACTTGTAGTGTGGTGTGGACAAGCCTATAAATAAGTAAAAGGTAATTTTTAAAATGTTTCTGTTATGCACTTAAAATTGAGAGTCTATTATGCAATCTGAGGTAACTCTGCATTATTGCCTTATTTCTTCTATTATTGGGACTTTTGTTTTTTAATAAACATCAAGGACAAAATTCATCTTTGGTGTAAATGACTTAATAGGACTTACTGTAGTGTTTTCCCTCAGTAGTGTTTCATCAGGAATTAATTAAACTCAATATGTAGAATATAAATAAGTATAGTATTTCAACTAACCTTTTAGAAATTAATTTACACTTACCATTATTTGGGGTGCATGACTCATTATCAGTTCATGATTTGTAGAGGTATGACTGTCTTATGATTTGTGGTGTAAGATAGGAGGGATCTATGGAGAGTTAGAGGTGACCTGATTATCCTAATCCTGCATTTATGGACTTTTGAATATCTGAGGTTTTAAGATGTAACTTACCATAAGTTAATTTCCTGGCTTTCAGGCATTTATTTTCTTTTGAAATTAGAGTGGCCTATTAGTTTTCCACTCTGAATTTATTTGATAAATATTTGCATCCTTAACTACAGTTCATTGTTATACTGTAGTACCAAGTCCTCTCTTTTTATAAAAGCACATCTCTGCATTATTATTTTGCGCAATAATAAAAAGTGCTAGATAGGAACAAGGTGGTAGTGTTATGCGCTTGGAGAAGGATGGCTTAAAAGTCAGTATGCAGAAATGTGTACTTAGGATTTTATATAAAATCTTTTCTTTCAAATTCAGATTGCATTATACAGAATTGCATACCTTTGTGAGGTACTGGTAAAATCAGGACTTAATTGTCTAACAGTGTAAGTAGGGAATTTTTGGATTTCTTTTAAAGTACTACTTTGTTTTAATGCATTGCAGTTCAAACTAAAGCTGGAGATGCAAAACCAGCCAGTAGGTTTATAGAAACACTGGAATTTATAGAAACGCTATTTAATCTGGAATTCTGTCTTTTTCAAGCTAACCGATTTGGTGTTTTTTCTTTCCAGGCATTAAATGGCTTTGTGCTGGTTGTTACAGCAGATGCTCTAGTCTTTTATGCCTCTTCAACCATCCAGGACTATCTGGGGTTCCAGCAAGTATGTCTTTTTTTATTTTCCTCGCTCCCCTCTTTGTCCTCTCTTCTCCCCCCCGCCCCCCCGCACAAGGTTTTATTGATTTCTAGAAGATTTTAATTAATGATTTCCTAAGGCTTCAATGCTCATATTTAGTCTTTGATAATTTACATGGAAAATAATCTGAGTTAAATATTTTGAGTTGAATTACTTTGGTACTGTACTTCTTAGTATTAGCTGAGAAGGGGTCTTGCGCCAAGCAAAATAGGAATATTTTTCCAACATTGTGTTAAGTATGTCAGGGAACTTTCACAGTTAAATTGTCTGTACTGGAACAAATGTTTGACATTATATGAAATGCAGTACAATTTACGGTGCTGAATGGTACATCGTTCACTAGAAAGGTAATTTTAATAGAAAATATTCTTAAAAAATGAACTACATATGCTTTAAGGTTAGTTTAATTACTGTATGTATTGGGTTAGCTTACTAATTTTTTTTAGTTCCTTTGTGTTTGTTTTTCTTCAAGTATAGTACCTTTTTTGTAAATAACTCACTGTGTAAATGAAGGAACTGAGTTTGTTTAATGATAATATCACTTAATATATTAGCCAAACAAATGATGATGTGCTGCAGAATATATAAAAAAAAAAAAATCCTGTTTAGTGGAAAATGATCATACTGATATCCGGAAGGTACAGTTGTACTTAACCTCTTCACCACCTGGGATTAATACAGATCTGTCTTGCTGGGTGCTGGATATATATGCTAGATGGTGATATATATGTAGTTGCTGTGAGACCTAATAGAATCGCTTCTTACTTTTATCTTCTTAGCCAACAGATAAGGGCATTGGGAATTTTAGTTTAAAAGAAAATGCTCCAAACAAAATAATATTTTTTTCAAGTTACACATCTTTGTTGGAAAAATAAGAAAAGTTGGAAAAACAGAGTAGGTATGAAATGCACATTGTAACTGCAAAATGTCAAGTTTGCATTTCTTATGGAATGAAAAGTAAAGCTTAAAACTTACATTAAGATTTAAAAAATCGTATTTCTGGCAGTTTTTCTAGTAATTGTTGACTTTTTTAAATAAAACATGGATAAAGCAAAGAACTAATTAGTTTGAGCTAAACTGTTGCTTCTGCCAAAACCATCTTATATTCCTTATGTCCTTGTTATTTAGATACTGTGAGTTTATATAATGGTTGATACCACAGAAAGCAAATATTTTCTAAGAGAACCTACAGCACAGAAATTTATCTTAATTTACTGATCCTGCTTTTGAAATTCTTTTCTTAGCTTTAAAAAGTTTTCCTTCAATTCTTTCAACCCCTGATGCAGGAAGTTCTTAATTTTTGGCTCACGTCCCGTTCTTAAGCACCATTAATGCAGATGATAAGGCAGTTTAATAATTAAAGATATAAATGGACCTTAGGCAAACAAAACCAACGTTCAGAGTTTATACTTGTCTTATATTTGTGAGTTTCTTTGGGACCTTGTCTCCTAGTACAACTATGCTCAAGTTCAGATTGGCACTGTACTTACTTTGCTCCTATATAAACTGGAGTGTGCTTTAAAAAAAATCCATTTCATCTTTATCTCCTTTTTTTTAAAAAAACAAGAAACATTGTCATTTCTGTATATGGCAAAGCTGTTGTTTTCTTATTTTTACATTTCTGTTAGGCTGTCATGGACAATGAGGAGTGAAAAATAAAACCTTGGTAAATTAAGATAGGCTGAGCTTGTGTCAGAAGAAAACCAAAATATAACAGGAAGGAATTCAATTCAAAAGACTGGATTCTTTTATGAGCATTTAAAAATGATTTCGTGAAACTTGTTCTTCTTAAATACAAACTTATATTATTGTATCTCTAGGGAGATGGATTGTAATATCCAGTTCAGCAACCAGTCATGTAATTGAAGTCAATAAGATGACTTTGGTACTGTCATTAGAGATGTCTTACTCTCTCAACTTTTTCCTTTTTGTGTATAGTCTGATATTATACACCAGAGTGTATTTGAATTGATTCATACAGAAGACAGACCTGAGTTTCAGCGTCAGCTTCATTGGGCGTTAAACCCTGCACAACCGACAGATTCTGCACAGAGAACACAAGGTGAGAATGCAATCAACTGGCTTACAGTTGCCTTTTATGTATTTGTATTCTAAATCATAAATTCTCCTTTAAGATAACCATTTATAGCATTTAACACATGACTCTTGCATAAACAAGATTTTAGTTTCACTTTAAATGGAAAATTACAGGTGGAAAATATTGTTTTGAAGCGCAAATCCCAAACCTTGCACATCGCATCACTACTCATTAATTAGGGTGAAATAATGTGATGCCTAGGATGGATATTATGTTTCTAAAAGTGCCCAAATGTGATTTTTATTTCATAAACTGAAGATACAAACACACACAACAACCAATCAATTTATCTAAACATCTCTGTCAGGAGGGAGGAAAGGTCTTGATCATGTCTCTTTGAATGAAGTGGTTTCCCTTCCATGAAATTATGCATTTATTACACAACCTCTCCTGATACTGAGCTTGACATCAAATTTGTTAGCTCAGTCAGGACGTCATTTAAATTGTGTGACATACCTTTTCAGCAATTTTTGGCCCATCTTCTGTGATGGCTGAAGGGGTGCATTTGTCACATCTTTGCATGGAAAAGTGCATTGGTGGCTGTGGAAGAGTGGCTTTTTATTCCCCGTTCATATATGAAGTCTCTCTCATGTACACCCCCTCCTGGGTAGGAGCAGGCAAAAGAACAAAAGGTAGCTGAATACACAAGAGGGATGGCCCTTAAAACCAGAGACTATCCTAATTGGCCTTATGAGGTAGGTGCCAATTTGATCTTTTGGATTGAGAAGCAATTAGTAATATATATCTCTTACCTATAGGGACTGGGAGAGCTGCCTTTATGGCTGGCTTCCTGTAATAACAAAGGAACTGAATACCACCTAGTAAAGCCACCAAACTAGTCAATATCCAGGTAACCACGTGGTTTCATAGAATCATAGAAGATTAGGGTTGGAAGAGACTTCAGGAGGTCATCTAGTTTAACCCCCTGCTCAAAGCAGGACCACCCCCAACTAAGCCATGTTTGGAGATACTTTTTTTGGTGCTAACATTTTTACAATTTACATTATTTGGAAAACCATCCAAAAGTTGTATTTGAATTATCATATATACTAGCTTCATTGATACCCTTAGATTGAGCTTTAATAAGGCTTTTGTACTGCTCTTCTTATAGCAATGAAAATGGTATTTGGGCCTTCACCATTGAAACTGCATGACAAAGAGGGCAATGCATTTTATATCCATAGAGGACAGAAGACCTTTATTAGGTTGAAAACATTTTGGATAAGTGCATTTTGGCACTGTAGTTTTATAAATATGTGGGCCAGGCCCCATCTTCCTATTTATTACTGGATTATTTCCACTTTGAATCCACCAAACAAGGAATAATCCATATTATGGTCAATCTACCTACATAAGGAAATTTGATTTAAAATGTTACCGTTTCCCTTTAACCTTCTTAAATTGCAGACAGATGGCATACTTCAATATTTAATAAGGTAAATGTCCACTAAGCTAGGTAGGAAAAGACCAAATATCCTTGACCTGTGGTCTGGCTCATTTAAAGCTCGGTGTGCTTCACAGTTGTTGGTGTTCCTAGTACAAAACAGTTAGTTTGTGTTTGTGACTCAACTAGGTTTTTATAGTGTTTATACCAGATGTGTAAATTGATCCAGATCTAGCTGAAAACATACTACAGTGAACATGTCTTTTGATTTAGTGTTGGGACTTAATTTAGCAAACAGCTGTTGTCAGAAGACATATTTGTATAGAGTGGTTTACTCTAGTGTGAAAAAGGATTCCAAGATTAAAAATTCCTTTTAACAGCGCAGAGCAACTTATAAATAATGTTGTGTGAAAAGGTAAGACAATAGCTTAACTCAGCATCAGTTTTCACTTGAATGATGGAAGTAATGCAAGAACAGAGCAGGAATATTAGTGCTATGCAGTATGTTTCTAGTTTACTTAAAACTGTTAAACTGTTTTCACACCAGATTACTTGTAAATTGGGAAAATACAGCTTTTGGCTCGTAGGTCTTTTGTTATGTATCTGAATTAAATAATAATAAAAATGTCACATTTATGATCACAAGGACCCTGAAATGTTAGTGAAAGCATTATCTATTTTAATTCACTTCTGATTTTTAATACCCTCATCTCATATACATATATTTGTCTTGATTTGTACTTTTAGTGACCCACAGGATAAAAGTGTTATGGACACTGAACAAACATTTTACCCATTGTGAGGCATGGTTAGAGTTACGGGCAGAATGGAAAGGAAAAGTTCATTCAACTAGCCACCTGTAATATGGAAAATTTAGTTTCTGATGTTAGAAAACATTAGTTTTCCAGTGTAGTACAAACATTTCACATTTAAATAGTAAATTGTGTGTATAATGCGGTAATCTGGATTATTAACATGTTTTCATGGCTGATAACATTTTCTTCTTATATGGAAAAACTGAAAACATTCCATATATGCCATTTTGCTGTTTTTGCTTTCCCTTTTTGTTTTGTTTTCATAGGGGGAAATAGTAGATATGACAGTAAGGAAGACTGTAAAAAAATGAGTTTTCAAAATTTTAGATGTAGCTCTGCTGTGGAGGGAGCCAGCTGTGTTAGTACTTAAGAGTAAGATTAAGTCCAAGAAAGAACATGACAGCAATTGAGTACCCCAGACCATACTATTCAGATTACGCTATGTTGATTTCTGTTACAGAACGTTTCTATGAATTACCTGAGTTGTTAGTGTTAATGTTCATATTGCCATTTTTGGCATTCATAGTTAATTATAGGGGTTTTTTAACACCTTGAAATTAGAGTCCAGGTTTCATGACCTTTTAGATCCCTGGATCCAAAAAAGCAGTGCCAGTGTGTACGTTTGGGTCTTTTCTATTTCTAAGGAAGTTAGAAGAAACTTTCAGACATTCTTGAATGCTTCTGTACCATGGATAGTTAAATGTGTATTGCTGAAGAGTGTTTCAAGACTGTATAAAATTACTCCCAAAATAGTGTATGAGAGAATGGTACTGTAGCTAATGTGCAACTCATTTACTTTATTATGTTTGATATATGAGAAACAACAAATTAGTTCTTGCTTAAGATCTGAAATTTAATGTTTGGTTTTTTTTATACCATCAAAATCCGTTTCCTCAATTGACTTCGTGTAGTTTTTCATTGATACTGTTAGTTATTGAATTTTTATTAGAGTAAATGCCAGAGCAAATTTTGTGTAGGTTTTACGCACCTGATTAGTTTATTTTAATCAAGCTCTTTTTACAACTCCAAAGTCACTGTATATACTGCATAAGAGATCTTATAGTTCTTACTAAAAATAATAGGTATATATCATTATCATCATCTCATAGAACTGGAAGGGACCTTGAAAGGTCATTGAGTCCAGTCCCCTTGCCTTCACTAGCAGGACCAAGTACTGATTTTGCCCCAAATCCCTAAATGGCCCCCTCAAGGATTGAACTCACAACCCTGGGTTTAGCAGGCCAATGCTCAAACCACAGAGCTATCCCTTCCCCCAGGGAAAACTGTGTGGCAGTTTTCTCAATTGCATCTGTATGTGCATATGAATTATTTTAGTAGGTCAGTTTGGTGTGTGTATATGTATATATTGCCTGCGAAGAATACTTCATTAACTGACATTAAACAGATATAGTACAGTAATTGTAATGTGTAACATCATGCAGATCATATGGTCAGTTTGCAGGTTACTGATGCAATATTTTTTGCATGATGTTTCTTGTACCTTAACAGTTGAAGTATAAATTTAATGCCTGAATGTCACTTCACCAGCAAATAGTTATCCTAAATTGCCAACACAGTATCGTTTTACCACCTCAGTTACACATCCTAAAGTTGATAGAACTACACACTGATTTCATGATCAGCACTGTACACAACAAATCTTGCTGCTTTTGTCGTTTCTGTATTCTGCACCTGCTATTGAGACATCACAATATATGAATAGGAGAATGTTTCTAAAAAAATAAACAAACATTTAACAAGTGGCAGTATGCACAACTGAACAGAGCAGCTGATCTGTGGCACTTTTCCTATTGGATTTTGTTAGATACTTGGATAGTTGTGATTTCTTAATGCAATTCAAGGCGTCAACAGGAAATGCTGTAGGATTTTCAAAAGGACTCAGTGGAGTTAGGTGCCCAAGGAAAATAAATGGGAGTTGACTGCCAAACTCCCTTTGAAAATCCCACCCGTAAGGCAGTGTGAACATTGTCCATGGAGAAATCTAATTTTCCAAGACTGCTTCAAAATCTGAATCATAAACTAAAAAATGGACTACTAAAGAAGAACTAGGAGGTGTGTTAGACACAATTCTACAGTATGATAAACAGTTAAACACAATCCTATCAGGAGAACTGATATTTAAACCATTTCTAGCGGTCAATGTAGGTCTTGAGGATGTTTCCAATTTACATTGTTCATGTTCAGGTCATGACCTGAGATTTTGTTTATGGGGCGGAAGATCATTTGTTATAGATAGCCTTCACTAGGTGTTTCTCTAAAAATAACCCTTATAAATAATCTTTTCCTGCAGGAGATAATGGCTTTTCACAGCCAGCAGCCTGTTATAAGCCAGAACAGCTTCCTCCAGAGAATTCTTCCTTTATGGAAAGAAATTTCATCTGCAGATTACGGTGCCTCCTGGATAATTCATCTGGGTTCTTGGTGAGTATACAATTATATAAAGGCTTCCACTATTGCCTAGAGAATGGTGGTAATGGTGCCTAGGAATAAAATAAAAGATTCTCTGAATCCATCTCCACTTACATAGAGTTCAAAACAATGCAGCTTTTATTTATTAGTGATGTTCTGTTTTACACCAGGTTTTCTGTATTTGCTTTTTGAGATGGGTTTATGGGGTAATAGATTTCTAAATGACAGGCATCTAAGTATAGCAGCATAACTCTATTTTTTTAATTAATTTTTTAATATTAATTAAGGTCCTAAGCATGAATGTGATGGAAGTTAAAATAAATGCCACTTTTCAGAGAAGTGTATAAAGAAAAAAAAAAAAAAAAGTTTGATGCGTAAATATCTAATCTGTGA
Source organism: Platysternon megacephalum (assembly GCA_003942145.1). Classification (NCBI taxonomy): domain Eukaryota; kingdom Metazoa; phylum Chordata; order Testudines; family Platysternidae; genus Platysternon; species Platysternon megacephalum. Next base: position 1,932,662 of record QXTE01000050.1, on the reverse strand, counting down.
TCACTATGTATTTTCCTCATCTGAAGGCCATGAATTTTCAAGGGCGATTAAAGTTTCTTCATGGACAGAACAAGAAAGGGAAGGATGGCTCTCCTGTCTCTCCTCAGCTGGCTTTATTTGCAGTGGCTACCCCACTGCAGCCTCCATCCATCCTTGAGATACGAACCAAAAACTTCATTTTCAGAACTAAACACAAACTGGACTTCACACCTATAGGCTGTGATGCAAAGTAGGTACACGGTCGTCTACATAGCATGTTACATTTCCCTGTACACTTGCAGCTGAAATAGATTTCTGCACCTTTAAAGTGTTTAAATGGGTACATTTAGGTGAGCATTGGAGGTGATTGTGTATTGGGGTGGTAAGTAGTATTTTGTCATTAGGTTTTTCTCCTCCACTGCTGGAAGATATAAAGCACTTGTAGATCTTCAGAAACTGTTTGATAATACCTGTCTCCTGAGCATGATCAAAACAAAAAAATTGCTCTTCAGAAGTATCTTTATGAATTAGGGATAAAAGTAGCCCCTGGGAGGGATGATTTAGAATACTCTCCACTGATGAGGATGAAGTTGACCCAAATCAAAGCATCTTTCTCATCACTTCCTCCTCCTCCACTACACTCAGCTACCTTTTCAATTCAAATAGATGTAAACTACACCTCTACCCCGATATAACGCGACCCGATATAACACGGATTCATATATAACGCGGTAAAGCAGTGCTCGGGGGGGGGGAGGGGGCTGCACACTCCGGTAGATCAAAGCAAGTTCGATATAACGTGGTTTGACCTATAACACGGTAAGATTTTTTGGCTCCCGGGGACAGTATTATATCGGGGTAGAGGTGTACTATGGAAATGTGATTTGTTGCAAATTAGCTATAAGTGAAACAAAATTATACAGAAATTAACCACATGAAATAACTGTTTTGCACAGTGCTTTGGACCAGTTTCCAAACCATTATTTTGTCTTCATTTAAAAAAAATAAACCCTACTACATTTCTAGATCAACGTAGCACAACCATGCCCCAAGCATGGCAAAAAGCCCACTAAGTTGATTCCTCTTACAAGATAAAATCCTGTGGCCTCCCCTGAGTTTTTCCCTTCTCCCTCCCTTTCTGAGGTCAGATTTTCAGTGTTCTCAATGCTTTAAATCTTCCCTCCCATTTATGATTGGGTAACCCTGGTCAGATTCCCCTGGACCTGTGGTGCACAATGTACAACCCAGATTATCCTCCACCCTTTCCATCAATATATGAGTATGCTTTTCCTATGTTCCCCCAACTACTACTAATCTCAATAAAGAAAAGTAGATGTGAATATATAAAAGAGAAGTAAAATTTACTAGCCATGAGGTTGCTATCTTCATCTCTTCCTCTTTCCATTTTTTTTTGTATTTATTCCATCTCCCATTTTTCTTGTCTTTTTTTATTCACAAACCATTTATTCTTTATTTTGTCTATTGTTTCCTTTCCTTTTTATTTTCTCTCTTCTTTTTGTTACCCACATCTTTCCTTTTTCTTTCTACTGCATCTTCCTTTCTTTGGATTCCCCATTTATTTGCATCTTCCATTTGCGCCCCAGATGTCTTCCTCCCCAGTCTTTCCTTCCACTGAGAATTACACTGTCTAACTCTCTGGGAGATACCCCCAGCTCCTTCAAAATTATTGCCTCTTCCATTCTTCCTCCCCATTCCTGATAATATCCTGTTGATCCTGCTGTGGCCACAAAGGGCTCTTATAGACTCCTGTTGACTTCTATGGAGCATGGTGCTACTGCCAGCACAACTCTACTGTTCCCTTTAGTAGTGGCGTTCGTGTGCACTCCCACACTGAGCAGCTCAGGTGAGTGGCAGCTGGCATGAAATGCAGAAGATGGAAGAGGTGTTTAATAACTGGAGGAAGGAGATGCTTAATTTTTTTTTTTTTAAGAGAAGGGGGGTTAAGAGACCTCATGGGCTTCTGTGCCGCAGAACTAGAGCACACAGTGCCAGCCTCCTTTTGCTGACTCTGATTCAATGGGAAGCATGTCTTCACAGACCACCTAATTACACTATGAGCATCCCCAGACTCTTCAGTAACATAAGTGGCATATTCTTGAATACACCTTTGGCTAGAATAGATGTAGAAAATTGCCCAGAATACTTATCTAACTAGCAAGGAAATGTGGGGGGGAAATTTTAATGCCATATTTAGCACCTACCAGTAAAACATGGCTTGATTTGCGCGCACACAAAAAAAAGTGCCAAGCAGACTAGGGGGTCCCGTTGCAGTAAATGGGAGCTACTGCTTGCACGGTAATTCTGAAAATTACCCCACTTATTTGCTGATACATAACAAAATACAGAATTAGGAGCGTAACTTTAAATATCTATTTTTGGAATCCTAGCCTTAATATCCAATTTCATTTTGTGGAAGCATTTCTGTATTCTGAAGTCAGCTTAGGTAAGTAATAAAGGCCGTATGGTTCATGATGTATTTGCTAAATTTTGTAAGAAGATTCACATAAAATCTTGCATAAAATCTTTATTTTGTAATAATTGTAAATACTGATGACATACTCTGCTGTAGCAGAAATGTTTAGCCCTGACTGATTAATTCCTGTGTTCATACTGTATATTGATACACCAGTAGTGCTACAGTTTGTTTTCCTTCTTGTCTTACAGAGGAAAAATTGTGCTGGGATACACTGAAGCAGAGCTGTGTATGAGAGGAACAGGATATCAGTTTATTCATGCAGCTGATATGCTTCATTGTGCTGAGCATCATATCCGAAGTAAGTGTAATTTGCCATCTGTGAGGCAGGCTGCTAAAACAAAGCAAAGATTACATTTATACTAAAAAATGTTATGAAACATAACCAAAATTAATCTAGTCCAGGGGTTCTCAAACTGGGTGTCGGGACCCCTCAGTGGGTCATGAGGTTATTACATGGGGAGGGTCGCAAACTGTCAGCCTCCACCCCAAACCTCGCTTTGCCTCCAGCATTTATAATGGTGTTAAATATATTAAAAAAAATAAATTAATTTATTAGGGGGTCACACTCAGAGGCTTGCTATGTGAAAGGGGTCACCAGTATCCAAAAGTTTGAGAACCACTGATCTAGTCATTTACAAAATAACCTTTTTTTTGTACATGTCCTTCTGCTGCATATAAGTTTATACTAGATAAGAAATATTTAATATTCCTATCTGGACCCATTTTGGTTAAATATCCCGGTTCCTGTCATATCCTGCTGTTCACAGTTCCTGTTCCCCACAGCCCAACTGCTGCTATTTCAGCAACTTCTCTTAGGGAAATGGATTTTAAGATCGTTTTCCTGTAAGAGGCTAAATTGAGAACTTTCTATGACCTACAGGCACTTCTCTTTTACTCTTCGTTGGAGGTAATGTTTAATAATTTCCTGCTATCCCCTTAGACATCTGTAGTAAATCACCTAGACCCTGCTCTTCATTGAGCATTTGTAAAGCAAACTGGTTAGCTATCCCCCATTCTTTCACCCAAAGGAGTGACCAGTAGGCACACAGTCCTTCCTGACCACATGTGTAAGTGGACCCCTGTGTCTGTTCAGAGCCCGATTAATAATCTGTCAGATCTGCCCACTCAGATCAGCTTGCAGGCTTGGGAGCCTAAAGAACAATTTGGTGGCACACTCAATCACCCCCACCCAAATCCAATCATGCAATGAATGTAAATATTACAAAGGTAGCTTCATTACTTCCAATTTCTGGCTGAGACCAGGATTGGAAATGGTGGTGCTGAAGGGAAAATTTTCAAACATTTCAGAACCTCAAAAGATTTGGTTTTTAAATTGGGAGAAGGTTCAGAGAAGACGTGGAATAATTTTTCCCTATTGGTTTTCCTCACTCTGGTGCTAAGTACATTAAATGCCTCCTTATAAAATAGATTTTTTCTCTTAGGGACTCTTACAAACTTTTACTTTTTTATTTTGCAGTTCCGTTTGTGTCTAGGAATGCAATTATTTCACGACTGTATGTACTATAAACATGACAGTTGATCGCAAGATGAAGCAATGGGAGATAGACTTTTTGAGAGAGCATCTGAAAACTATATTTGAAATACTCACTGTTATACTATTTTAATCATATTAGAGATATAAAACAACTAAACATGACCCAGCCTAGACTCAAAGCAAATGCTCTGTGTGGTGTTCTTGTTTTTCATTTTATTTTGTGTTTTTGTAATTGCAGTTGCCTTTCTGCTAGAACAGAGTTTAGGATTTTGTCATTTATGTGCTGTTGTATTTAGCAGTCCCTGGTATTGGTGAAATAATGGACCATGGTGCCATTAAATACTGGGTTTTTTTGTACTGAATTGTGTCAGTGCCTGGAGTGACTTTCAGCAGAATGTCCCCTTGGCATTCCAGCCCCTGCTTACCACCCAGGCAAACTGGACTTTATGGTGTAAGGTTATTAAAACCAAAACTAACACACATTAGGTTTTGGTCACTCACCCCAGGTTACTAGATACTTCAGGATCTAACCAAAAAACAACACTGGTAGCCTATCCTTAGTATACTAACTACAGATTTATTAATAAAATAAATGTTATTAAAAAGGTTAAAATCAGATAAAATACATTATAATTGAATCAGAATATATAAGCCCAGTTGATTGCAGAGATGTAATGTCTGCTAATGTCCATAAGTCTCTCAGGGCTTTCCCAAAATTAGCTTTTTGGGGATCTCAGTCCAGTGGCTCAAAACTCCCCGTTTAGAGTTCAGCCGATCAGAGAAGGCAGGATCGTTCCCAGTACTGCTGCTTATAGCTGCTAACAGCTTAGTGAGTATCACTGAGGCAGCATGGGTTTTCACCGGCTGAGGAAGAATAGGTAATGCAGACAGTTTGTGAATCTCCATTGTTAAACGAAGGACCCTTGCTTTGAAGTTAACCTTTTACTTCCCATCCATACACAAATAATCCAGTTACATTGATTTACATAAGGTAATTGCCGGCCATTCATTTTAACAGAGATAGATAATTGAAGATAATGCAGGTAATATCATTAGTTTCATACAGTATATACATATCTTTGATCCTAAGGTTGACAGCGTACAGAATACAGACAGACAAAAACAATTCCATCAACATTTTCCTTGATCTCTTATCAACATAATTGAATGGGCTGGTGTCTGCTAGCCCATTTAACATCGCTTTGATACTAGCACACAATTGAATTGACCTGATTACATTGCAGTGCCTCTTGACATGCCTTTAAAGGTTACATGCAGGTGGACTGGCTAGTTCATTTTAAACTGTGCTGGTTTGTCAGTGTCACATGAATATCTTAGAATTCATTGTGATTTTTGTTCTTGTATAGCCAAAGTAAAGCTTCTTAGCAGGCAGATCATATATTCATTCATTTTGTTTTTATTTTACTTTCTGGGTCCAAATGGGTTTGGTTATTGCATGTCAATGGGTTTATTGAGAACATAATTCTGTAATATGGAAGCATACTGTTAAGCACTTACCGTTATACTAGTAGTTAATTAGAGACTTAAATTGCTTTTTCAAGTGGAATTATTTATATAACATGCCAAGTTTTCTTGTTTGTTTCTTAATTGGAGAAAATATTAAGCAGTATATTTGACCTTTTTTAATTCTAGTGATAAAAACTGGAGAGAGTGGCATGACTGTGTTTAGACTTCTTACCAAAGAAAAGCGATGGGCCTGGGTTCAAGCAAATGCACGCCTGATCTACAAAAACGGAAGACCTGATTATGTCATTGCAACACAGAGACCTCTTACGTAAGTGTTACAGTATAGTAGTTTAGCTTGAAAACTCCCAACCTACCATCTGACATATCTTATTAAAGATGCAGGGATTTGGGGGTTATGTTTTTGTTTTTGAATGTTCTCTACCTGCTGCAAAGAGCTTTTTTTTTTTTTTTTTTTTAAGAGTTAAAAATTGCCAGTGTTGCAATTCCATCTGTAAATCCCTCCCTTGATATCTCAAATTGTATGCAACACTGATTATGGCAGATGCCACTGTGTTCCTCTCAGGAAGTAAATTTAATTAAACAAAGGCACAAGATCGTTCCATCCACCCTACTTCTATTTTTCTCCCCTTTTCTCTTGGAAGAAATCCAACTGCAGCTGCAGAGACATCATATATTACTCATAGGAATTAACTTCAGTAGAGTAAATACTGAATTCCATTCCACTTATTATTTAGCATTATCCATACAAACCCAACACTCACTTGACACTGAGAAATGAAAAATACCAAGAGAATTCAGTGCTGAAAGATCCATGCTCCTAGCAAGTCAAGAATAGTAGAATATGAAGTATGTCATTTAGGTTTAGTGAATTGCACACACTATTGATTAACATATGGAACATGTGGAAGTATTACAGTAAATAAACTCCTTATATCATGATCTGTTGCTCATTTTACCCACTAGAGTTAAGTTTTAATAGCCAGATTCCTCAGTGACTGACACTTTTTGTGCCTACAAATAGAATAGTTCACTTTGTTAATGCTTCAATTCTAGGAAACAGATAGAACTATACTATTTTATTGTAATTACTATAATACTGTAATAAAGTACTGTATTTTTTTTGGTCAATTTCAGAGAAGAAGAAGGGGCAGAGCATTTACGGAAGCGAAACATGACAGTTCCTTTTATGTTTGCAACTGGTGAGGCTGTGTTGTATGAGGTAAACTTCCCTTTGCCTAGCCTAATGGATCCCTTGCAGACAAAGGTTAAAAGCACCCCTGGGAAAGGACCTACTGCCAAAGCTACACTACATAAAGAATATGTTGATCCAAACTCAATTCTGGGTGCCATGTTAAGGCAAGATGAGTCTGTATATCTCTGTCCTCCCGCTTCAGATAAACTTTCTTTTGAGAGAAACTTCTTTACGGACACCAGCGATGAATTGGGCAATGTTCTTAGCAGTGACTGGCAGGATAATCTCTTACCAACTGGAAATAACATCCTGAAACAGGAGCAAACCAACTGCCCCCAGGAAAGTAACTTAATACTTACTGAAGACAGCACAGGGCTCTTTCAAGATAATAAAAATAGTGACTTGTACAACATCATGAGAAGTCTGGGTATTGACTTTGAAGATATAAAATGTATTCAGCAGGATGAGGAGTTTTTTAAAACTGAATTTTCTTGTGTGGAAGATATTGCAGACATCGACATAACTGATGAAATCCTGACCTATGTTCAGGATTCCCTAAATAATAAGCCTGACTTCTTGTATTCAGGTTGCCATCAGCAACAGACAACGTTTCAGAACTCTAGCTGTTTCGTACAGCAACATTTGGATAAGCAGCAACTTAATCAGCACCAAAAACAAGTGGCTGAGCAGCATCAGCAGCAGTTATGTCAGAAGATGAAGCATATGCAAGTCAAGGGGATGTTCACAAATTGGAACTCTGGTAGTAGTGTGCCTTTTAGCTGTTCACAGCAACAGCCAGTGCAATATGTTTTTTCTGACATGCCTGGCACTACTCAAGAGTTTGCTTACAAATCAGAAGTCAACCCTGCACCTCATGCATGTAGGCAGGAGTTTATGCCTTATAAACAGCCCACAACCGTGGTGCCACAGCTCTCTAATTTTACCCAAATAGATTTCCCAATAGGATGTTTTGACAGATCAACCTATCCTGGTTCTTCAAGCTTGGAGGATTTTCTCAGTTGTTCACAAGAAGTCCCCGAGAATCAAGAGTGTGGAATAAACTCTCAGCCAGTTATGGTAACTTCTCAAACATGCTATGCAGGTGCTGTCTCTATGTACCAGTGTGGTCCAGAAACTCAACCCAACTCTGTGGATCAAATGCAATATAATTCTATGATGGAGGGTCAACAACTATTGTTAAATAAGGTATGATAAAGGTCATTGTTAAATTTTCTTGCATGTTCTAGTAGTTTTTAGCAGGAAACTAGATGGTTTATGGGATACAGAACCTATTATCAACTAAGTCATTGGATTTGAAACTGATGCAGTTGTAGTAATGAATGAGAGGTACTGTAACTTCTGTGCATTACCCTGAAATGAGCCATGCTCAGTCCAGGTCCCAGGGGATGTGTCCATATCACAGGAACCTCTGCAAGTATAAGTGACAGAGATACCAATTGTAATCCTCCCTCTTAAACCTAGAATTAGTTCTTCGAGGCCAAGGCTGAGCAGAGTGACAGAAGTTTAGAGTATGCTTGTATCTATTTTGTAGGTAAATAGATTGCTGACAGTACAATTGTCTGGCACATTTCATTGTCAATTCATTTTAACCATACATAGATCTATTGTACTTTAAGAATAAGAAAGGTAAACTTTCGTTGTTTGGATTCTTAAAATACAAAGCTTCTGTTAAATCAACATAATCTCGCTGCTTAATTTAATATATTTTAAAGATCACATTAACATACAAATTCTAATTTTACATAACTTGCATGGAATCGTATGAATCCCTGTCCTACATATGTGCAGGTATTGAGAGGTTTCAAACTGTGTGGCAACATGTGGTGCACCGTTAAGATGAGAAACTGGCCTATACATATTTTACTCATGAAATACCACAACATTTTTAAGAACTAAGACTTATAAATATGTTATACATGTACTTTTGTAAAAATGTAAAGTATTTCTTTTGCTCTAAATGCTGCAATGTTAAGAATATGACAAAAATTAACACAAGTTACATAAATAGGATGTGCACACAAAAATAAAAATTAAATATTGGTTAGGCCTTGATTGGTGGGACTAATTACCCTAGCGCAAGAAGTTCAAAGCAGAGCATGGACATAAATTATTTTAAGATACACCTATCTATAAAAACACAATTTTATTTTCGTTAGGCATATACAATTTTTAGTTTAAAAAACTTCCAAAAGAGAAAACTGTTAAAACGGTGAAAAGATTATTCAGAAGCATACCTTAATTCTGCAGAAAATCCAGTTACATCTTTAGGGCACATGCAAGCAAAACCAGGAATGAATTCTGATTTAAACTAGGAGTTATGTGATAATTGTTTTGAATGTGCAGAGTCACTAGCTATATTGCACCTCTGTCAAAGGAGAATAATATGGCAGCAGAAAAAGATCAAAACAATTATTTCCTGTTCCTCAAGTGACTGATTTTAAAAAAATCAGGTCTTCTCTACCTTTTTGTTTAGTTTATATGCAGCAGAAAGGAAGAATTATCTGAACATTGAAAATTGTAGGCATATCCATATTTTGCCAAGGAGAGTGCAAAACAAAATAATGTAACACATTAAAATAGCATCGCCATTCTTCAGACAATGTTTTCAGCAAAATTCTTCCTGGATAGAATTGAGTACATTAGCAGCTTTGGAAGAAAAACTTCCAATTTCAAGACAATTCTTTGACTGTAATAGCAGCTTATCTGCATTGCAGTGCATTTAAATTGTATTATTTATTTCTATTGTAATAATGGGGCCCTGTTGTGCTAGACATGTAATACAAAGACATGATTCTTTTTCCAAAGAGTGTATATTCTAAGGCCATGATCCTACAAATGCTTGTGCACATGCATAGGCATTAACTGGCATTTAACATACACAGAGCAAGGAAGAAGAATACAGTCAGAAAATGTACAGTCTATATTACATCATATCAGAAGTAAAATGAAGACTTGTTACATTTCTTAATTCTTTCATTAATTAAATAAAATATAATTATAGAATTATAAAACCTCCTTTAAAAGTTAGCACAGTTCTGCAAGATTAATAGCTTCTGCTTGAGAGACCCAAGACTGGAATTAGCATGAAGATACTTTGGCAAAGTTCAGTAAGGAAGCTTACACAACACTTGGCTGCACTGTGTCTCACTCTAGTCGGTGCTATTAATCCTTCATAGTCCTAGATAATAGTGTTGGAAAGCATCTCCTTCTAATAGTACAAGATTATCATTTACACAAATACTCTTGAGCATTGTTATGTTGGTGCCTATTTTTAATAACCAATTTAAATTTTCTTTTTTAACATGTAGGCTGTTAATTTCTCACTATAATACTCATAGCCACTCTAATTATTCCCCATTTTTGTTAGTTCGTTTTGAGAATTTTTCTCTTCGCATTCCTCAGCAAAGATATCATGCCAGAGTACTTTAGTGGATTGTCACAGTACTAACAAAATGTACTGTCATACTTAATAGGATATTATAAGTAGTTAAAATTAAATCTAGTAGTTAGTCCATGAAAATGGTTAAACCACTAGAATACTGTGTTCTGATTTTTCACCTTTTTGTTGTAATGTTAATGCATCAAAGGGAGACTAGCAACCAGGACAGTCCTTTCTTAAAATATATTTATATCATGGCTATATTTACTGTTGTCAGAAGAGTGAATGATTCCAAACAAATGGGTGTATACTTGTAGTAGTAATCACATGAAATAAGTTCCAAACCAAAGCCATTACTGTAAATAATATAAATGAATTGGAGACATGTTTACTATAGATAGGGAGAAGTTATTAATGGTTACAGTAATAAAACAGATGGAAAAAAGTGTGGACAAGCATGTTGTCAGTTACCATTTTTATGATCCTTCCATCCCTAGTTAGTTTCTATATGACAAGATTAGTTAAGGTCCAGAGGGGACTGCTGTGGGTATGTCTACACTGCAATAAAAGACGTGCAGATGCGTGGCATAGCTGTGTTTGGCCCAGATCAGCTGACTCAAGCTTGCAGGGCTATAAAATTGCAGTGGGGAGTGTCTCAGAGCTGCGGTCCCAGCCTGAGCCCAAATGTTTACATTGCAATTTTGTAGCCCCTGTCCTCTGAGCCTCTGAGCACGAGTCAGCTAACCTGGGGTCTGAGACTCAGTGCCATGGGTTTTTTAATCGCAGTGTAGACATACCCTGAGCATATCTAGTCTGACCTCCTGCATAACACAGGCCATAAGACTTCTCTGAATTAATTTCTGGTTGAATTAGAGCATGTCTTTTAGAAAAATCTTCAAACTTGATTTTAAAGTTTCCAGTGATTAAGAATCTACCACAACTTTTGGAAAGTTCTTCCAATGGTTGTAAGACCAGTGTTCTTTTAATAAACAGGGACTACTCCCCCTTACTAATTACTACTATATGCTCAGCAGAGTCTGCCAGACAATGCACATATTAAGTGATCTCACCACAAAATGGATTTAGTGAAGAACATTGAAATAATCTTGTCCTGGCGGGGAATAGCTAGTGACTTAGTGGATATTTTCTATCTCTGACTTACGATTCTGTGAATATTTCTAAAGAGAATTGATGCATCTATCTCAGAAGGATTTTATTTTGCCTTATTTTCCACTAATATATGGAATATTTGTGCATATAATGATTTTTGTAAAATGATAGGAAGCATTACATCAGTTGATTAAAATAATCCTGGGGAAGATGGGGTGGGGGGGGGGGGGATGGTTTTGAAGAGAATTGTTGAAATGCAGTATGTCAAGACTGATAAACTTTTCAGCACTCTCACTTGATTTTGTTAGATGTGGTGGTGATCATCATTCATTCATTCAAAAAACCCAACTGCATTAAGTGGGGTACATTCTAATTTATAAACAAACTGAATACGCACTCATGGAAGAACCATAAAAGCTGACCACCACCACACACTCAAAAATATGACCGTAGGTGGATTTTGAAATTGTAACATTCTTGACAAGGAGATTGGTAGTGTTGAGGTGGGTTATGCTTTCCACAAATGGGGGTGGGGAATCACACTAAAAATCTGACTTTGAGAAACTTTCAAGACCTACCGGTAGGCGTCTATCCTTCTGTCATTGGAGTCAGTGACAAAACTCCAATAACTTCAACAAAAGTAGGATTGTGCCCATGATCTTTGTTTACTGAACTTTCCATTTCTCTCACTAGTCCAGTGTGTTCTATTTGCAACTGACCACAGAAATCAGGATTTACCTGATTTACATGTGATTTATTATGCAAAATGTGCCGTATTAGTGAGTATTTACTATTACTAAAAAGTTAGAACTGAACAAGTTTCAAGGCATACTGAAAAAAATTTATTTAAAAAAATGACATATATATTTATATATAGCAACTCTTATTAATATTTTGCTAGGTTAGCTGATCATGACTAGTTTCTCCTCCCTATAGAAGAAGCATTTCTTTCACAATCGGAGTGGGGTTTGGGGTGGGGTGGAGTAAACACCACCAGAAGCTTAGCCAGAGAGTGCAGAAACAGTCCCTGTCTATTTTAGGATTAGGAATCTCTAATCTTACCTGTGCATTTCACGACATGCTTTTGAAGTTTTTAAAGAAAGCAGTCAGTAACCCCTGTAATTTTTTTTTCCAGTTCCAAAATGGTTTCGGTGGAATAAACTTAAATGAAGCATATCCCTCTCAGTTAGATGTCGTCAATAACACACAGACTGCCACACACCTTCAGCCTCTTCATCATCCGAAAGAATCCAGACCTTTCTCAGATTTGTCATCCAGTGGATTTATGTAATTCAGAGCCAATATTCCATCTCTGGTTTTTGATGGATGTCACTTTGGCCTGTGAAGGAGCATGTGATAAGGCTATGAACACTGGGCTTTAAAGCCCTGAATACATTTTGATAAGTTGAGGCTAGTTGCACTATATACCAATAGGATATGTAATCCAAAACCTGACTTTTTGGGGTGGGAATAGGAACTATACTTTGACTAAAAGTGTGCATGCGCTGTTGTCAGTCAATTGAAAATGTGTTGTTGCTGCAATATGGATTATGTACTACATACATCACGTTGTAGAACATAAGATAAGGCAAATGGTTTTATTTAGAAAATAAATGGGCACTTTGACAACCTTACTTGTAATGGCACAAAGAAAGATGTTTTCACTCTTGGATTATTGCCAGATTTTATTTTATTTTTTTAATTAAAATTTAAAAAGAATGATCTAAAATCAAGAGCATCAAAAGCACTTATTTTTTACTGTATACTAAGCTCTTCTTCAATTAATTACTTTTGTTTTAATTTCCAGTTCTAGCACTTTAATAGATGGATTAAAACAAGGATTTGATATGCAATTTTAGGTTTTATATAAACAAATCCATTGCATTCCTCCTTTGCTGTCAATCTTAAGTGCCTCACAACTTAGCTACCTTATTTCTGAAAGAAAGTTTGTTTTAGAAAACATTCACCATAAATTAGTCATCGACATTGTGTGAACTTTTAACTAACATATACAGTGCTATTGGTTCTTTTTTCTATAAAGTTTTTAGCAATGGCTGTTATGAATTAGACTCAATTCTGAGTCTGCAGAGTTGTAACACTTATCTGGAGATGTAAATGTTTTACATTTAGTTCAAGTAAAGGGTTTTGTTATTCTGTACTTCATGTCTGCTTTCTTCAGGTAAAACAGGGTAAAAACAGATTTTGCATGGGGAGGATTCCTCAAGATTAGTTTCAGATTTCAGTGCTGAAAAACATGTGCCTTATCTTGTGTTAAAACACTTGTAATGTTCTTCAGAAATAAAAGTACAAGGCTGCTCTATGCAAATACTTTCACTAAAATGGATATTGAAAAGGGTTAACTTTTAAATTATGGGGGAAGCGCTGTCTCAATAGTAAATGGTATTGAGGTTTACTTTTGTAAAAAAAATTCTTCACTGATAGTCAAAATTCGATTGGCTACAGTTTTTAACATTGCAGGGGGGAAGAGAGGGTCTGCTATTATTAAATGTTATCCTTGATAAATTGCACTCTAAAAGAAAGTGATTTTTTTTGTGTGAACCCACTTGAAAAGCTCTATGTGCAAAATATAAAAATGGAAAAAAAAAATCAGTTCACATTCAGAGAGATTATCCTTGTAATGAAAAGGATTTTTGGTTTTCAGAAAAGCTAAAAAATATTGCTTTGGTGGTTTTTTTTATTTGAGAGAACTGTTAGAATTGAAGACAAAATAGTAGCATAATGGAAAAATACAGAAACATGTATATGTTCAAATTATTGCATACTCTTGTGTGCTGTATAGTTCATATGTAATAAAACGTCTTTGTAAAATATTTTAAACCAGTTAATTTTAAAGTGTTACATCATATATATAAAGATGAAATGTTTACGTTTATGTATAATATAAATTACAGTGTAGGCAGTTTTGTTAAAAAGGAAACAAAAATAAACCACCATCCTCCTGGTTGGTGTTCATATTGTTTAATACAAGGACAACTGGAGTTTAACTTGGAGAGAGAATATTTTGCAAAATTGTTGAAAATGCGATGGGGGAGGTTTCATTCCACCATTTGTGCAATCTGCACTGAAATAACTACAAAGCGAAATACTGTGCATTAGATTTTCATCCCATTTCTTTGATTTCTTCTTTGAAACACACTCTCCATGAGTAAAACTAATTTCCTTCTATAGTGTAATATGATCTGCTAGACAGAATATCAAATTCAGTTGTAGAATTTCAGATGCATGACTTTACCAGTTCCTTTAAATAAAGTTACCAAGGGAGAAATGGATGTCAGGGAAATAACTTGTATTAATACTCTACATTATTCAGGAAATCCCTAAAAAGAAATTAGCTTGGGACTTGAAATTAAATTTTTAAATGTTTCAAACTTAGTGATATCTCACACTGAAAACAAAAAGTTTTGATTTAATAGCATCTGGGTTCACATTTTACCTTAAATTAAAACTTTAAATGTTAAGTTTTAACCAATTTCTAGAACGGCTTGCATTTCTAGTTAGTGTATCACTTTTAAGAGTGTGAATTTGACAGTCTGTTATGTAAAACTGAAAGATTCAAAGGGATATTGTACATTTTTACATCAGTATAAATAAAAATGTATCTGATCAGTCTAGCTAAACCAAAAACTACTTGTTCTACCACTAAGTGCCAAGGAAGCAGCAGTACTAGTGTACTGCCTTATTATAAACAGTTTTGTTATATACATATCAGTTTATTTTCTGTAGCTATGCCTACAACAAACCCATGATTATGACTGTATTAGTGAACTATTAATCTACACCAGGGGTCGGCAACCTTTCAGAAGTGGTGTGCCAAGTCTTCATTTATTCACTCTGATTTAAGGTTTCGCATGCCAGTAATACATTTTAACATTTTTAGAAGGTCTCTTTCTATAAGTCTATAATATATAACTAAACTATTGTTGTATGTAAAGTAAAAAAGGTTTTTAAAATGTTTAAGAAGCTTCATTTAAAATTAAATTAAAATGCAGAGCCCCCCGGACCAGTGGCCAGGACCCGGGCAGTGTGAGTGCCACTGAAAATCAGCTCGCGTGCCGCCTTCGGCACACGTGCCATAGGTTGCCTACCCCTGACCTACACCAAGCTACTTCAAAAGTGCACAGGAATATTTTCATTTTTTCATTAGCCCTCCAGTTCTGTTATGAGTAAGATATAACCCATTGTTAATCAGTATTACTATCCATTTTTTGTACCAGTTTTCTTGGCTTGTTTTGCTTTAAGTTCTTATTTCTGATTTGTTATGCCTGCACATGCCATGCAATACATTTCTTGGGTTAGGGTATGTTTTTGTAGTGTTCTTACTGACCTTCAGTAATGTTTGTAAAACATAATATATGGTAATAAAATAATCATTTGAATGTAGCTGATATGTATGTTCTTTCACTACAAACAATTCTTTGTCTACCGCAGAAGCTTTGTGATTACACCACTGTGGACTTTGGAATTTCCAAAGTATTAGACACAAGCACATGTAGACAATTTCGTGCTGTATATAAAAACATACATTTGAACTGTAGTTCTGTATCAAATTGACAGAGAATGGTAACTGGCAGCTTACCAACATTTTAAATATCAGCAACAATTAACTCAACAGTTGAGTTGGATTAGACACCACTTGCTAACCAAATAATCTGATACCAGGAAACCTGAGTTTGATAGACCCAACATTTGACTTAACACTTTTGTATTAATTTCATTTTATAGGTCTCTATATTTTGAATGAAAAATGTACTAACATTTCCTCTGATAGGAAAAAAAATCAGTTTTTTGATTATATACAAACTGACCAGCAGTCATTTTAAAGTAAGAAATATGTGCATATGAGGAAAGAGTTTAAGAGGAAAACAGTTGCTTTCAAAGAGATGATTATAAATCAGTGAGTACCTTATAGTAAATATAAAACAAAAAAACCTTGATCTTGTGCTCTTTTAATAAAAAATACTGAGCAACATCTGTTATAAAAAGAAAAATGCATTTATTCTCCTTGAATATGCCTTTCAGTAGGTGACTTAGCGATGGCATGACCAACTCATGAATTTTCCATTTGAGAGTCATCCCTAACTCCTTTTTAGAAAAAGGCACTTCCCTCCACACACAGAGGAGGGCTTGAGTGATACCTAAGCCTTGTACTTTCCCTCTTCTGCTCCTCAGTACATAAAGGAATATGGCCCTTAGCATTAAAGGGAGTTATCAAAAGGAGAATGTTCTGTAGTATTATAACTAGTTGAATGGTGAAAGTGATCTCAGATATTCCTGGAGTAAGGCTGTCTGACTATTTGGATAGCTGCTGGGCATTTTAAAATGTTAATGAATCTCAAATGTCTCATTAAGTTTAGCACAAATGATTATTCATCCAAACATTGCTCCTTTCAATTAGGGGGTAAATAGAACCAGTACCGTGTTACTTAGCTGATCAAAAACACAGATTAATGGTGTCTAGTTGGAGTGAACAATTTGCACATAACCCACAGTCTGAGTATTTTAACACCATTTTTGGCTAATAATTTAAAATGAAGACTACACTCAAAGGCCATCCATCAGGTTACTAGATTTTAAGACCAAAAGAGAGCAGGCCAGAGAATTTCAATAAGTGGTTCCTGCATCAAGCCCATAACTGCAGGGTGAGCTAAATCATTTATTTTAAAAAGACATCCAACCTTGATTTTTAAAAAATGCATCTTATTGCTAGCCTGAATTTGTCTATCTTCAGTGTCCGGTATCAGAAATCTTCACACTATAACTACTTTATAGACTGACACCAAGTCAGTTCGGAACCGTTTTTATTAAACCAAATAGATTGCGCTTTTTTACTCTCTTCCTGTAAGGTAGGTTTACAAAGCTCCAGTCATTCTTGTATCTCTTTTCTGAATACTCTCCAATTTGTTAGCATCCTTTTTAAAGTGTGGACACAACTGGATACAGTATTGCAGTAATGGCATCAGTGATAACACCCTCCTACTTCTGCTTGATATTTCTCTATTTATACATGCAAGGATTGCATTTGCTTTCTTAGCCATCACATCACACTGCATTAATGTTCAGCTGTTTATCACCTATGTCCTCCCTAAGTCCTTCTCCGAGTTCCTGACATCCAAAATAGAGCCTCCCTTCCTATAAGTATGACCTTACATTTAATTGTATTACAATCATATGTTCTTCAAGTAAGCCCCAGTTTATCATGTGATCCAGATCACTCTGCAGAACTGCCCTGACCTTATGATTATTTTTCACTCCCCCAACTTTATCAGCAATGCTTTATTTTCTTCCAGATCACTGATAAGATATTGAATACCATTGGGCCAAGAACAGATCACTGTGGAGACCCCACTAAAAGCACCCTCATGAGATGAAGATTCCCATTTGATGATTTGCAAGCTATCAGCTAGACCCCTTATTACGTATTGACTTTGTATAGTGCTAAGTCAAATGTCTTACAGAAGTCTATGTTAATGCACTTTGTCAACCAAACTTGTAATCTCAAACAAAAAACCCAACATGAATTTCAGAAGACCTATTTTCCATTAAATGATGAGTGGTATCAAGGGTGCTACCATCCTTTAATTCTTTATTGATTGTGTCCATGTTAGCCTTGCCATGGTTTTATCTGCTATCAATGTCAAGTTAATCAGCCTGTGGTTACCTGAGTCATCCCATTTACCCTTTGTTCCAGACACTGCAGGAAGACACACGAGGTGCTAGGCTGTACTTTATTATGTAACTACTGGGAACTGTTTGGCAATAACTTGTCCAGTACTGGTCACTTTCCCTCTTGTCGTCTAGTCCCCTGAGTGATGGGTGTCTCAATCTACATGGAACTAGGCTGTTCTCAGGGGTGGCAGATGACAGAACAAGGAGCAATGGTCTCAAGTTGCAGTGGGGGGAGGTCTAGGTTGGATATTAGGAAAAACTATTTCACTAGGAGGGTAGTGAAGCACTTGAATGGGTTACCTAGGGAGGTGGTGGAATCTCCATCCTTAGAGGTTTTTAAGGCCCGGCTTGACAAAGCCCTGGCTGGGATGATTTAGTTGGTCCTGCTTTCCAAATTTAGTCTATCATCTCTCCTGCTTTGTATAAAATACTTGTGTTCACTCGAGTGTAGCTGGAAGCTGTCTCCCCCAAGAGAGTGCACTAGCCACTCAACTATGAAGTTACTCTTTCTCGCCACCCAATTAATATTTAAGTGTATTATACAAAGTAGAACAGCTTCAGCAGGGGAAATTTGCAAAAGATCCAGCCCCGCCCATCTGAGGTAGTCTAGTAGTTAGGGCACTGCGTGGTGGATATGAGTTCAAGTCCCTGCTCCAAAATAAGGCTGGGCAGGAATTTCAACTTGACTCCCCTTGTCCAAGCCACTGGACTGTTAGGGACACATGTACAGAAATTCCCAACCTGCTCTTTACCAGGTGTCTTTTGTGGGGAGCCTGAGCCTGTTTGCAAGCTTAGAGCACACCTATGGGATTGGGACCTACAGGCAGTGGAATGCCTTGTTTCCCAAGCAAAGCACACTGTTTTAGGCAACATATAAAACAGGTTTATTAACTACAGAAAATTTNGTGGAATGCCTTGTTTCCCAAGCAAAGCACACTGTTTTAGGCAACATATAAAACAGGTTTAACAACTACAGAAAATTGTATAAGTGGTAGGCATAAAAGGATCAAGATGGTCACCAAAGAAAATAAAAATAAGCGTCTATAAACTAAACAAGCTTTGAATCAAGCAATAGTCTCACCCACTAGATGTTACAGTCCTTAATGCACAGACTTCCCTCCTGAAGTCTGGACCAGTCTCCTCAGCTGATCTTCATCTTGGTGTCCTGATTGTTTCCAGCATAGGTGGTAGAGGAGAAAGTTCCCCCTTATGCTGCACGGTTTCTTATTTTATACTCGTGGCCCATGTGCCTGGCAGACACTACCCCAGGCATGTCCTGGTGGGCTTTGCTGAGTTACAGTGAACAAGCAGCCCCTGAGTCTCAGTGATGGATCACGTCCCATTATGTGGGGCTTGCCTAGTTGAGTCTCAGTTGATTAATGGCCGGTCAACACCCATCTGGGCAGCGATCCTTGGCATGCCACTAGCAAATTTACAGCATGTTTTAGTAACAATAAAGCATAATCTCATAGCTCTATACACACTAATGATGTACATATTTGGATAGAAGAATGGGCTTCAGCAGATCATGACCTTTCATATGATGGCTTACATGGCAGGCTTTGTATGAAATATTAAACCATATATGAATAATGAATATGGGAGTTACAGGGTGCCATTCTGAGTACAGTGTCTCACACCTTCCCAGTGGCATTACTAGGGGCCTTGGAATCCAGATATATGAGATCCCAAATCCTGATGACATTTAGGCAGGGGGAGGAACTTCAACCGACTCAGGAATGCTATTGAACAGGAACCACTTGATCAGCTGGACCCACTTGCCCCTGCAGGGTTATCATCATCATCCTCCCCAGATGAGGCACCATCACCACCTGACTACAATAGACAATTCCAGAACCTCCTGAGGAAAAGCATGTATATGCTCTAGATCCCCCTCAAGGAAGCACAGCCCACCCCCTATAAGCTACTGAATATTTTGCATAGTGCAGGTCTTTAGTACAGTGGCACTTGCAAATCAGTGAGCCCATCTTAGAATAGGCCATCATGGTCTGACACACTCCAGCCACCTGTGCGCTCACTCTGAAAGGAACAGAGAAAAAAAATACTTTGTACCAGCTAAAAGGGGTGGAATACATATTCTCCCACCCTGCTCCAAACTCTTACATGCACATTGTCACTGAAAGAAACAAGCACCACTAACCTAGCTCTACATCCACAGACAAAGAGGCCAATGTCTAGACCTCTTTGGGGGAAAAGAGCTTAACTTGGGCAAGTTTACAGTTCTGCTTATCAAACTACCAGGCATTGATGGTAACGGATGATGGTATTAATTAAAATACGGGTTTTGGAATTCACCAACAAAGGGCTGCAAGAACACAGACATCAATGCCAATCAATCATCAAAGAAGGTAAATTGATAGCCAGATCTGCCTTCCAGGCTTCCATCAGTAGATGCAACAAATACAGCTTCCTGCTTGATGGAAGCATCTATGGTTATGAAGCAGACCTCATGGCTCCAATTCTCTGGATTTCCCAAAGTCCAATCCACCATGGAGGATTTGACTTCTGAGGGAAATAACCTTAATGAGCAAACAGATGAATCATTACACACCCTCAAAGACACAAAAACAGTTCTTTGCTCTCTGGGTATCTTTATCTCAGCACTATGGAGAAAATACGCTAAGTCTCAGCCTTACAGACAATGAGTAGCTCCACAGCCATTTAACTACCAGCGGGCTTACAGACCTCCTAGGACACACCAAAGAATGCAGTTCAGTAAGCAAAATGTTCACCCTTCATTCTCTTGTCATCCCCAGTCTCCCTGCAAGATGTCCTTTTGATGGGGCCTTTGAGAGCAGAAAATCAGTGCTCCTGCCAAATCCACTCAGACTAGATTCCTTCACCCCCATTTGTTGGCCACTTAGCTCACTCTTCCTCAGCCATATAGGATCAGACAGATGGGTGCTGGAGATAATCACCACCAGTAACACAAGAATCCCTGTCCCTCTTCAGGGACCCCTCTAATGAGAGGATGCTCAGACCGGAATTAGAAGCCTTACTCCATCTGGGAGCTTCCTCAACACAGGGGCAAAGGCTTTTATTCAAGATATTTCCTCATCCCCAAGAAAGGGGCTGGAGACTTATACTGGATCTCAGGCAACTGAACATCTTCATCCACTGCCTGAGGTTCAGAATGATCACTCTGGCCTGTTTATTCAGGGGATTATACAAAGGTGACTGGTTTACTGCTCTTGATTTGAAGGTCACTTTTTTTCTACATAGATATCCACCCGCACGAGGTTCCTATGACTCACCATCGGCCTAGACCACTACCAGTACAGAATGCTCCCTTTCAGCCTTTTGATGGTGCCAAGAGTGTTTACAAAGGTATCATCATTCATGGCAGCACACCTGCGTCATGAAGATATGTCAGTATTACCATGCTTGATGACTGGCTGCTCACAGGGAAGTCCTCAAGAACTGCAGATAGCACCCATATCCATGCCATGATGATTAGGAATCCCAGTAAACATAGAAAAGTCCACTTATGCAGACTATAGACCAGAGGCGCCGACTCTGTGGGTGTTCCAGGGCTGGAGCACCCACGGGGAAAAATTAGCGGGTGCTCCGCCCACACCGGCAGCCAAGCTCCACCCTCTTGCCTCCTTCTCTCCCCCACAGCGCACCGCCTCCCCCTCCCTCCCAGCACTTCCCTACTCCCTCCGCCGCCTAACAGCTGTTTGGCAGTGCTTAGGACTTTCCAGGAGGGAGGGGGAGGAGTGGGGATGTGGCACGCTCAGGGGAGGAGGCAGAAAAGAGGCAGGGCAGGGGCAGGGACTTTGGGGAAGGGGTGGGGTAAGGGCAGTGCAGGGGCGGGAAGAGGCAGGGGCCGGGGAAGTCGGCGCCTATGCTATAGACCAGAGGTGGCCAAACTGTGGCTCACAAGCCACATGCGTCTTTTTTCCCATTAAAGTGTGGCTTGTGAGAACCCCCCCCATTCTCCACCTACCAGACTGCAGGGGGCGTTCGGGACCTCTGCCTTGCAGCGGGGTGGTGGGGTAGGGGCTTCTCACCAGTGGAGAGGGGGGGGGGGTCTCAGGGCTTCTGCCCAGCGGGGTGCACCTTGGGGTTTCAGCAGGAGCAGGGCTGAAGCCCTGAGCCCTCACAGGTGCACCCCAGTTCTCAAACTTCTGAAAATTGTCATATGCAGCTCGGTGGGTCAGTAAGTTTGGCCACCCCTGCTATAGACTTTACTGGAGTGACTCTGGATGCTATCAGAGCCAACGCATACTTACTTCAAGACATGTTCCAAGCTATGAAGGATCTCATCACTCATTTTTGACTGAGCCCTCAGCTGACAGTGGGATCCTGCCTTGTCCTTTCAGGCTACATGGCTTTCATAGAATATCAGGGATCTCAGGAGGTCATCTAGTCCAAACCCTGCTCAAAGCAGGACCAAGCCCCAGACAGATTTTTGCCCCAGATCCCTAAATGGCCCCCTCAAGGATGGAACTCACAACCCTGGGTTTAGCAGGCCAATGCTCAAACCACTGAGCTATCCCTCTGCCCAAATGCTTTGTGCACTTATGTGATGCCCTTTGTGAGATTTTGTCTGCGTTGTCTACAGGCATGACTGCAGATAGTATATGTGCCAAGCAAGCACAGTCTGGACAAACAGGTCTCTCTCCATCACAGCATTCTGATTTAATTCAGCTGGTGGGAGAATGTGTATGGGGGGGGAAGGAGGGGGAAGTGGGCCTTTCCTCCTCCCTCCCGCCTCCTGCTCATGAAAAAATTGATTGCATATGCCTCCCTGCATATCGGGAGAATATCTAGATCAGGGGTCGGCAACCTTTCAGAAGTGGTGTGCCGAGTCTTCATTTAATCACTCTAATTTAAGGTTTCACGTGCCAGTAATACATTTTTATGTTTTTAGCAGGTCTCTTTCTATAAGTCTATAATATATAACGAAACTATTGTTGTATGTAAAGTAAAGAAGGTTTTTTAAATGTTTAAGAAGCTTCATTTAAAATTAAATTAAAATGCAGAGCCCCCCGGACCGGTGGCCAGGACTCGGCAGTGTCAGTGCCACTGAAAATCAACTTGCGTGCCACCTTTGACACGTGTGCCATAGGTTGCCTACCCCTGATCTAGATGAGCACGGAACCCAAGAATATCCAAGTTGCACACAAACCTTCTGAAACTGTGGGCAGTACATGAAGCCTGCAAATGGTCCCTGCCATTTATTCTGACCCCGCACATTCAAGTCATGTTGGACAACATGAGAGCAGTTTATTATATCAACAAAGCAAACAGGGAGGGACAAAATCCACTTGTCTCTGTATAGAAGACGTCAATCTCTAGAAATGGTGACCTGGCGAAGGATGCACCAACTTAGCAGAGCCCCTTCGGGAGTGCACAGTACTCTGGCAGACAGCCTCAGATCTCTTGCATAAACCAGGAGTGGAAACTACACAACTCACAAGTCCAGATCATCTTTCAACAATGGGGATTTCTGCCATGGGATATCTTTGCATCTCAAGAGAACAAGAAATGCCTGGCCTACTGCTCCCAAGCAACCAGGAATCAAAGGCCACAAATCCAGAGTGGATATGATCATAACTGCTGACATGTGCATTTCCAGCCATCCCCCTCTTACCTTGAGTCCTGATGAAGATCAAACAAGACAAAGTGATGGTGATTCTAGTGGGTCCACGGTGGCCAAGGCAGTTCTGGTTCATCAGCATCCTTCAGTAGTCCTTGTGCCCACACATCCCCATCCAGTTCTTCCCAGACCCAGGAAAGGGGCAAGATCCTCCATCCCAACCCAGCATCTCTCCAGCTAACAGCTTGGTGTTTGGATGGATGATGAAACTAAGAGGTCTTGCGCAGAAGCTATGCAATCCATCATTAGCAATAAGAGAAAAGACTTCACAAGAAAATGTGACACAGCAAAATGGAAAAGATTTTCTATCTGGTGTCAGAATCACTGAATGGTTCTGAAATCCCTACTATTCTGGACTACCTCCTATCTCTAAAAATGTCAGGGCTTTCCTTTAGCTTCTTCCAAGTACACTTGGCAGCTATTAGTGCCTTTCACCCTCTGGTCTTCACCCATCCTACTACTGAGAGATTTCGGAAGGGATCTGGCAGAACCTTACCTCCGGTGCTGAAATCTATGCCATCATGGGATCTCAATCTAATTCTTTCTGTATTAAAAACCCTCCATTCAGGCTGTTAACCTCATGCTCCTTTGCTCCTCTATCTGTGAAAGTTGCCTTTCTGGTTGCAATCACCTTAGCCAGAGGAGTAGGTCTCATGGTGGACCCTTCCTGTGCAGTCTCCCACAAGAATAAAGTTTCCTTGAGGTTACACCCTAAATTTATTCTGAAGGTAATCTCAGAATGACATCTGAACCAGGTCATCCACCTGCCCATCTTCTATCCAAAAACCCATGCCACCAGGACCGACAGGAAACTCCACTCTTTGGAGGGCCATTGAACTTCAGCATTCTACCTGCAAAGGACAAAACCCTTCAGGAACTCTCCCAAATTATTTGTCTCTTCTGAATGCATAAGAGGAATCACAATCTCTTCACAGAGACTCTCTAAATGGAACTCAGGCTGCATCCTGCTGCGACCTCTCTCCCCACAAGGTGTGAGATCCTACTAGACCAGAGCCCAGGCTATGTTGGTAGCTTCACTCTGTGATGTTCCCCTTCTGGAGAGCTGGAGAGTAGCAACATGGGGCTCTGTGGGTACCTTAGCAAGACATGACAGCCTGGTACCAGCTTCTACAGCATACGCATCCTTCGGGTCAGCGGTTCTCCAACCTGTGGCACAGGAGGGTTCCTTGCACCCTCCTGCTCAACAAACACTGCTTGAGAGTCACCTCGACTGAATACACATCACTCAAAGAAGAAAGAGGTTACTTACCAGGTACAGTAACTGGTATTTGAGATGTGTGGTTCCAGTGTGTAGTCCATTACCCACCCTCCTTCCCCTCTGCTTCAGATCCTCACCCTGAAGGTTATTCGTGGTAGAGAAGAAACTGGAGAAGGAGTCAGTCCACACTGCTATTTATACCCTTAATTTGGACACCAAGAGGAAGAAGTCTCAGGTGTGGACTAATGGACACTGCTGGTGAAAAATCTTCCAGTTCCAGGTGCATGTGCACCTCAAATAGAATACACATGGGACTCCACATCTCAAAGAACTCCAGTTACTGTATAAGGTAAGTAACCTCTCTTTTTAATAGTCTTTAATAGTCTTCCAGTAGCTTCTTGAAGTAACTTGTTTACGAATCTCCTGCAGATACTGAATTTCTCAAGGCAAGCTGGCACCTATATGATCCTTGGACTTACTCTTGAGGGACAATATTTCTATAAATTGCTTGGCTTATCTATGATAAGAAAACAGAATCCACCTATTGATTTGGGATATAAACAACTTCCGCTAACCAGAGAAGAATCCATGGTAAATGGGTTTCATACATATAAAAGGTATTCATTTCAGCTGTATGAAGTTGTAAGAGAACAGATTTTCACATTAACACTTCCATTACTTGCTATCTATTTTCTTTTATAAAGAAAACTTTAGAACTTTGAATTTTTCCTTCTCTGAGTCATGGTATTCCTTAATATATAAAAATTGTGTGACAAAGAATAAAATAATCCCCTGGAATTGAAATCATGAGTCAATTAATAATTTGATCTAACAAAACCTTTGCTTCTCCATACTGTATTTTAATAGTATATTTTAGGATAAAATTACTTGGCACTCAACATACTAATTCATGCATAAAATGCTCTTTTATGCCCATGTTAGCAAGCAAATTCCTGGCTAGTTGGTATTAGAAACCAGATATGCTCCTTCATTTACAAATAAAATGACTGTGGTTCTGGTGTAGACTACTATAGCATAGTTGAAAGGTCCCACAACTGCTCTTTATACAACCCAGCATAAGTTAATCTTGTTGGTGTTCAAGTGCACATTTTGCCTAGTAGCAGAAGGGGAAATTAGTTTGAAGACTGAGAATGTTGCTAGCCTGTGCATTTTGGAACAGATCATTTACTTTAGACTTTGGGGGCATGCTCATTTGTAACCACATATCAGTTAATGGCTTTTGGGATTTTTTTAATCTGCCTAAATAGAATCATTCATACCAGATGAATGTTAGTATATTTCCATTAAGGTTACATTAAAAATAACTTTTTTTACCTTGTAGGATAGATTACTTCCTGTTCTGATTTTTGTGATTCTCTTAATGGCTCAGAGCCTTGTGTTTTAGGCATACTGGAAGCTAAAAATACGCAAGTACTGTGATATTGAAAATACATTGTGCTTAGTAGGCATAGCACTGCTTACATTCTTTTGGTCATATTATTTCGGGTGAGGATCTGGAGGAGAGCTACATTTGCAGAGCAAATTCCAACAATCCAACAGTGTTTCAAGACTTTAATCAACAAAATCTGTTAAATCTCTCCTTAACAATCATGACAATCTACATTTCTGGTTTCACAGTGAAGTATTGAGTAGAACTGCTTTATCGGATTAATTTTAGTTAGCTGTATCTGTGACTGTCATACCATTTTATATGCTCTTGGTGGTTGTACTTCAGCTTCAGCCAAATATCAAGGCATTGCTTAATTTGTATTTTAGGGCAGACATCAAAGTTTCCATTTGCCAGCTGCCTCACTTTGATAATTAAAGAACTATCTATACGACAGTGTAACTGGGGACCCCAGTTACAACAACGTGGTTGTGCTCCAACTGTGTTGTAACATGGATTCTTTTTCATTTATGCAGACCAGTCCAAATCATATTAAGGCAGCCATGTTACCTACATCAGGGATGTAAGCCAAAACCAAACCATGTTATAACATGTTGCGGGTATACCCCTGTTTTAATAAGGTTGCCCAACATCATGATTACATGGCAGAAAGGACTATGATTTCATTGGACTTCTTAACCACATCTACCTGATTTTTAAACTGCCTTTAGACAGATCAAAGAAACTGAAATGTTACTGATGAATTATAAAATCTAGATATGGTAAAAACCTATTAAATCATCTTGCTGCCAGTGCAGAATTGCTTGTTATTGTACTAAAGCTTTGTTCAGTATAAGTTTAACGGTGCCAAGCAATAGGGATTCCACTGCTTCACTTGAGAGAGCATTCCACCCCCAATAGTTCTCACTGGCAGGAAGATTTCAGGCTAGGTTTTCCCTTTCTTAATTTCCTCCCATTACCTTTCCTTATACACTGTTCATTATATCAAATGTTTCCTCTTTCTCCTGGATATTTACTCCACACAATATTGAACTGTTCTCATGCCCTTCCCACTTCGCTGTTGCTTAGCCACGCTGGGCATATTTTACTCTAAGGGCTTGACTACTAGCGTGCTGTGCTCTAACTGCCCCATGTAGCTGCTGCTTGTGCAAAATGAAAGGTACCTAGGTCCTCTTTCTAAGTCTAGCATAGCCCTCTTTCAAACAGGACTAGTTACCTTTCACTTCATGCTAGGAACCCCCACATGGAGCAGAACAATTTAGGGTGCTCTGCAATTCATACCCCCATAGTCTGCACTGCAGTGCAGCACACAGATAGCTTCTATTTTTTCTCATCACGTCTCAACAAAATAATCTGTGTGTGAAGAGCTAAGTTCAAAGTTAATATCCCAAATACCTATTAGGTCAGAAGTGACCATCAAAATGTATTTAATCCTTCCTCAAATAAATCCCTTCACCCCTCACCCCACCCATGTTTATTGTTTTTCTCTAAACTCCCCCACTTTGGCAAGGTTTTTCTGAAACTGAAAATGATATTTCAGGTGCTGTCACTCCAGACAGAGAGTCTAAGGGCAGGTCTACACTACCGCTTAAGTCGATGTAACTTACGGCGCTCCGAAGTGTGAAAAAACCCTCTGAGCGACTTAAGTTACATCAACTTCAAGCAGTGTCTACACCATGCTGTGTCAGCAGGAGACACTCTCCCACCGACATAGCTTCCACCTCTTGTTGAGGTGGAGTAATTACGTCGATGGGAGAGTGCTCTCCTGTCGACATAGCGCGTCTTCACCAGGCACAGCTGCACTGATGTGGCAAAGTAGTAAAAACAATCCCTAAGTACTCATCACATTATAATAGTTTCTGGATGGAGAGAACCACTCCCTATCTCCCTGTTCCAGGGAACAATTCCTCATGCATGCCGGCTTTGTATTGGTCTGGGTTTGCTGCATATTGCATTGCAAGCTCATATTTGATTTGCTCTCCAAAGCCTCTCTTTGTCCATTGCTGTCTTACAGGTCTTTCTTATTCCAATGATTCCCCTCTGTGTAGGAACAGATATAGTAACTGCTAGCTAACAAAGAGACATCTGGCTGTGATTCGTTGAAGGGTATAAATACCAAATAAGGGAGGAATTAGCCTGGTACCAGATAATCTGACTGGGAATATTTGGATGAAATTAAGAAAGAGGAGTAGACTAAGTATTAGGAAAAGCTTCCTGACAGTAAAATCTGTTAGGTTGTGTGAGAGGGTTGGGACTCACCACCCGGTGCCTCCTGCTGGTTGTCCTTGGGAATTAGCTCTGTCCAGTGGAGCGCCCCCTCCTGGTGGTGTCCCGTCCGTCGTCTTGCCCTCGGTTGGCGTCTCAGCCCACGTCGCTCACCAGCTCGCGGCGTCCTCTTCGAGCCACTGCCCTCCGGCAGTGCCCTTAGTCCATCCTCGCCCCCTTCCGGGGGCCAGTCAATCCGCTGTCTCTCTGCGCCCCGGCCAATGTGGGCAACTGCATCTCCAAAGTCACACCCCTTTTGGCAGGGGGTTGGTGCAGCCCAAGACGGCTACTCCCATCAGCCGGGTGTAAGGCAAGGGGGAAGGGGGGGACCCAGGCCCGCCCACTACTCTGGGTCCCAACCCAGGGACCCTCTAGTGGCAGCCGTCCTGCCCTCCTTCTCTCCCTCCGTCTGTCCACGTCCCTGGGCCACTTCCCCTTCAGCCCCTTGCACCGGCTAGGCTCGTCCCCTCAGGGCCTGCAGCCTGGCAGACACTGGGCTGGAGTTCCCTTCTGCTCCCCCAGGCCTGCCCAGCACTGCGCTGTCCCAGGTGCTAGTCTCCCCCCTGGAGACAGACCTTCACCTCTCAAAGGCCTAGGACAGACTGCCTGCTCGCTCCCTGAGCAGCCTTTTTATAGGGCTGAGCCTGGCCCTGATTGGCTGCCTCCAATCTGGGCCCTGATTGGCTCCCAATAAGCCCTTTTCTCATTGGCTGTCCATCTGCGCAGGCCCACTGGCCTGCTGCAGCCTAAATTCTATGGGAGTGGGGCAGCCGCCCCACTATAGGTTGTGAAAGAGTCTGCAAAGGAGGTTCTGTTGATTAGGACATTTAAAAATAGACTGAACAATCTTGTACTCTGGGGATGGACTAGATGACCTAATGGGTTTCTCCCATCTTTAATTTATGACCCTATGATACATGTGCTTAGAATCCATGAATGGATCTTTCAGTCTATTGGGAAACACATATTCATGCAGCTACTGAGATGTAGTGAGCGGGGGTTGTGTGTGTGTGTGAGAGAGAGAGAGAGAGAGAGAGAGAGACTGAAGAATTTGGATCTGCCTGCCACATTTCATTTTTTGTACATTTTTCAAAAGTCAAAGAAAAAAATTTAAAAGTTCACCAGCCAAATACTCTTTCCAAATCTCCCCAGAAATGTTGGAAGAAGGGGAGGGTGTTTACTCCCCAGGTGAGATCTAGTGTTTGTACTTTCAGGCTGCAGAGCATGTTTGCTACTATCATGAAGAGGGTCTCATGGCAGACAACCAGAGACCTTCATTTGCTTCAAATTATATTTCACCTTATAGAATTTAACACACTACAGCATAAATTGTTTGGTGCTTCCAAGCATTTCTGGCAATACTTGGTGGAATCCTTTTAGTGTGTTAAAAATAATTATATATTTATAAATAATAGGGTATATTTATTTACCTTCTGGCTTGCTGTCCTCCTCTCCACCCTTACTTGTAATCTTATCCTCGCTGTTGTTCCTTACCCTAGAGGCCCAGTCACAATGCATTTAGTTCAGTCTGCAAAGGAAGAAAATTGGCTTGTCAAAGGTAGCAGGTGGGTTTAAAACGGGCCTACCTTACCTTGAGACTGTACATGCCTAAGGAAAGAGATCACTTCTCATCCATGTAGAAAAAGTGCAGGCAGAGTTTAAAAAAATAACTACCAAAGCTCTTCACTGGCACCTAAATAAACTAGTCAGTCGATGGCACTCTGTTTCACCTCTGAGCCTCCCTAACTCACTACCATTCCAGGGGCAGTGGCTGAAGGCATTTGTCATTTATTCTGTCTTTGTATACTGGATTCTGTTTAATTGAGTCTGCTGAGAGGAAAAGTGGATGCATTCTCACTGGGAATGAATGAGAACCCCACCAGGGAAAGGTGGTGGCCCAGAGCAAATGGTCAACAAGAGAGAAATAATTGTTCATCTACCCCAAAATGAGGGCATCTGACAGTAACTCAACAATCCAGGTATAACTCAAGCCAACTAACTAACTCAACCCAATCCTGGTATATTTAGACAATGCAACCTTGGTCACACTTGCTGCCGGGTAGAAAAACTCCTAATAAATGTGTCAACTACTCACCCAGCAGGGGACCAAAATGACACCACAGTGTCGGAGCAGTGATGTCCAGGACAACCGGATCTTGATCTGAGGACGTTCAAGGTACTATGACAGAGCAGGGGAACCCCCCAAGCAGATCTGATCATCACAGAGACTTATTTCAGCAGGTTCCTGGAGCGTGTTTCTGTGGCCAAAGACACTATCCCTGGAATGGAACGTTGAGCTCCATACATGTTTCCACCATGGCCCATGGGCATAGACTTTGGGCTGGCCCTCTGCTCAGGGGTGCATTTCACTCTAGATAAATACAAATACATATGGAAAAGTTAGACACAGAGCCTGATTCTGCAAAGTGTTGAGGCTACCCTCAGCTCCCACAGAAGTGAACCCCTCACGGAAGTACTGAGCACCTAGCAAGAATAGTCTCATACTAACGATCATGGGAAGAAGTGTTCTCTTTCATACAGCACTAATCTCCCAGGAAAGCCACCTCTCCCTGCCTCTGATAAAACTGTTCCTTTTAAAGGTTTCCTACTCACCCACTACACATAGTTTTACTGGCTGAGAACATTTTATATTAAAACATAAATGTGGCTTACCTGAAGCTTTAAACTGACTTTGAAAGGTTTTACTTCAAAGCAGTGTATAATAGCTGCCCCACACCCATGAATAATAACGTTGTTCTTTCCCTGAAAAGCCAGTGGTTCAGCATTTTCTCTGGCTCGAAGCCTGACACAAAGGCACAATTCATTAAAGGTTCTAGTGCATTTTTTTTTTTTAATTTAAAACAAGGTTTGCTTTAAACGCTGATGTGCTACGTGCCAGAAAGCTCATTTATTTTAAGTCTGTATGCTGCAATTACCTGCAAGTTCTACACTTAATGATTTGCTCATTACAGTGACATCATAGTCCCCAGGCTGGTCACTCAGCAGATCTGTTATGCTGACTGGGGCATGACAGAAGCTATTGGTGTGTGTGTAGCAGGAGACTCAGCCTTCGTGATTAACATAGACATGGCATAACATTTCCCCTTCCTCCCCCTGGCTTAGGTAAGCAGTGTGTCCCTCCCCACCATTCCCCATCCTCCTCAACTGATGCTGTGAGAGCTCCCCTTTCCTGTTTCGCATTTTACCGCTATTCGTCACATTTAGTGAAAGTCAGAGTTTGCTCTCTGTCACCAGTGCGCAGGCCTACATCCATCCTGATTCATCTGTCACAGGTCACCTATATAACACAGTGGTCTGTGAAGACAGTGCAAAAAAAGTGGGCATTTGGAGCCTCTGTAGCAAATAAAGATGGGCATAATGTCACATCGTGCCATCACTGGAATGATCCATTGGTTGCATATAAGTCTTACTTAGGGCCACCTGACGCTATATTCCACTATCAGAGGGGTAGCCGTGTTAGTCTGGTTCTGTAAAAAGCGACAAAGAGTCCTGTGGCACCTTATAGACTAACAGACGTATTGGAGCATAATCTTTCGTGGGTGAATACCCACTTCGTCAGACGCATGCGTCTGACGAAGTGGGTATGCACCCACAAAAGCTTATGCTCCAATACATCTGTTAGTCTATACGGTGCCACAGGACTTTTTGTCGCTATATTCCACTAGTGTCCATAGGTGGACTAGTAAAGTAGGGCTTACCGCCTGTGCAATGCAAGAGTTGTGCCTTGTTTGCAAAATGGAGGAAATAGTGAGAGGAATGTAATATTCACCCGTCAACCTCATCTCCAATCCCAGCATAAAAATAAGATCTACTAGAGTGGTGCCAGCTAATGCATATATGTGCTGAGCTAGAACTCACCAGATTACAGGCCTTCAACTCTGAGGAGAAAGTAAAAATGTTTCATGAATGTTTGAAAGTATGGGCTGGATCACTGTAATGGGCTATGGTAACAATTCTACTATTTTAAATAATATTATGGAACCCAGATCAGTAGTGATGGAAAGTAATTATCATCAGATAGCTGTTCAGTGAGCTATGCGAAATGGGTTGAGTCTCCATCTAATACCACATCATGAACACAGCCACCAGAACTTGCAGATGGGAAAAGGCTCAAAGGCCTAAAATGGAATGGAGATTGAACTGCCCTCTTCCTCTGCTAGAGATGGATTCTTCAGATCAAGTTGCAGTGCAACGGCTGGGTAGTGAAACGGGAAACTTGTACTTCTACTGAATCTGATCAGTGGCTAGAAGACTTAATTCCCATGCTGTCAATTCACTACCAACGAACAGCACTAAATTCACATAAAGATCTGTAATAACTAAATAAAAAGCAAATAAATAAATAATATGGACATGGACTAATTTTTTTAATACATTTGTTACTCATAGTTGAAGCACTTAAACATACTACACACAGACACCCAACTGAGCCAGTCTCCAACACCAGAATGTAGCAACTGGCATTCCCAACTTAAAGTGACGCAGAAACACTTTATTTTATATGGAATGAGGAGAAGAATCATTTTTATATTCCTTTTACGGGATGTCTGCAGATCCTAGTATCTAGGACTAATATTTTTGAATGCCTGAAGCTTCCTTATGATTTACAGATTAGTGGATGAATCAGCCTTGTCTGTGCCAACCAATCTAATATAAATGTTCATTTTAGTGTTGTCTCACGACCCATTCCATCAATAAGACATAAGAAAACATTTAATATAATTACGTCTCCCATCCTCAGACATTTCTAGTTGTAAAAACATTTCTTGTCATGTTACTAAGATTAATTTAGTTGTACATTCCTCTCTGGACTTAGATCCAAAACCTCTTTAAGTAAACTCACAACAAATGCTTTCATGTCTCCTCCTTACATTCCAGGTAGGAACCCTTCATTTTTCAAAGTGTTTTCCAATTACTTCTTTTCTTAAAGAAACTCACTTATGCATTTTATGTACTATAAAATGTTCAGCTAACACTGAACAGCTGTTTTAAACAGGATCCACCAGAAGCTGGTATAATACCAGATACTGGTTAAAACAATCAAATGTATTAGCCAAAAGCTCCATCAAAACTCCATCTTCAGTAAACAACTTAACATACACAAGATCCAATTTTTTACCTGTCTGACACCATGACTTGCTAATGCTAATGAATGCTTTTATGTCATGAAATTGGCTTATGTCTATATTAGACTTTCTAACAGGTGGATCGGGTACTGATAGTTGTTGGCCTAATGATTATCAAGTGTCGGTAGACGGGATCCTACCCTCTGCTCTGCATTGACCCCTGACAGGAGAAATAGTTCAAGATTTGAGTTTTGACTCTAACCGCACTTCAAGGCTTCAATCCTCCAAATTATTCTGTATGGTGCATTAACTTTAACTCCACAGAGCAACTTGTCTGTTCTCCGTCAGAGCAGTGGAGAATTTACTGGCACCATTGTCCTATGCTACTTTCCCCCTCTATCTGGCTGGTGACATAATAAAAATATTCTTCACCTGTTATAGGACTGTGTGCTTGTAGCGGGGCAGTAACCCTGCTCCTGTGGAAGGGTTAAAAGCCAGTCCTTGGAGAGGGCTGGGGCTGAAAGCCGAGAAGAAAAGGCTGATTGGGAAGGCAGCCACAGTTGGGCCATGCCCCAATCCGGCCACACCTGGCCCTGTTATAAGGGCTCATCCAGGAGCTAAATCACTCTCTCTCTAGCTGTGGAGAGAGAAGGACCTGGCTGCCTGGGAGCTGAGCAGGGTACCTGAGGCAGAGCAGTGCTGGGGAAAGAGCTGGGGAGCTCCAGCCTGGCAACTCCCCAGGCTGCAGGCCTTGTTAAAGGCCCAAAGTAGGTACTGGGGTTGCAGAGGTGCAGCCTGGGGTTACGTAAAGGCAGCAGGTCCAAACCCCCCTTGCCAGTGATGAATGGTTTACAGACTGCAGTCTGCCCCAGTGAGCGGGGGCTAGATGATGACGGGCAGTAGCCACTGAGGCTAGGTGGGTTTAGAGGGTTGGGGGCTCCCCTGGGAGGGGAGACCCAGAGCAGAGCGGGTGTACTGCAGAGGTAGAACCCTGAGGTAAAGGGCACTAGGGTCTGGGTGGGACACAGGGCCTGAGGCAGGTGAGCCACTGGCCTGCAGAGGGCGCTCTGGGCTGAAGTTGAGCTAATTCCAAGGATCACCAGCAGGAGGCGCTGCACCAGTGAGTCATCACTTTGCTACAGTGCTATAGTCATTCACTACATGTACAGTAACATGTATAATCAAAGTATCACCATCATTGAGTCTTTCTCACTCTTGCTGAAAATTCCAGCAAGTTATGGTTGCCTCTATGGCAGAAGCTGCTTCTTATTTTGTTTGTAAACCCATTACATGCTCCATTTTCTATTAAGATTGGCTTCAGAAGCCCTGTTACAATCAGCAGTCTGACATCTAATTTTACATAAGTCTAAAACCCACAAATACTCACTGTTTAAAGTTCTTGAAAATCCAAAAACAGTGCTGAATTCTTCTATAATTTACATCCTGGTAGGGGAAGAATAGGTTCATAGCCCACAGCTTGAAAAACCTGTCTATTCAAGGTCAGTCTCTCTTCCTCTTACTTTAGGGCATTGTCAATACAATGGAGAGCAATGTTCCAGTCAAATCGCTCAGTGGGCATTGCAGATGACCAGCAGTCAGACTACAGGCTAACTTAAATTTAAACTGACTGGAACAGTTCTGAACTATGGTTTAAAAATATGGTTTTAGGATCTTATACCATGCCAACATTAGAGCAGTTGTTCTACTCTTATCAAAAGTTATTTTAAAAATGGCATAGAGTCCAGTAATTTTTATTCTGCATAGAAATGCAATGAAATCAATATAATCTTCACTGCAGTCATAATGTAAAGCAGATGTTTTTCCAAGCAATGAGTACATTACAATCCAAACTATAATACATTGTATATAGTGCTTCTAGATTAAAGCTCTTGCATTCCAGATTTGAAGCTTTGATTCTCTCTGATTTTAGCGCTTAGTAGGATTTATTTCAGCGATTCTGCCCTTGGGCCAAAATGAATCAGCTTTTATCTAGGATGATCCTATACTGGCTAAGCCCTGTAGCTCTTCTTTTAATAAACATGTAACTTTAACCAACCCTTACAGATACATACAACATATAACATCAAATGAGTTCTTGCACAACACCATAGCCAAAGCAGAGTCCATTACAGTTCACGATGGGGTTCATGTTCAGGGTGATCTAAATAATACTTTTAATGTGTGTTCTTTTCATTTCCCTGCTTGGCTTGGAGTCAGCTTTGTTATAATCAGATTTATTCTTTTACAAACTTAGAGTTTAGCCACAAACACCAAAGGGCATAGCTGCAGACTCTAGCCTTCATTTTAAAAAGAGTAATAGCTTCATATAATAGCATTTTTAAAATGTGATTTGATGTTGTTCTCTATTTAAGAATGACCCTTTAATCTCCTCTTCCTCTTCTTCTTCAGCAGTAGCTTTCCAGAAATGCTTGTTTATGTACTTGGCTTAATTTCTTAAACTACTTTATTTTTCAAGGCCTTGCTGGCTTTGCTCATATTCTGAAAACCTAAGGTGCCTGAATCCTGAACTGAGATCGTCCTATGCACCTTATGAAAGCAGGTGAACAGCTTGTCTGCTCCAGTGCTTGCCCTTTCCACTGCGCAGGTGGTTCAGGGAAGCAGAGACCTCCCCTATGTCATCTTCTAGGGACTGCTTCCAGCATGAAGTCATCCCCAACAGGCATAGAGCTGGTTCATATGCTTTCCTCCCCTCAGTCTCCAGGTCAGGGAACATGGCATGGAAAGGGAGGGAAAGCAGCCATGGTATGTTATGTGCTGACTATCCTCAACTGGTGTAAAATTCCTAGAGGATCATACTCAAGCTTAGCTTGGGCTGGGGTAGAGAAAAAAGGAATCTGTAACCAGCTCCCAACAACCTCCCTCCTTTGTTGTGTGCCCCCCGCTGCCCCCAAGTCATCTTTTCAGACATTTTTCTTCTCTACTCACAGGCACTCTGGAATCTTTGGGTTTACGAAACCACAAATACTATTTTATTTGGGGAAATACACACTATATAGCTACATAAAAATAAAACTTGAAAGCTTACATAGTGTATTGGGGTATGGCCAACCCCACAGTTCCTACAATTAATTGCCTGGCTAGTTGAGTCCCAAGAACACTTATTCACAAGGCAATACCCACCCACCTATAACCTGACTTACCTATCCAAGTAGACTCAGTCATGGTCAAGTGGGCATCAGGAGGCAACTCTCTTTCAACTGGTTGCTACAGTCCACCAAAGGAGACCCACTGGTTCAGAGTCATGACTTTAAAATATGCAGTCCAGTTTCACACAGTCAGATCCACTGAGCCAGCTACCACCATTGTAGTCCTGTGGTGATGGCAACAGCAAATTTTATGCATGATTTAGACTGGGAAACCTAGAGCAAAGCAAGAACTCCAAACCCCTGATCTCTTAAAGAGAGCCTCTCAACTTCCCTTGTTTAAGCTGGGTTTCTTAACCAACCAGAGTCCACTAGCTCTAAGCTTAGGGTGTCACTCACTTCTCCTAGGATATATGATTCTTAATTTCTTATTTAGCTTAACAAAGACAAGGTAAAGGGGTGACTGCATGACAGTCTATAAGTATCTACACGGAGAACAAATATTTAATAATGGGCTCTTCAATCTAGCAGAAAAAGATATAAAATGATCCAATGGCTGGAAGTTGAGGCTAGACAAATTCAGACTGAAAATAAGGTATACATTTTTAGTGATACAAGTAATTACCTTTGGGACAACAGTGAATTCTTCACCACTGACAATTTGTAAATTGAGATTCCTAAAAGATCTGCTCCTAGGAATTATTTTTTGGGAAGTTCTATGTCCTGTGTTACACAGGAGGTCAGGCTAGACAATCATAATGGTCCCTTCTGGGTTTAGAATATGTGAATCTATGAATTTCTCCCCACTTTCATAACTCTATATACATGCACCATATAATAGCATTTCCAAAAACAGAACAAAAATGCCCAACAATACAACATAAAACACTGTACAACAATGCATTGGGGCAATATTACAATTCATGTAAATTAAGCCTGCCAGAGCTATTTGTAACTCTTTCTCAGAGAGTTTTTCCCATAAACCTTCTTACAGGAAGATCAGAGCATAAGCAGGAGGCTTACAGGAAGATCAGAGCAAAAAAAACTTGTCTCTCCGTGAGGGAAGAAAATGTATCTTTCATTCAAAATGATCATGCTGGCCTTTGCTCTGACTAGACCAAATTCAGAGGTAAGTGACATATATGGATCAATAAGTGCGTGTAATTTACAAGCTAGGGTATAGAGGGACTGGCAGAAAAATAACCAATATGCAGGGGAGAGTCTTCCTACACCCTACTGTTTGCTTTCTCTTCTGCATGGTACATTCACTTATCAACATCTAATTTACAACCTTTTTATCACCTCTGAATTCAGCCCATTAGCTCTACTAAATTTCATCTAGGATCAGCACAGATTAGGTAAAATAAGGAATATTTCATCTGAAGTAATTTGTTCGTTTCAAAGTGAATTTAAAGAGTGTGAAACGTGCCCAACTTGATAGTGCTGGAAATGTAAAACTTCTCACTGCTGGACTCTGCCACAATAAGCTTCCCTACACCACCAGTGCAAAATTAGTCCGCAAGGGGTTATTTCTAGGAGTGAGAGGTAAGTATATATGTATGAAAGGTGAACCCTCAGCCCCTTTGCTGAGACAGCCAACGAAGGGCTCTGTGGTTAGTGAGAGATTAATTTTGTTATGTGGATCTGTCTTGAAACCACTAGCTCGTTTCACTTACTCAGAAAACAGACTTCAGGAGATCTTTATCAAAGATCATAAAAAACTTTGGTTATTACTGACCTGGCCTGATTCAGATCAGCTACACAGAGATGAAAGATTCCATCTCCCATTACCTGTCCTCTGAACGTTCCAATCTTGCTCAACTGTGGATTTAAAATATACTATTTAATCACAATATTGTTACAGATCATACTGCATTAACTGTGGTAGGTGTAAGAAGTGCCATCAGGTCAGCAAACTGTTTGACCTAACTTTTTAACTTTTAACTTCGTTTTAACTAGTGTATATTAAATTAGTGCATTGCAGGAGACTCCCTGTTTTGTATAACCCACTATTCAATATTGCCATATCAATCTATTTGGAAAGTGCTTATTCCTTGTACTGGAGCAACATTCGGTGACTGGCAAGAAGTTGAATCCTCGGATTTTTTGCTTTAGTGAGGTGGTGAATAAACAGGCCAAATGCCTGACGTCTGTCTGTAGTAATTCATACCAAGTCAGGTTACAAAAGCCATCACTATTTTAGTTAGGAAAGTGTCAGGCTCCTAGTGCGGAGTTTCGTTTTATTATACAAAGAGTAAGGAAAATTCCATTTGTTTTCCAAAGTTTGTCTTGAAAGGCTCTCAGGTTTAATTAAGGGTTTTATGTTATGCTCTTGGATATGCTACACCTTTACTGGTATGTATACACATTCTTTTCAGACAAGTCAGCAGTGAAAATAGTTAAAGATATTATTGGTCTTTTTCATTAGAATATAGTCTAAATACATTTTTTTCTATTAGTCTGAAGAGAATGACACAGCCCTTTCAGTTCTTCTGGAAATCCTTAACAGCCTAATAAATTGATTTGCCTTCCCTCCTTTCTCCATATATCCCCAATATACTTTTTTTTTTTTTTTTTTAGAAATACACTGTTTTGTATATGGTGGGAAGGCATCTGTATATGGTTTACAGAAGCTAATCTTTGAGATGATTCCACACTGACTACAGAAATATAATAGTAGTAACCAGCTCTTCTCTAGTGAAGTCCATCCATAGATCTCAAGGCCCTTAAGTGTCATTATTGCTATTTTACAGATGAAGAAACTGAGGCACACAGAGAGGTGCCCAAAGTCACCTTGCAGGGCAGTAGCAGAGATGGGAACAGAACCCAGGTTTCCAGAATCCCAGGCCAGTGTTTTATGTATGGCCTCTAGGAGTAACTCCACTGAAGTAAATAGAATTACATGAGCGAAAACCCAAGAAAAACAGGTCAATTCTTCTGAATTTGTCAGCATATTATTTTGTAGATTGTTTTGAGTCCTGTTTTAATTAAGTTCACTTTTATTTTATTTCGCAGGGTGGTAAATGAGTGGCTTGAGGGACAGTCATGTTTCATTAGAAAATATGCTGTGGTTTAGTGGTAAGTTAATTTACTTTTTGTATAAATGTTCTTTTTAGTGTTTTATACTGTCGGCAACTATGTTTCAGAATTACAACACAGCTTAGTCATGGTGGCTTCGATATTCATTAATAAAATGGTAAATCTAAAAAAAACCAACAGATGTCAATTATGAGCACTTTGAACTATTGCAAAAACATATATGTTAAAAGTGAATGCTCTGTAGTGAAAGTATTTTACAATTGGGAACTGGTTAAGATCTACACTAAATTTGTTTATTGTAAATATTGGAAAAAAATACATAATGCTATGAAATTACTTGATATAGTGTACAGTGACACAGGTGCCTGTAATCCCCTGAAACCTAAACAGGAGGGAAACACCTCATAGAAAAGCTGCACAGGAGTTTTGAATCTGCAGTTGCCATGTGACATCCCTCATTTCTGCTGGGGGCCAGTGGTGGAAAAATAATGGCAGGAAATATCAACTAGCAGTAAACCAACAGTGCAGTTAATCAAACAGAGTAACCAACAGACTAACAGGCCATTCAGTTAATTGTGCTGTGAGTTAACAGGTGAATCAGGGCAGAGACAACTTGGTCAGAGCTGGAGGGAAAGAGCTAGACTCCAGATGCTGGGGCTGTGACAACACAAAAAGAGACCCAGTGTCAAAGGATAGCATAATTATTCTAATATGATTGTCAAATTATACCTGACTGGCACTGTACATACTTTTGATATACAGGTTCATTCTCCTCACCTCTTCTTCCCTTTTTATCTCATCTTTCTTGATTGTATTCCCCAATCCGACATTCCACTTATAAGAATCATCACAGTAATTTCCAGTTACACCCACTATATCTATAACGCACCTCAGCTGTACATACAGTGTGACTTAAAGCAGTAACAAACAATTATATTCTGGCAGCCATCCACTTACACCCACTAACACTAATAATTGACTTTTAGAAGGTCTAATTATTCAGTTGCTCTGGGTACAGTAGCTGCAATAGCTTTTTCCGTGTATAACTAAGTCCCTGATTTACCGTGTCACTTTTAACATCAGCTCTCTCATTTCTCTGTGTGTTGCTGTATCTATAGCACTACATTCCACTGTAGATGGTGAAGATTCCATTGTAGTTGCAGATGGTGATTTTTCTGTTATATATCTTAGAGTCTACTGGAACCTTCATCTTATACTGCATGTTCCTTGGGGCTGGGACCATCTGCTTGTTCTGTATTTGTACAGTGTGTAGCACAATGGGATCCTGATCCATGACTGGGGCTTTTAGACCCTATGGTAATACACATACATAAAATAAATTATAAAATAATAATTAATACTGTACAGGTTTTCTGCTTTCTTCTGAACTTGCATCCATTAGGCAGTTGAACTACATAGGATCTGGGAGCATTGTCTTTGACCAGCACTTTAACAAGTTCTTCATGTTTCCTTGCGGTATTCTTACTTGGTCACCAGTATTCAAAGAGAAGAGGAGCATTCCTGTCCTGCCATGATTTACACCTCTCTGTTTTATGAGCTGCCAACTATTGCTTAATAGATATACTGTTCTTTTTGAGAAGCATATTAATTGGAATTAGCAATCTTTGATTTTAGATGTATTGGGATGTATTTCTGCATATCTCAATATACTTGAGATACAAAAACAAAGGATCCAGGTTGTCTTTATTTTCTTTTTTCTTGAGTGTGTTTTTGACAATTTGAAAAGTTTGTTCTGCTAATTTACTTAGCACCTGGGACTAGGACCATATATAACCAGTTAAAATCCCAGTGCTTTCAATTATGCACAAATATATTTTGGACCAGTATTTCAAAACACTTTATCACGCACTCCATGACTTGCAAAGATCACCAGAGTCAAATAAATTTTCAGTCAGTCACCGCTAGAAATCCAGAATGTGGTGGTGTTTCTATAATGCCATTAGAATCACTCACTCTGGAACATAACTTCTATCTTCTCTGTGCACTGCTAACAGGCATTCTCTATCCTTGTTAAGCTATTTTTCTGTGATGGGTGCAAGAAATTCCCACTAATGATAAAGGGAACTCTGCAAAACACTGGAGCTATGCTAGGCCCATCAGTTCAAGTCACTGCAGGATCACAGAGGGAAGAAGGCACATAGTATGTCACAGTTCAGGACAACTGCATCCAGCGCCGGCTCCAGGGGTTTTGCTGCCCCAGGCAGCCAAAAAAAAAAAAAAAAAAGCCGCGATCGCGATCGCGATCTGCGGCGGCAATTCGGCGGGAGGTCCTTCGCTCCGAGCGGGAGTGAGGGACCCTCCGCCGAATTGCCGCCGAATAGCTGGACGTGCCGCCCCTCTCCCGAGTGGCCGCCCCAAGCACCTGCTTGTACAGCTGGTGCCTGGAGCCGGCCCTGACTGCATCTGTATTTCCCCTCCGTGGTTGAGCCATGTGCCCTGGCTGAACCACCCCCAGCTCCTCCATTGTCTTTCTGGGTGGAGACCCATGTCTCTCTCTCCCTTCTGACCGGGGTATTACCAGGCTGTCTACTTCCCTGCCTTCACTATGTATTTCCAAGCAGACAGTCTGCCTAAACAGACCCACTTGCTTTCTTTTTAGAGACTGACAACAGTGATTGCTACAGATATAAGTTGTCACAAAGTTCTGTCTAAGCAAATCTTCTTTATTCTTAAGGTAAAAAGCATTACAGGGAAAGCACATGATAAACAATAAAAGAACCTATGTGCATGCTAATTAGGGTGACCATATTTCCCTATACTGAATACAAGACACCTGGTAAAATTACTTGTATTCAAGCCAGTTCAATGGCAAACATTCAAATTAACATCAAGTTGACTGAGTCCCTGTTAAAAAGAAATACTGTGTAGTTGGATTATTTTTATTTACCTTCTTATCTTTAAGGCTTTAAGATTGACACGGGGAGAGGTGACACACACCCTTACCAACCCCACATACACACACATGTGGAGAGGTGACAGACAGACAGACAGAGACACACACACACTCCCGTACACCTCTCTCACATGGATGGGGTGGGGGTGACTGACCAACCCTCCCCTCCCTGCCCAGTGCTCTCTGCCCAGCATGCCATTAGATTTGTTAAGGATATTTCAGTCTGTCACAGTATGTTATAAAATAGGCTGCCATCCTTTACTATTTGACTAACGATAGCACCTATGAACCCCAGCTATGGACCAGGACTCAGTTTTGCTAGACACTGTGCAAACACAGAACAAAAAGATGGCCCCATGTGAAATTTCTCTTTTTTATATTTAATATTTTCAGAGAAACATAACTTTTGGGAGACAGCATATTCTTTACAGAAAGTTTATAAAATGCAAATACTATTTTGGTCTCTTGCCTAAATAGCTGATTCATCATTTTGATTTCAGAAGTTTTGTAGTGTTAATAGCAATATGGGGCCAGATCCTGAGGACATGTAAATGGATCTACTCAATTTACACCCGCTGAAAAGCTGCCCCATAATTTTTAAGACATATTATATAGCTAAAAGGCAAACTATCACATCATTACAAATGCAGGCTGGCTGTGGTCCATTATAACAAAATTCCTATGAAAGTATACGTATATGCAAAACTTACTATAGCCAATTTTCAAACCACAATATCTTAGCTGTGTTTATTTTCCAAAACTCCAAAAGCAATCAGTTATATTATGCACTGTTACGTGCCAAAATATTTTTAACCAGTCATTTTTGTTAGATAAGCACAAAAACAGCCAAACTGAATAACCATTTTTTACAAAATGTGAATACCTTAGAACAACAAAACTAATTTTTCTGTTACCCTTCAGGTCGAAAAGTGACTTAATTGTAATACAATAAATAAA
The DNA here is from genome assembly GCA_003942145.1 of Platysternon megacephalum. NCBI lineage: Eukaryota > Metazoa > Chordata > Testudines > Platysternidae > Platysternon > Platysternon megacephalum. Next base: position 1,889,195 of record QXTE01000050.1, on the reverse strand, counting down.
GTAAGGACTAAAGCCATAAACCAAATCTATTATTTCACAACTGAGGTAGGGTTGTTGTTTTTTAATCTCAGAGGAAATAATATTCACAGCTGCCTAGTCAAGACATGTCTATGTTTTATTTTTTGTTGTTAAAGGGAACGTACATGGAGAGTCTTCTGAAATGAGAGCGTGTGCTCTCTATTAGCCATTTTTGGTTTTGAAAGGACAATATACCTGTGCTGCCTGATTTTTCAGGTCAGTAATTCAGAACAGGATAGGTCACGTGATGTTATTTCTACATAAGTGGAATATATTGTATAAATATGGGCCTTGGCCTGAACTTTGTAACATGCTCACAGTTAATACTAGGAATAATGAAAAATCCTGTATTAATGCCTAATACTACTCTGCACCTTGGGCCATTCAAATATGCGTGAGAGTTTCTGGCCAAGAAAGCGTGGTTGAGTCTTTGTCGCTCCGTGGTGGATTAAAGTGTGGCACTACTCAAAAATGGGATGAACATATTAGAGGTGGTCCTTTGGAAACCTGCCTGGTTTCCTGCCAGCTCACCCGCTCGGTTCCTAAGCAGCCCACTGGGAGCCTGGACACCTGGGAGTCCTGACTCCTAAACTCAGCTACCAGGGCTTCCATGGTCTATGGCTCCAGGGCATCCTGCCAAGTGGATTACCTCGCAGTCAGGGGTCGTGGCTCTGGGGCAGCCCACCAGATAGGCTGAAAGGGAGCTGGGATCCTGGAAGCCCTGGGATGCTCCTGGCTCTACTGGGGCTCCCAGGGTTTCCTGGCTCACCAATTTTTGGATTAGAATTTGAATTTCTGTTTTGCAGAGAATTTGGAAAGTTTTTGTTTAATTCCCAATTGGAATTACTGGTCTGCATCCAGGTCCATTACAAAATTTCTCTTTGTGGGTACTCAGATCCACACCAGAGTGAATAAAGGACCATCGTGATCATCTAGTCCAGTGGTCCCCAACGTGGTGCCCGTGGGCACCATGGCGCCCGCCGGGGCATTTATGTGTGCCCGCCTAGTGCCCAGCAGGGGAGAGAAGCCGCGGCCCCGTGCCTGCCAGGGACCGAGAACACCGGCACCCGCAGCCTGCAGCCCCAGAGTTCTCTGTCCCCGGCAGGCGTGGGGCCGCGGCTTCTCTCTGGCTTAAGCCGCGGCCCTGCACCTGCCAAGGCACCGGTGTTCTCTGTCCTCGCGGCTTCTCTCTGGATTCATATGTTATGTAATATTAAATATGATGTTTTTTGTATTATTTAATGTACAAATACAAAATAAGCCTTGAAAAATTGTTGGCGCCCGCCACACTCTTCTGAAAACATGAATGTGCTATTGGCCACAAAAAGGATGGGGACCACTGATCTAGTCTGACTTCCTGCCTATCACAGGCTACAGAACCTCACCCACCCACTCCTGTAATAGACCCCTCACCTCTGGCTGAGTTACTGAAGTCCTCAGATCATGATTTAAAGACAAGTTACAGAGAGTCCACCTCTTACTCTAGTTAAAGCCGGCAACTGGCCTGTTCCCCATGCTGCAGAGGAAGATGGGAAACGACCATAGTCTCTGCCAATGTGACTGGAGGGGCGGGGGGGGATTCTTTCCCTACGTCTAATGTGATGATCAGTTAGACCCTGAGCATGCCTGCAAGCCCCACTAGCCAGGCACCTGGGAAAGAATTCACTGTTGTAACTCAAAGCCCTTCCCATCTAGTGTCCCATCACGAGTACTTGGAGATATTTGCTACTAGCAGTCGCAGATGGGCCACATGCCATTGTAGGCAGTCCCATCATACCATCCCCTCCATAAACTTATTAAACTCCACCTTGAAACCAGTTGGGTTTTTTGCCCCCACTTCTCCCCTTGAAAAGCTGTTCCAGAACTTCACTCCTCTGATGGTTAGAAATTTGTCTAATTTCAAGTCTAAACTTGTTGATGGCCAGTTTGTATCAATTTGTTCTTGTGGCCTAACTTAAATAACTACTCCGCTTCTCTGGTGTTTATCCCTCTGACGTGTCTATAGACAGCAATCATATCTGAAAACATCCACTCAGTGTGCAGCGGCAGTAAAAAAAGTGAACAGAATGCTGGGAATAATTAAGAAAGGGATAGATAACAGGACAGAAAATATCATGTTGCCTCTCTATAAATCCATAGTACGCCCACATCTTGAATACTGTATGCAGTTGTGGTCACCCCATCTCAAAAAAGATATATTGGAATTGGAAAGGCTCAGAAAAGGGCAACAAAATGCTTAGGGGTATGGAATGGCTTCCGTATGAGGAGAGATTAATAAAACTGGGACTTTTCAGCTTGGGAAAGAGACAGCTAAGGGGAGATATGATTCAGGTCTATAAAATCATGACTGGTGTAGAGAAAGTAGATAGGAAGTGTTGTTTACTACTTCTCATAACACAAGAACTAGGGGTCACCAAATGAAATTAATAGGCAGCAGGTTTAAAACAAATAAAAGGAGGTATTTCTTCACACAACGCACAGTCAACCTATGGAACTCCTTGCCAGAGGACGTTGTGAAGGCGAAGACTGTAACAGGGTTCAAAAAAGAACTAGATAAATTAATGGAGGATAGTTCCATCAATGGCTACTAGCCAGGATGGGCAGGAATGGTGTCCCTAGCCTCTGTTTGCCAGAAACTGGGAATGAGCAACAGGTGATGGATCACTTGATGATTACCTGTTCTGTTCATTCCCTCTGGGGCACCTGGCACTGGCCACTGTCGGAAGACAGGATACTGGGCTAGATGGACCTTTGGTCTGACCTAATAGGGCCATTCTTATGTTCTTATATCTCCCCTCAACCTTCATTTGGTTAGGCTAAACCAGTCAAGCTCCTTAAATCTCCTCTCATAAGGTAGATTCTCCATTCCTTGGATCATCCTGGTAGCCCTTCTCTGCACCTGTTCCAGTTTAAGAATTCTTCTTTCTTAAAGCTGAGAGACCAGAATTGCACATGGTATTTCAGATGGGATCTCACCAGTCCCTGATCTAATAGTAATAACACTTCCCTATCTGTAATGAAAATACCTCACCTGATGTATCCTAGGATTACATTAGCCTTTTTCACATCACATTGATGGCTCAAAATTATCCTGTGATCAACCAATACATCCAGGTCTTTCTCTTCCTCGGTCTCTTCCAATTGATGTGTCTCCAGTTTATAGCAAAAATTCTTGTTGTTAGTCCCTAAGTGCATGACCTTTCCATCCCATTTCTATTACTCCAGTTTTCAAGGTCATCCAGATCTTCCTGTATGATGTTCCAATCCCACTCCGTATTGGCAATACCTCCCAACTTTGTGTCATCCACAAGTTTTATTAGCGCACTCCCACTTTTTGTGCCAACATCATCAATGAAAATGTTAAATAAATTTGGCCAAGACTGATTCATGAGGAACTCCACTAGTAACCCTCCTCCAGTCTGACAGTTCAGCTTTTAGCATGACCTCTTGTAGTCTCTCCTTTAACCAGTTCCTTACCCATGTTTCATATTAATCCCCATCTTCTCCAATTTAACTAATAATTTCCCATATCCAGGTAGATTAGATCTACTGCATTTCCTTTGAGAAGATAACTGATTTTTTAGACAAAGAAAGAGATCAGGTTGGTCTGGCATGACCTACCTTTTTAAAACCATGCATTTTATCCTAATTACTGTTTACTTCTATGTCCTTAACTACTTTCTCTTTCAAAATCTGTTCCAAGACTTTGCATTCAATGGGCCTATAGTTTCCTGGCTCACTTTTTTCCTTTCTTAAAACTAGGTACTATATTAGCAATTCTCCAGTCATAGAATATAACCCCCAAATTTATGGATTCATTAAAATCATTGCTATTGGGCTTGCAATTTCCTGAGCCAGTTCCTTTTATATTCATGGATGGAGATTATCAAGAGCCCCTGATTTGGTCCCATTAAGATGTTTGAGTTTGACTTCCACCACAGATGTGATAATTTCTACTTCCACCTTGCCACTACTCCTAAGCAGCTCATTATCTTTATTAAAAACTGAAGCAAAATATTCATTTAGGTGTTGTTGAACAATGCCTATCTTATCTTTAATCTCTAGCCTACCCTAAGTGTTTAGTGGTCCCACTTCTCCTTTCCCTGTTTTATTTTTATTTATATGGCTAAAGAAACGTTTACTGTTGGTTTTAATTTCCTTTGCAAGGTCCAACTCTGCTTGGCTTTGGCAGTTCTCACTTTCTCCCTACGCTTTCTGACCTCTCAGAAGTAGCTTTCCTTGTTGATCCATGCCATCTTCCATTCCTTGTAGGCTTTATGATTTCTCTTAATAACCTGTTTGAAATGCTTGTCCATCCAGGTTGGTCTGCAACACTCCAGTATGATTTTCCCTTGCTTGGGATGCAGGCTTCAGATAGTTTCTGCAACTTTGACTTAAAGTAATTCCAAGTCTCCTGCACATTCAGATCCTTATGTTCTTCAGTCCAGTCTACTTCCCTAATTCCTTTAATTTTTTAACGTTTGCCCTTTTGAAATCAAGGACCTAGTTGCAGACCTATATTTTTGTTTGTTTTTTTTGTTTAGCCTGCCATTTAGTTTAAACTGAATTAGTTCATGATCACACAAACAAAGGTTGTCCTCTACAACCAGCTGTTCTATGAGGTCCTTGTTACTTACCAATACTAAATTTAAAATGCATCAGCTCTTGTTGGTTCAGTGACTCTTTGGTGAAGAAATCTGTCAGCTATCACGTCCAGGAATATCTGAGCCCTACCATTATTAGTAGCATTTGTCCTCTAATCTATATATGGAATAATGAAGTTTCCAATAATCACACAATTCCCAGTAGTATTTATTTCATTAAAATATTAGAGGTCTCTATCCATATCCAAATAGGATTCTGGGGGTCTGTAGTAGACCCCAAGCAGTATATCAGAGGACCTTCTGTTGAGGTGAATTGATTTTGGCCTACACAGATTCCATTTTATCCATTCCATTACTTCTAATTTCTTTACAGGTTCCTCATCACTAATATACTAAGCTACTTTACTACCTTTGCCTTTATTTCTGTCTTCCTTGAACAGCACATACCCTTCAATACCTACACTTCAGTCATGACTACTATTCCATCATGTTTCTGTTAGCCCTATAATATCTGGTTTCACTTCCTGCACCAGTAATTCTAGTTCCTCCAAGGCTCCTTGAATTGGCATACAGACATCTCAGTTGTTTCTGCTTGGCTTAGGCCAGATTCTTTGCCCAGTTAGGTACAGTCATTTTACTGCCTGTATTGCCTACCTGACTGTCACTGTCATTGGTATTGGCAATAGCTTTCTTCTTTTTGTCTGTTCTCCTACCCTCTGTTGTTCCTTTCTCTGTGTCCTCTCTTGCCCAATTTTCCTCCTGCTCAATATTCGGATCAGGTGTGGAGATTATGTAAGCATCTCTAAATCATCTCCCCCAGATTCCTAGTTAAAAGCTCTTTTAATCAGTTGTGCCAACCTCCATCTCAGAAGTCTTTCCCCCTCCCTACTCAGGTGGAGTCCAGCCCATAAAAACAGTTCTCTATCCATGAATGCCTCCCAGTGGTCAAACATTCCAAAGACTTCCTTATAGCACCATTGCCTATGCCATCTGTTGATCATCATAAACTTGTCTTGCTTTTGTTCTCATCTAGGGACAGATAGAATCCCACTGAAGATCACCTGAGCCTCCATTTTTTTTAAGTGTCTTCACCAGCCTGGCATAGTCTCCTTTGATGTGTTCCAGTGAGAATCTAGCAGTATCATTTGTTCCAACTTGAAGGACAATCGGTAGATCCTTTCCTGCTTCCATTAGGATCCTTCTTCAGCCAAAGGTCCCCATCCTATATCTATTATTTTTAGCGCCTGTAAAATGTGCTAAAGCAGCTGGATTCTATTCTTTCTTGGGCATCATCAACAGAATTTTTTACCCAGTTCAATAGCTGTGTAACTCTGCTGATTGAGATTCCACAGATGTCACAGAGAGCACATTTGATGAGAATGGGGTTCCATGGCTGTGGATGAGGGCATAATTTGGTTTGCAGAACCTTTACTACTGGTGATGATGCACAAGATGAAAGTAACCCAGCTTGACTTTCAAATTCCAGATTGACTCTGAGGTTAGCAAAGGCATCTTTTTACTTGTGTCTCATAATTTCCATAGCAAACATGCTGATTCTACAACATGGAACCCCATGATGCCATATTTTCAGAGTAGCACCACACTTTAAGGTGAAGGGCCCAAGAAGTATCAAAATTCTGAGGACTCAGTAAAGCAATCTCCTGTGAGATCCTCCGGCAGGCTTAATCCAGCATCTCTCCTCCTCATTCCCAAGATCCTACTCCTCTTCACCTCTTCTCCCAGCCTTAAGACCACATTATTGGGAACTTAGTTGGTAGATGGAAGCAGACTGGACAATATTTTTCGGTAGTCCACGTTCCATCTGTGAAAGATGTGGCAGGGATCAGCCTTGTGTACTCAGTCACCATTGCACTTTGCTCACATTTTCTCAGCTACCTTTGTGCTCTGCTTCACTTATCCCCAGCTGGAGAGATACCAAGAGAGCTGGAGGCAGAATGGAGAGCTTTTTCTTGACAGGGGCTAACCTTTCATGTTGCCCAGATTGGCAATCCTGCTCATGGTTTGGGAGCAAGGGGCCCAGAATGTTGATATTATTTGTGAGCCAGTGGCTTCCTACTACTGTCACCTACACTTTGTAGGTGTCCATGAGAGAATCACACCTGACATCCAGTGTGAACCATTCTTTTCTGCTAGCTAAACACATTCTAACTGCACACATTTAAATGATGATCAAGGCAAAGCCCATGGGAGTTAGATACACAACTCCCATTGCAAGTTGGGTGTTGAACTTCTTGGGTGTCTAACTCCCTTTGAAGACCCCAGACGTTCATAGTCCAGTTAGCATCATCTCGGTGAAAAAACAGTTACCTACCTTTTCGTAACTGTTGTTCTTTGAGATGTGTTGTTCACGTCCATTCCACATTAGGTGTGCGCGTGCAAACTTTTCCCTTAGTGGCACCCGTCGGGCCGGCAGGGCCCCCGCCTGAGTGGCGCCACTGCGCCATGCATATATATCCCCGCTGGCCCGACTCCCTCCAGTTCCTTCTTGCCGGCGACTCTGACAGAGGGGTAGGAGGGCGGGTGGTGGAATGGACATGAACAACACATCTCGAAGAGCAACAGTTACGAAAAGGTAGGTAACTGTTTTTTCTTCTTCGAGTGCTTGTTCACGTCCATTCCACATTAGGTGAATTACAAGCTTACCTTTGGAGGAGGGTAGGAGTCACGGAACAATTGATCGGAGGACCTCCCCGCCAACCGCCGTGTCCTCTCGGGCCTGCTGGTTGACCGTGTCGTGCAGGGGTAGGCAACCTGCAGCACGCGAGCTGATTTTCAGTGGCACTCACACTGCCCGGGTCCTGGCCACTGGTCTGGGGAGCTCTGCATTTTAATTTAATTTTAAATAAAGCTTCTTAAACATTTTAAAAACCTTATTTACTTTACATACAACAATAGTTTAGTTATATATTATAGACTTATAGAAAGAGACCTTCTAAAAAGGTTAAAATCTATTACTGGCACGTGAAACCTTAAATTACAGTGAATAAATGAAGACTAGGCACGCCACTTCTGAAAGGTTGCCGACCCCTGGTGTAGTGGGTCATGAAGGTGTGCACCGACGACCAGGTGGCTGCTCTGCAGATCTCCTGTATCGGGACCTGTGCCAGGAAAGCCGCTGAAGTTGCTTGCGCCCTGGTCGAGTGGGCCGTGACCGCCGGGGCCGGAGCCGGAACACCTGCCAGGTCATAACACACCCGAATGCAGTCTCTAACCCAGGAGGAGATTCGTTGCGCTGACACCAGGAGGCCTCTCAGTCACAGCCACGAACAGCTGCGTGGATTTACAAAAGGGCTTGGTGCACTCCAAGTAGAACGCCAACGCTCGACGGACATCCAGGGTGTACAGGCTGCGGTGACTCAGGTCCGCATGGGGTTTGGGAAGAAACACCGGCAGACAAATGTCCTGGCCTAGATGGAATTGTGAGACCACCTTTGGGAGGAACTTGGGGTGCGGACGGAGCTGCACCTTGTCTTTATGAAACACTGTATATGATGGTTCCGAGGTGAGTGCCCTCAGCTCAGATACCCTTCTGGCCGAGGTGATGGCCACCAAGAATTCCACCTTCCAGGAAAGGTGGAGGAGGGAGCAGGTAGCGAGGGGCTCGAACGGGGGCCCCATGAGCTTAGAAAGGACTACGCTGAGCTTCCATGGAGGGACTGGGGGGCGTGAGTAAGGGAACACCCTCTCCAGTCCTTTAAGGAACCGCCCCACCATTGGATGCCCCCTGAAAAACCCGGGTGGAAGGCAGAAATGGCCGCCAGATGCACCCTGATTGAGGACGGGGCCAGCCCCTGCTGCTTGAGGTGCAGTAGATACTCTAGAATGGTCGGCACCGGAGCCTGGCATGGCTGAACCTGTTGGGGGCCACACCAGCACGAGAAACTCTTCCGCCTGGTCAGGTAAGTCGCCCTGGTAGAGGGCTTCCTACTACCAAGTAGAACCTGCTGCACAGGAAAGGAGCATTGGCTCTCCAAAGCATTCAGCCACAGAGCTTCCATGCCGTCAGATGCAGTGATTGCAGGTCGGGATGGAGGAGCTGCCCTCTGTCCTGCGTGATGAGGTCCCGGTGTAGGGGCAGGGTTACCGGGGCTTCCACCGACAGCTCCAGGAGCATGGTGAACCAGTGCTGGCGGGGCCAGGCCGGGGCAATGAGGATGACCGCCGCCCCGTCCCTGCGCACCTTGAGCAGGACTTCGTGCATCAGAGGAAGCGGGGGAAAGGTGTATTTCAATTCCCCTCCCCACGGGATCGCGAACACATCTGCTATTGAGCCCAGGCTGTGGCCCTTGGACAAGCAGAACTGCAGGCATTGGGCGTTGCCCTTGGTGGCAAACAGGTCTACCTGGAAGAGCGAAAACACGACATCCGCTCTGAGTGTCCACTCGTGCATGCGATAAGACCTGCTGAGGTGGTCCGCCAGTTCGTTCCGCACCCCTGGGAGATATGATGCCTCGAGGTGAATGGCGTGGGCTATGCAGAAGTTCCAGAGGAGGAGAGCCTCGTGGCGGAGTGGCGAGGAGCGGGCTCCACCCTGCTTGTTTATATAAAACATGGCAGTCATGTTGTCCGTCAGAACTGTCACGCTGTGACCACTCAAAGTGGCGTGAAAGGTCTGACAGGCTAAATGAACCGCCCTGAGCTCCTTCACATTGATATGGAGTGACCACTCTGCTCCCGACCACAAGCCCTGAGTCCTGAGGTCCCCTAGGTGAGCACCCCATCCGAGGTCTGACGCGTCCGTCACAAGCGTCAGGTCCGGCTGTTGCGCGGCAAAGGGGATGCCTTCGCAAACCACTGTCTGGGACCGCCACCACCACAAGGAGTCTAGCACGTCCCCCGGGGCTGTCACTACCAAGTCCAGGGGGTCCCTGCCTGGGCGGTATACACAGGTGAGCCAAGCCTGCAGCGTCCTGAGTTTTAGTCTGGCATGCTTGACCACATGCGTGCATGCTGCCATGTGGCGCAGCAGCCTCAGGCAGCATCTGGCCGTTGTAGTGGGAAACTGGCACAGGGAGTTCACTGCTTGCTGGATGACCAGGAATCGTGATACTGGGAGGCTCGCCTTTGCCTGTACCGCATCTAGGTCCGCCCCTATGAATTACACTCTCTGCGTTGGAATGAGGGTGGGCTTGGGGACGTTGACCAGGAGCCCCAGCGTGCGGAATAGTCTCTGGGCCACCTGCACGTGGGACCGAAACTCCTCTTCGGACCGGCCCGCCAGGAGCCAGTCGTCGAGGTACGGGTAAACTCGAACCCTCTGCCTCCGTAAGAAGGCCGCCACTACTGCCATGCATTTTGTGAACACCCGTGGGGCCGCAGCTAGGCCAAATGGGAGAACCGTGAACTGGTAATGTTCCTGGTTCACGGTGAAACGCAGGAATCGGCGATGCGCTGAGTGGATGTCGATATGAAAGTACGAGTCCTTCATGTCGAGGGCAGCGTACCAGTCCCCCAGATCCAGGGAAGGGATGATGGTGCCCAGAGTGACCATGCGGAACCAGGCCTTGACCAGGAACTTGTTGAGCCCACGTAGGTCTAGAATGGGTCGAAGGCCTCCTTTGGCCTTGGGAATGAGGAAGTATCGGGAGTAGAACCCTTTCCCCCTTAGGTCCTTCGGTACCAACTGTACCGCCCCCGCCTCTAGGAGCGTGCGAACCTCCTTTTCCAGGAGGTGCTCCTGAGAGGGGTCCCTGAAGAGGGATGGGGAAGGGGGGTGGGGGTAGGCAGGGAGGAGAACTGCAGCATGTATCCGCTTCGCACCGTGAGTAACACCCAACGGTCCAACGTAATGCTGGACCACGCACAGGAGAAACGGGACAGGCGGTTCAGGAAACAAGGGGACGGATCTGGTGGTTGGTCTGGTACGCTGTCCTTGAGCGCACCTTCAAAAGCCTGGTTTAGGGCCCGGCTGGGACTTATGTTGGCCTTGGCTCTGGCCCGGCCTATTGGAGCCATTGTTATTGTTATTATTACGTCGCCTCCTGTTATCCCCACTTCACCTGCGGTAGGGCTCATGCCTAGGACGAGGCTGGTAGTGACGCTGAGGAGGAGGCTGCAGCTTGAAGGGCTTCCTTTGAGTCGCCGGGGTGTGCATACCCAGCGACTTGAGTGTAGCCCTCGAATCCTTGAGGCTATGTAGCTTTGCATCCATCTGGTCCAAAAGGAGCCCGGACCCTTCGAAGGGGAGGTCCTGGAGTGAGATCTGGACCTCAGGCAGCAGACCTGACTCCTGAAGCCACGCCGAGCGTCGCATAACCACGCCAGACGCGATTGTCCTGGCTGCCGCATCTGCTGAATCCGCCGAATCCAAGGACGCCTGGAGAGAGGTCTTCGCTACGGCCTTGCCTTCGTCTACCAGCGCCGTGAACTCCTGCTGAGAACCCTGCGGGAGGTTGTCCTTCAACTTCCCCACTGCCGCCCAGGAGTTGAAGTTATGCCTGTTGAGGATGGCCTGCTGGTTAGCAATCCTCAACTGGAGGCCCCCTGAGGAATACACCTTCCTGCCAAACAGGTCCAGGTGCTTCGCTTCCTTGGCCTTGGGGGCCATGGCCTGCTGCCCATGGCGCTCTTTCTCGTTTACCGCCGAGACTACCAGGGAACATGGGCTTGGGTGGCAAAACAAGAAGTCGTACCCCTTTGACGGGGTGAAGTACTTGCGCTCCACACCCTTGGCTGTTGGTGCGCTGGAGGCCGGGGTCTGCCATATAGTCTTATAGTTTGACTGAATGGTCTTAATGAGCGGAAGCGCTATTCTGGATGGACCTTCTGGGCTCAGAATGTCCACCATAGAGTCCTCCTGCTCAACCATTTCCTCGGCCTGCAACGCCAAGTTATGAGCAACCTTACGCAGTAGCTCTTGGTGGGCTCTGTGGTCTATTGGCAGAGGTCCCGATACTGCTGTGCCTGCCACCACTTCATCCGGGGATGACGAGGAGGTCAGCAGCTGCTCAGCTTCCTCCTGGTGGTCCCCTTGGTCTCCCTCCCCCAAAGGGGGAGCTTCCGGCTTGGGCCGGGAAAGCTGACCTTGGGGCGGCACCGGACTCGGTGCCAGTTTCTCCGGTCTCTCACTCGGCGAAGGCACAGGTGGTCTGGACACCGTAGCTTCCTGCACAGAGGAGCGTCGGTGCGGGGACCGGGACCGGTGCACTGAATAGCTGGCCCTGGAGGGAGTCCCTTGCCGCTGGTGGTAGGCCCATGGGGTCCAGAAGGGCCAGTGTCCTGGCGGTCCCCACTGGGGTTGCCACCCAGCCTGGTGTTCTCTGTTGTCCAGTGCCCGGTGCGGGTAACTGTATAGGCCCGAGTCGGCGCCGGACTCCAGTGACCACGGTGGTGCCATCGATCTGCGCCGGCGGGAGGTCGACAAGCGGCTTCTTGCTGCTCACGGGACCGGGACCGGTATCGGTGCTCCCGAGACTGGGACCGGTGACTTCTGGAAGCCTTCGGCGATGACCTGCTCGCCTTCTCCTGGTGCCGGTCTCTGGGGGGTGACGGAGAGCATCGGGTTCCTTGCACTAAACCCGTGCGCTGACTCGCCTCCGGTACCAAGGCTTCCCTCTGCGTCAGGGGTAACTGAGAGTCCACAGACTCGAAGCACAACCGGGACCAACGCCGGGAGCGATGCCGGGATGGTGTCCTCGAACAGCTCACCATTGCTGGCTTTCCCCTCGACGGCACCCCAGGCCTGGGTGCCGGAGGCTTCTCCCTGGTTGTGAGGGGGCTCACCGCCGACAACCCAATGAGGTCCTTCGCCACCTCAAAGGTGTCAGGCGTGGAGGGCTGATCTATTACTCCCTCAAGCCCGTCGTCCTCACTGAGTTCACTTGGGGCTGGACTCAGTGGGACTTGTGGTGCCGGTGCCACCAGTGCTGGCGCCGGTACAGCATCCATCACACTCTTCCCAGTGCCCGGGCCCTTAGATGGCGCCGGTTTCCTTTGTGGGGAATGTCCACACCCTTCTTTTGGTTTAGCCTTGGGCCGCACCGGGGAGGATGAGCGGTGCTGGGGCCTACTTCGCTTCGAGGCCGACGGCTTGCGGTGCTTATCCGGCACTGGGTCTCTTGCCGACTCCGGGGCACTCCGCACCGAGGAGGCTGGAGCTGGCGTCGGGCGCTCCAGCCCCGATGGCTGCAGCGTGGCCTCCATCAACAACTGCTTCAAACAAAAGTCTCTCTCTTTCTTTGTTCTAAGCTTAAACGCCTTGCAAATCTCACACCTCTCTGTTTGGTGAGCTTCCCCCAGGCAACGTAGACAGGAGTCGTGGGGGTCACTAACCAGCATAGGCTTGCGGCACGTGGCGCAAGCCTTAAACCCGTGGACCTGCGGCATGCCCCGCGGCCCGGGGCGGGTGCTGGAAGCCTCCAAGCACCTAATCTATTAAGTGTCCACAACAAGGGAATGCTAACGAACTGATAGCAGCTAAGTACTCTAAAGCTAAGGGATTGCTTCTCATAGGAGAGCAAGAGGTTGTTCCAACGCCGCCATGGACGGTAAGAAGGAACTAGAGGGGGTTGGGCCAGCGGGGGTATATAGGCACGGCACAGTGGTGTTGCTCAGGCGGGGGCCCCGCCGGCCCGATGGGTGCTGCTAAGGGAAAAGTTTCCGACGCTCGTGCATGCGGCATGCGCACACCTAATGTGGAATGGACGTGAACAAGCACTCGAAGAAGAACCAAAAAATACAAATACTCATTGCAGAACTCAAAAAATACAATGCACATAATTCTTGAATTATCTTTCAGTAACGTAGTGGAAGGCATTCCTGAGCCTGCACAAACTTGAACCAATGCTGCATGATAAATTCACAACTGATCTTTAGTTGTTCATCAAAAGATAGTTTCCAACTACTGTAGCTTCTTAGAAATTGAATCCAACTATGAGCAGTACTCATTTATTTCCCATAAAGGTAGAGTTTACAGGCCAAAATGTTGGTTTTAAAAACAAAAATAAACATGGTTCCAATAAAATTTATGGGCTTTTAAACAGCTTGTTTTCAAACTTGTTATTGCAAGTCCCAGAGATAACCAAGCTTTTAAAGTCCTTTCTTCAATTCATAAAACAGAGAACCTCAAATTAACTATTTATTAGCCCCTTTGTTTGCTTGTTTTTAATCCTGTCTTCTCTTTGGATGCAAACGTGATTGTGTATGCAATTGCTCTCACATTCATACACTCATGGAAAATGGTTCCCATTAGGTATCAGTTACGATCCTGTCATGAACATCCACAAGATCATGTTCAAAATAACATTTTAGAACTCCAGTCTAGACAAAGCTGTGTAAACATTAGCATGTCCTAGCTGGGCTTCCCACTAGGCTACAACTCAACCAGGGAGCAAAAGTCAGCATTGACATGTCTATAGAATTTTAGAACTAACACGTTATATTCTAGTCAAGACAAGCCCATAAGTTCTTTGGAAAATACCTGGCAAACTGTTCAAGACCAGTTGTCTATTGGACTAGAATGAGAGTTTGAATGCTTTCTAAAAACAATGTTGCTAGTTTTATGTTCAGTTATTTTTTTGGTATGACGTGGTTTGTTCCACAGTTAGAGACTTAGCTGTAATTTTACAAGATCATTATTAACTATGGGCCAAATACTTTACTAGTGTGAATGGGCAGAGCTTAAACCAGAAGATTATTTGATCCCAGATAGTGCAGAGCCAGCAAGTTTTCTGGTTTTGGCACTGCTGACTTACGGGGAATAGGTTTAACAGGATGGAGAGTCACTGAAATTCAGCGAACCAGGCAGTTAGAGAGCTAAGAAAAAAGTGGTTCTGTTTGTGAGTCCTTCAATGGAGGGCCATCGGTAACACACAGGAAGAAAGCAATCAGTCGCTAGTGCAGTGGTGTGTCTTGTATGATAAGGAAGGCAACAAAGCTGATCTGCAGTGGGCTCTGTCCCCCTGAAGAGTCTAGGGGTGAGGATTTCTGAAGTACTCTGAACTGTGGGCACAGAAAAATCAATGCGATGATACTGCAAACAGTGCCATCTCCAGACTCAGTCAGCAGATATAGATACACACACACACACACAAACCAACAGAACATAACCATCCTGACAACAATATAAATGGCTATAGACAATGTACTCCTATTCTTTAGCTTAGCCCTCAGGCTTCAGGTGACAAAACCAGGGGAACACTGGTTTCATGAAGACTCAACTGACAGTGAAAAGCCTGTGCAATGTTTCTGTCTGATAGGGGAACAGAAGTCAGAGTAAGGTCATGGTATCACTGCTTATTTATTTACTTTCCTTTATTTGGAGAGTGGTCAGGTTGGAAGTAAGGGGGGTTGTGAAAAGCTCCACAGACTCTAGCAGAAGAATGACATCTGCAAGTGAAGTGGAACAACAGCTAACCCCATGTTTAGAAGGATTTTGAGAGAGAGAGAGAGAGAGAGAGAGAGAGAGAGAGAGAGAGAGAGAGATATGAATGTAAAGACATGATGGGCCAGAGGGCTTCTCTCTATTCCTAATATTTCTTAGCTTCTAGATGGTCTAGTGGTTAGAGTTGAGGGTTGGAAAGGCAAGAAATCTGAGTTTCATTCCTACCAGGGCCTCTGACTTGATGAGTGAACTTTGGCTAGTCACTTAAACTCTTCATACCTCAATTCTTTCATATGCAAAATGGGGATTAATGATGAGTGCTTTAAGATCCCCAGATCAAAGTAATGATATAAATGCCAAGTATTATTTTCTCTTTTTGGGGTAGTAACCCATTCCGTGTGTGTGTGTGTGTGTGTGTGTGTATTCTATTTTGTCATTCTACATATCTCTGCATGTATATGCGCTGGGTGGGTAAATGTGTAAGAAAATTTATATACTGTAGATTTGGTGAAGAAAAACAGCTGAAGATGAAAACTAGCAATTATTTTTTTAATCTTCAGCTTTAAACCACCACTGTTAGAGCTGGTCAAACTATTCATCAGGATCAATTAGTCAATGAATTTAGCTTGTTTCTTCTTCATAAATTGTCCAGGAACAGATTATGAATTTGTTCATTATTCAAAGTTGTTCGATGACTAGTTTCTACAATTCCTTGTTTGCGCTGTGCATTATTTGTGAAGTGTTTGTAGTGAGCTTTCAGTTGATTGTTCAATATTTGAGTTTTGTGACTGGTCACTCAAGTCACCTGGCATTATTTCTGTTTCCTGATTGGATATAGTAGTACCTTTAGCCATGATGAGGGATCAGGGCTGTATTGCAATAAGCACTCTACAAATGGCTAATACTTGAGAGAGCTCACAGTCTATGATAATGGTACAACAGGTAGGAAGGCAGATAAACAGGTGTGGGATGGGAAACAGCAAAGACAGGTTTGCTGCACAAATGAATAGTCTATCAAAGTAGTTAAAGCCAGTATCACCCCAATGCCACACTGTTGTGATTTGGTGGCATCACAGAAGAGGGAGGTTTTAAGGAAGGATTTAGAGCATCTTTAGCAAAGTATGTGAGTATGGCCCAGACCCACGAAGCTATTTAAGTAGCTAACTCCCAGTGATTTCAATGGGCCCTGGTGTTTAGCCTCACATATTTAGGTCTCACGCAAGTCAATGGGATTTAAGCATGTGTTTAAAGTGAAGCACATATGTAAGTGTTTTGCTCAATTGGGGCCTAACTAGAATGATGTGGAAGCTTTACAAGTGTTGATAGGGAATTATTCCTATGTATAAGGGAGATACAGGTGAAAGTAAGATATGTTAGAGGGAATCTCCAGTTTAGGCCTACTTGCTTTGCCATGCAAATATTTGCAAACAGCAAATTAATAAAACACCATACACAGGCTAGTTTCTAATTAAGTGATCTCTTTTGAAACAGGCTTTTACATTGCTTGAGAAGTTTCTCATACAGCAAACTGTCCCTTTTAGCCTTCCCTTCCCATGGCTAGGTGTATAAAGTGCAGGTGTTTTCTGGGGGGTGGAAAATCAGTCTTAACCCAGCTTTGATTAAATGTTTGCTATAATGGAAGCTTCTGAGCAAACCATTATGCTTACATGGAAGCACCATGAAATTGAAAAGGGTTTTATTTTTTTTTCATTTTGGCAGCAAATATGTCACACAGTTGTTACCAGCTGATCAATACTTTCCTATTGCTGAAAAGGAACAAAAATATACTGATGCTTACAAGGAATACATTCCACCACCAACTTAATCGAGGTTCTCAGCATGCTATATATTGGGACTCTCAGATGACAGGAGCACCGGTCATCAATGCTCCACTTGTATTACATAATAGACTTGTGTTTTGGCCATATCTAAGTATTAAGCATTTTACAATTAACTAAGTCAGAACCAACAGATTTCTGTGAATGTAAGGCAGATGTAAATGAACAGTGCTGCTCAGGGCTGTACCTAGCCATTTGGGTACCCTATGCAGCCCCAGGCCTCGCCCCCCAGGGTCTGGGAGGCAGGAACTGGGGGGGGCACTTTTGGGGGCTCCACAGGCCCAGAGTGGCCCAGGGGATTAGCGGAGGGCCAGGAGCAGTCCGCTCCTCTTCCCTCGCCCCAGCCATGACGCTCGGGGGAGGGGACTTGGGGGAAGGGATCCCCCCACCACCACCACCACTCACCGGCAGCAGCAGGAAGCGGAGCAGCCCGGCCCCAACCCGCTCTACTCCGCCAGCTCCCAGCCGGAGCGGTCCTTTCCCCAACCCGAGCGACGTGGCTGTGGCTGGGGCAAGGGAAGCAGAGCAGGCTGGGGCTGCGTCTTTCCGCTTCCCGCCGCCGGTGAGTGCAGGGGGCGATCCTTTCCCCGCACTCACTGGCAATGGGAAGCGGAGTGCCGCAGCTGGGAACTGGTGGAGTAGAGTGGGCTGGGCCGGGTTGCTCCGCTTCCAGCTGCTGCCGCTGAGTGCGGGGTCGCTGGGGGAAGAGGTGGAATGGGGGCAGGCTGGGGGCGGAGCCGGGAGGAAGGGTAAGAGGCAGGACGGAGGGAGTTGTCCGGGGCCCCACAACCCCCTAGGGACAGCCCTGCCCCTTGCAGGGGGGGCCGCCCGAGGGATAAGGCTGGTCGCCGGGGCTGGTGCTGCCGCATATGCAGCATGCAGCTGCCTTAAAGCCTCACATCTTGTGAACTGGTGGTGTGTGCTCTAGTGGACTATACTTGCATATCAATCATTCTAAACAGGAAGAACCGACTCTGTAATGGAGCAGATAGTGCAAGCGAGCTCCTCTTCATTTTACTACTCCCCACCCCTCCCTGCCCCCAGAAGAAGCCAAATCCACACCACAAGAGGGGAATCTGTAGTATATGGCATATCTTCATAGTAGAGGACTATAAAGCCCTGTGATGGGGCTGGAATTAAATTAAAAATAGCCTGTAAAGTGAATGCGCTTTTTAAAGTTTTCTTTCAGAGGTTTCATGCAGCTTTTACTTCTTAAAGCAACGTTTGTAATCCATCACGGATAAACCCCAAGTCATCTGTGCTAGCTGTGTAATAAATGTAAATATCTGGTAGAATGCAATGTGTTCACAGTGTTTCTTGGTTCTATTTTGTGGCACAAGGGTGGGTTTGTGTCCTTTCAGTCAGCTGATCAGATTTCATTAGGCTGCAACTGCCAGGTTTAGGTCAGTGGTTTTGGAACATTATTTGGTACCACTTCAGGGAATTTCAGCTTTGAAAAAGTAAGTTGTCTCAGTTTCTGATTAAAAAGAAAAATGCTCCCCTTGTCAGTTAACACATAACGGTCATTAACACTTCAGTTCAGTTCAAAAGACAGGAAACTCCAGAGTTCCCATTTCATAAATCTTAGTTTAATCATTACCGTAGTGAGAGTTCTGGCGGAAGATGGCAGCAGTAGAAGACCACCTGCAGTTCAGGAGCAGCCAAGTTCTCAAGCTGAAAAATGGCAACTAGACCTTGACATCCACCTCCACTCCAGTCCATCTTGAGTCCAGATGAATCTAGGGTTTCAAGAAAGAGAACTAAAATATACCAGATTTACAGTATAATGTGCCTTCTTGTTGCATTATCTGGTCTGTGGTTCCCCTAACCATCGACTTTAGTCCTTGTAACATCAGAAAAGAAAACTCATCCTGCCAGAGTTAACATTATTCCATATAAAGCATTACCTAATAAAGAAGACATGTATGAGTCTTAGATGGCACATTCCTGGGGAGCTGTCTTTTGCTTGCAAAGCACCATGCTGTGGTGCTGAAGAAATAAATAATAGCTTTGAGGAGGGGAAGGTGATGCTCTCCAGAATCTCCCTCACCTCTTACCTCACTCAAGTGACATATCCTACAGCTTGCACATCAACACTATCCACTAATATAATCAAAAAGGGATGCATCTTCAAATACATCTAAAGCTCAACCTTCCTCACTTCTTGGCAATTTGACTGAGTCACAGATTCCCAGGCCAGAAGGGACCATTGTGATCATCTAGTCTGACCTTATGCATAACACAGGCCATAGACATTCCCAAAAATTATTCCTAGAGCAGATCTTTTAGGAAAACAGTCAATCTTCATTTAAAAATTGTCAGTGATGGCAAATTGGCAAATTGTTCCAAAAGTTAATTACTCTCACCATTAAAAATGTATGCCTTAGTTCTAGTCAGAATTTGTCTAGATTCAACTTCCAGCCATTAGATCGTGTCATACTTTTCTCTACTAGATTGAAGAGCCCATTAGTAAATATCTGTTCCCCATGTAGGTACATATAAACAGTTGTCAATTTACCCCTAAACCTTCTCTTTGTTAGGTAAATAGATTGGGCTCCTTGAGTCTATTACTATAAGGCATATTTTCTAATCCCTTAATCATTCTCATGGCTCGTCTCTTAACCCTTTGCAATTCATCATCACCCTTCTTGAATTGTGGGCACCGGAACTGGACAAAGTATCCCAGCAGCAGTCACACCAGTGCCATATACAGATGTAAAATAGCTTCTCTGCTCCTATTCACGATTCCCCCGTTTATGCATCCCAGGCTCATAAGCATTTTGGGCCACAGAATCACATTAGGAAATCATCATCCTTCATGACCCCTTTATTTCCAACATCACTGCTTCCCAGGATGGAGTCTGCCATCATGTAAATATGTTCCCAGATGTATACATTTTTTGTATGTTCCCAGATGTATACATTTACTTTTAGCCATATTAAAATGCATATTATCTACTTATGCCAGTTTACCAAGTGATCCAAATCACTCTAAATCAGTAACCTGCCCTCTTCATTATTTACAACTCCCCCAATTTTTTGTTCATCTGCAAACTTTATCAGTGATGATTTTATGTTTTCTTCCAGGCCATTGATAAAGATATTAAACAGCAAAGAATCAAAAATTGATCCCTGTGGGACCACACTGGAAACAGATCTGCTCAATGACAATTCCCCAATTACACTTACATTTTCAGACCTACTTGTTTGCCAGTTTTTAATCTATTTCATGCATACCATGTTAATTTTATATCGTTCTGGGTTTTCTTTTAAATCAAAATGTCATTCAGCACTGAGTCACACGCCTTACAGAAGTCTAAATATATTACGTCAACACTATTGCCTTTATCAGCCAAACTTGTAATCTCATCAAAGAAAGATATCAAGTTAGTTTGACAGGAGCTATTTTCAATAAATCCAAGTTGATTTGCATTAATTACATTACCTTTCTTTAGTTCTCTGTTAGAATCCCATATTAGGTAATCCATCATCTTGCCCAGGCTCAATGTCAGTCTGACAGGCCTATAATAGCCTCGTTCATCCCATTTACCCTTTTTAAAAATTGACACAACTTTAGCTTTCTTCCATTCTTCTGAATGTCCCTAATGCTCCAAGACTTATTAAACATTGACATTACGTTCAGGGAGCTCCTCAGCCAGTTCTTTTAAAACTCTTGGATGCAAGTTATTTGTACCTGCTGATTTAAAAATGTCTGATTTTAGTAGCTTATGTTTAACATTCTCCAGAGATACTACAGAAATGGAAAGAGTTTTATCATCACCATACGATAAGACTGTTTTCCCCAAAATACAGAACAGAAATATATATTTATAATATAAATAACTTCTGCCTTTTTCTGCAGTTTTATTGATAATTCTACACTTTCTGTCTAGTAATGGGCCAGAACCATTGTCGGGATTCTTTTTGTTCCTAATATGTTTTAAAAATTCCTTATTGTCCTTAACTCTGCTGGCCATAGATTTCTCCTTGTGTCCCTTGGCCTCCCTTATCAACATTATAAAAGTCTAAACTTCTGATTTATATTCATTACTATCAACTTCCCCTTTCTTCCATTTGTTAAATATTTTTTCAGCTGCCTTCACGTTCCTGCTGAACCAAGTTGTTTTTTTAACCTGCACAGCCTTCTTCCTCAGTTGTGGCTTTTGGGGCATCTAGTTAGGTGTTCTTAAATTATTCCCAATTGTCACTCACATTTTTCTCACTAAATCCTTCCTCCCAACTGATTTCGCTCATAATTGTTTTCAGCTTTGTGAAATTGGCCCTATTAAAGCACCAAGTATATATATTATTGGTCTGGAGTTGATTCTGCATGCACATTATAAATGTGATAGTTATGATCCTAAGCTACCATTAACTTTTAGTTCTGGGATCAATTCCTCTTTATCTGTTAGGACAAGGTTCAATATAGAATTTCCCTGTGTTGACTGCAACCCATTTTGAGAGTTAGGAAATTGTCATCTATAATATATAGAAATTCCAAGGATGTTTTAGGTATTTAGGTGCCTAACTCCCATTGGTTTCAAATGGGAGTTAGGCACTTAAATACCTTTAAAGATCTGGACCTAAGTCCCATTTTCAAAAGTGATATGCATTTGGATCCAATGAGGCTAATGCTATTAAGTGCCTAAATCACTTTTGAAAATAGAACTTATGCACTTTGCTAAATTAAACCCCTAATGGCATAACAATTATTTCATTTAATTAGTCTAGTGTCTCTTTCTTGGGCAAGTTACTCGAAAAATGAGAACTTCATACCCTCTCCAGATATTTAGAATCATAAATATTTGTCACTGGGAAATAAGAACATAAGAACATATGTTTGTATAAATACTTGTCACTGGGAAATCCAGACTAGAGACAAAATTCATCCTTGGTTTAAGAGGGAGAAGCTTCCATTGAAGTTAATAGAAACTGCATTTGCTACATCAAAGCTGTCCTCAGCCACAGGCGGGAGTCACTGTCTTTATGTAGGTTGAAATGCTGCATATAAAAAGATCTGTATTTACAATATAATACATGCTCCTGAATTAGGCTCCAATGCTGGAATTCACCCTGCATGAGTGGACTACCGCACACACAAAGAGCCCTATTGACTTGAGTCACACAGACCCAACCAGCAGTTAACCATGCACAAAGATCTGGGAGATCTGAGACTAAAACTTTAAAAGGAGCAAGGGGTGTAAACAAAACATTTTCTAGTCTTTAGAATGTTTTTCTCCTATCATTCTACTTTTGAGCTACTGAGCCACAAAAGAACGGAAAGGTCCCCATAACAGCAGTTTTACAGGACATTGGCTTTTCCTGTGACAGGTTCCAAAAACAATTGCAAGAAGAAAATGTGGAAAAAATAAAGACCGACTGGTTTTGGAAGTAAAATACAATCAAAATAAAATTGCTACACCACCTATGGAAACTTCCATTAAAAACATAGCTCTGATATGCTCGAGACTAGCAACTCAACAAAAGAAGCCTTGTTTTCTACTATAAACGAGAGCCCTGTAATGTCAGGGTTATCACACAGCAAAGGGCTGTTCAAAAAACACCAGCAAGAGAGAAGACTGAGTGTGGGGATAATGAAGGACAGATGTTGATCAGGCAAGATGCTGAGCTGAAGGTTTTGCTGTACAGAGTTAAGAAATAGGTGTGGTATGTATCATGCTCTGCTTGCCAAAAATTATGCAGAAATACTCCTCTATTTCATGATGTGCTGCCAACAATTTAACAAGGGGCTCCCTCAAAGCCAGTTCTGCCTCAGCTGGTAACAAAAGTGATACTCTCTTCTTCTGCACAAAAATCTCTCAGATCTGTGATCTCTCTCACTCAAAACATGTGTCAATCCCATATGCTTCCCTTCGGCAATCTTCTGGCATGTATGGGGGATGGTCTTCCCTGGTTGGTGAGGTGCTGGGGCAGCAGGTGTCCTTGACTGGCTGGCGGATGAGTGGAGAGAAGGGTTTAGCATGTTTTGCCAGTTGGTGTAGGGGTTGGGAACAAATTTCTCTTAGGGGCGAGGTGAGGAGCAGTACTCCACACTCCCAGTCCAGGCTCTTCAAACTCTAGGCTGGGCAGACTGGCACCAGTGGGTTGCAGCAGCTATAGGATTCTCATTGCAATAGCATTTGCCCCATCTCCTTTGTTCCTCGTCAAGTGTTGGTGGATTTAACAGCAAGTGGATAATGTATGGTGGTTCTGGGAATTCTGGAGAGAACTTCCTGTTGCCACAGCTGTCATGGCAATAGCAGGCTAACCTGAAACACAGGAACTGAATGAGCAGAAGCCAATGCAGTCCCAGTTCCAGAAAGGGCTGTAAATAGTAAGTGGAGAGGGTCTTAGCATTTTCAGGCAGTTTTGCAAAGCAATTTTCTGATTACCCCACGCCCACAATGTAGCATTCCTGTCCACTGTTATGACACAGCTTTGGCACAGGGGAAAATTGAGCTTCTCCAACCCACTAGAATTCTCTAAGTGTATGACTTTAAAATAGTGGATGATGGGTAACCAGCTGATAGAAATAACTTGGACTTTCCACAAATAAAAATGTACTTTGACAAATTCCCTCATAAAAGGATACTATGGTAACTAAGTAGTCATGTTGTGAAAGGTAAAGTTCTGTCATGGATTAAAAATCAGCTAAGCAACGGCAAGCAAAAAGCAGGAATAAATTATCAATTTTCAGCATGGAAAGTGATTAACATGTGATTTCCCAAGGCTGTATTAGGACTAGTGTTGACTAATAATTTTTTAATGATCTGAAAAGAAGGTGAATGTTGAGGTGGCAAAAACAGATGATCCAATTTAGATTAGAATGAATAGTATGTTACTGGAACTGTTGAATTAAGGTTCAAAGACTATTTGCATTCATTCTGGATAATTAACTTGTTTATTTCTTATGTTTGTCATTAACATTATTGCAATTGAGATTTTAATTTTAGTTGCACTGAGTAATGTAATGATCAGTGCTTTTAGGTGGGGTATAATTTGGAACTCAAACCACTAACTTCGGTGCTTTTCAATGCATATCATCTCAAACCTAATAAGCTCACAGCTGCCAAATACCATCTGTTAAACTGTTTTCACTGTATTTTCTGGTGCCAGCAGGGCACTCTGTGAAAGTCTTTAAAACATTCATCTGGTTTTAGATAACTAAGTTACAGAGCATGGATATCATGTAAGTACTCATTGCTTACACAATAAGTACACTTGGTTTACTTGGTAATACCATGTATTATTACATGTTCTTGCAGATTACTTAGTACTCTAAAAAGAATTCTATAGCCATTCTGCATTAACAGACAACCACGAAACGCTGGCAATGTGTACATTCCTCCCCTGATAACACTTACGGAGTGTAAAAATCGGGTGTGCCAAAGAACCAGTTCTTTCCCAGAACAGAGGTTGGCTTTTTCAAAAGCAGAGAAAACTTGAGGCACGCTAGCCTGGAAAGCACTCAAGTCATACAACAAGTTCAGACAAGTTCAAATAATAATAAAAACACACTTACTGCATTTCAGGTGCACTGGTTAAAGCTTAATGTTGACAATACCTACTGCTTTGTCAAGGGTATTGCAGAATATACCTGAAGTATATTTTGGCCTACAGACAATTTTTTGCTTTTATACATTTGTTCTATTATCAGTTAAAGTTTTAAGTGTGTGTTACTTTGAATTTTATCCATTAATATTCATTTTCTTAGAAATAATTCCCTTCAATTTTTTTATAGTTAAGTAAGAGAATTTCTCATCTGTTTAAAGAGGGAAAATGTACATTGTATTATGTTTATCATAAATACGATTATTCCTAAAGTTATATCACTGGTAATCTGTGTTTATAAACTTCAAGTGACTAGATTAGACTCAGAGAGAGAGAGATCTACCCAGTAATTGTTTCCTAATTAAAGAATATATTAATTTAATGTAGGCCCTGATACACACACACACAAATATACTCTTCACCAGTTTTGATTTATGTGGGACATATTTAACAGAGCTTTGTTTCTGACCTTTCTACCTACTTGTCATGGCCCAGTTGCATAATATAAGCAGTCACACAGCTTTTACCTTTTTGCTGGTGGCATGTACTGTACCAATTATAGGTCAGGGAGAAAAATAAAAAGACCATGTAAAGTAATCATTTGGAATATGCAGCATAGTCACCAAAAATAAATTGCACACCTGAGATTTATTCTGACACTACCTGTTTTTACGCTGAGAATAATGATTGATAATTGTGCAAAATGTCCTAAGAAGGAAACTTACCGTACCTCTTCATTCACAAGTATGCACTTGAAACAAAAGGCTTGTGGACATTTCTGTTGATTGTCTGCACTTTCTGCAAGCCTTCTATGAGCATCATATACAGCGTCTCTGCCAGCTTTTGCCTCACATGTGATTACAATAAAAAATATGAGGCATGCATCCATAACTGATAGGTTAGCAAAGCATTTTAAGAATGGCTCAGATGTGCCTGAACAACTGTATGTTTGGCTTTGAGTTGAACTATTTGTGATCTGAGTTCTACATTTCACACTGAGTGAATTCACCAGCGGAAGAAAAGCACATTCCCCTGTGTCTTTCCAATATAAAGAGTAAAGGTGTAGCAAATGGAATAGCACTGCAGTGACTTACAGAGCTTGCCAGCTGGCGATAACATAACAAGTTTGTTCCTAACTTCTGTTACTGAATTGCCTAGAAAAAACGCACCATTTGATAAATTTAAGAGCATGCTTATTTTGAGGGTTGAAACCTAATTTAATTTTCATTTCTGAAATGTAAGAAGCTTCTGCAAACAAATATTTCCAGACCTCATAGAAGAAACCCTTCTAAAAATCCAAGTATTGAAAATAGCTGAGTCTAGTTCTGGATAGTTGCTGTGTAGTTAATAATTAACTTACACCTTAGTACAGTAACTCCTCACTTACCGTTGTAGTTATGTTCCTGAAAAATGTGACTTTAAGTGAAACGATGTTAAGCGAATCCAATTTCCCCATAAGAATTAATGTAAATGTGTGTGCGTGGGGGGGGTTAGGTTCCAGGGGAAAAAATGGTTGCCCTACAGTACAGCCCACTGGCACGGGAAATGAGGCAGGGAAGGAGGCTGAAGGTGCTGTAGGCTAGGAGAAGCACGTTGCGCAGCAGCAGCGGCAGCTTCCACTACTTTGCAAGCACCAGGGGTGGGGGGCTCAACCCTTGGCCCGCCCACGCCTTCCCCCAAACCCCCACCCTTAACCCGCCTCTTCTTCCCCCCTCCTCAGGGGTGAAAGTAACTTAAAGGACTTACCGGTAGGCCGGAGTCCTGAGCGGGCGTGGCCTCAACCNCCCGCCTCTTCTTCCCCCCTCCTCAGGGGTGAAAGTAACTTAAAGGACTTACCGGTAGGCCAGAGTCCTGAGCGGCCGTGGCCTCAACCGGAAGAGGTGTGGCCTCAACTGGAAGAGGCGGGGCCTTTCAAGATTTAAAGGCCCTGGGGCTCCGGCTGTGGCTGGGAGCCCCAGGGCCTTTAAATCACCCCAGAGCTACCAGCTGCAGAGGCAGCTGGGAGCCCCAGGGCTCAGGGGTGAATTGAGGGGCAGGAATCTTCCTGGGGTTTTGGCTGGCTCTTGGTAGCTGGTGCCAGATCAGTGCTTTCTCTCTCTCTGCTGGGTGTTGGTCACTGCAGTGCTGGAGCTGCCTGATCCATGCCGCTTGATCTCACAGCAGTGCAAGAACTCCCTTTGGGGACTGTGGGAGTTTAGCACAGATACCCTGAGTTGTGCTGTCTTTCTCTCAAGTTTTCATATAAAAAACTGAACCTAAAACTCTCTCTGTGTCTGAGTCAGGCTGTCCCCTCACTGGGGGCTGTGCGGCCCTGACTTGTCATTAGTTCAATGAACTGCTTATCCAGATCACCCCATGCACAGGCCTCCCAATTGGCCTCAGCAACCCTGTCTCCATGACTGCTGGAAAATAGTGTCAGTGGGCTCTGGCAGCTATTGTAATTGTAATCCTTTTGGCACAGCCCCCTAGAGGCTCAGTCCAGAGCTCCAGGAGCTGGCAAACTCCACCTGGGGGTTACATGTATGTTGAAAGCCATGGTGTTCATATGACCACTGAATACTGTATGTACAAGTTAAGCATGTGTAAAAGCATACACATGCCTAACTTTGAAATCCTGGCCCCTATTGAACATCATTCACATGTGTGCTGGATGAACATGAGACTTCATCAGTCTCAGATGCATTTTCTCATTAAAGTCCTAGAATATTCTTCCTGTGAATGTGGGGTGTTATTTATTCTCCTCTGAAGCTACTCTCACTTTCTTCTAGTATATTCACTGGAAAAATATATTGAGATTAGCTACAAGGTCTATTTCTCCATTCTTCTTATTTCTTTTTCCCATTCATTAGGTTTTTTAGTCAATTTGTGTAGATTGTGTCTCATTTAGGTGTCTCTTTTTATATCTTGGCTCTTCAAAACTCTGATAATCAGGAGAAGGTGTAAGTTATGGTAGGGAATAGCACGGGGTGGCCTACTTTAACTTACACATTCTCATACCATTCTATTATTGTTATTTTTCTTAGTCCACTCCCCTTTTCTGGCATGAGAGTTAGTATAGACTCCCTCAAGCTCCTTTATATACAATTAGGCTCAGTGGGCCAAATTCAGAGATGACATATAAAACATACTAGGCATGCAAGTTATACATTATTAAGTCGGTATGATTCTAAGGGTAAGGGAGGCAGGAAGAGGTATACACTGGTGTAGTATGCCCACTGAGGTGGCCAGAAGGAGTGGGTTTAACCAATTTAGACTGTCTCTAGACTTTCCTAAACTTATCTTTGCATTTGGCCCAAACTGCTTAATTTTGACTCTAGAATAAATATCACTGGAGGCTTTAGCAAATAAAAAAGGGAAAACTCACAAAATGAAGAACTGATATGCTCCACTAATCTGGGTCTGTCTCTGACGAGATCTGCAGGTTCTTCTGGTTCATCAACTAAACTGGAGTTAAAAGGTCACACTTCCCTTTCTGCGGCTGGACTTGGTGCTTTTAGACTTGTGTCATTTGGATGCTGCCTAGAAAACAAAGACACAATTCCTGAAGAGAAGCATAGCAGGATGACACACTGGAAAAAAAACAACCACCCCAAAAGTGAAAAGGTGTCACATTACTGAACAACATCAATGGCAATCTGCAAAATAAGCACACAAACGATGGTTTAGGTATTTGTAGGAAAATGCAGGCTCTGGCCCACGGGTCGGCAACCTCTGGCACGCGGCTCACCAGGGTAAGCACCCTGGCGGGCCGGGCCAGTTTGTGTACCTGCCGCGTCGGCAGGTTCGGCCGATCGCGGCTCCCACTGGCTGCGGTTCGCCGCTCCGGGCCAACGGGGGCGACGGGAAGCCGCGGCCAGCACATCCCTCGCCCGTGCCGCTTCCCGCTGCCCCCATTGGCCTGGGACGGCGAACCGCGGCCAGTGGGAGCCGCGATCGGCCGAACCTGCCGACGCGGCAGGTAAACAAACTGGCCCGGCCCGCCAGGGTGCTTACCCTGGCGAGCCGCGTGCCAGAGGTTGCCGACCCCTGCTCTAGCCTCTTCAACTGGTAAATATGTATAAATGTGCATTTTTGTTCAAAATACAATTTGGCCCAAAGTTATCAGAGTTGCCATGATATCACAATGTAATTGCTAATCTGCAAATGTCAATGGAAATTAGGTGGCAACTTCCATTCTGCTTGTGGAAATATAGACAAAAGAATTAGCTATTACTTGTCACTGATGCAATGCCTTACACTCGATCAGGTACCTTTCATTTGATAATTTCAAAATCCTTTACAAACATAGGTTATATTACAAATATAGACCCAAAGCACAGGTGTGATGTTATCTGATTAAAATATGACCATATAGATCATTGTTGCAACCACTGTTATATATTTGCAATAAATCTTGTACAAAATGTGGCATGTAAGATGTCTATTAGAAGGTTATGATTTGCTGGTTATGATTATGCTATCTATATGCATGTATCATTTTTGTATTTGAAGTTATTAGTATTAGTATTTCAAATGTTTGCTCCTGGGGTAATGCCCACAAGGTAGCTAGCCAGCACATCTTGGAGGGACTATTCAAATTGAGTGGTCCATCAAAAGAACATTTAACTGACAATGTACCCTGGGAGATGCCTATCTACACTTAATGGAATTTCCTGCTGTGACTAGGCAAAATGCATGGACATGTGACTTGCCCACGTGACTCCAAACTCCATCTTGTTGCTGTAATTTTCCACAGTAAGAACAATGGGCTTCCCTCCACATGGCAGAAGCTATAAAAAGCCCTGAAAACACCTCCATTTTGCCTCTATCTGCTCCAGCCTGTTTCCTGCCCTAGCCTCTGGACTATGTACTTATACTAATGGAAGCATTCTAACCAATGGACTGAGGACCTTCCAATGATTTGGAAGCAGCCAGAGACTTGACTTAATCCAGCAGTTTATTCCATCACTGCTACAAGCCTGAAACAAGAACTTTGCAATTATTGTATGTATTGGATTCCTTTAGAGTGACCAGATAGCAAGTATGAAAAATCGAGACAGAGTATGGGGGGAAATAGGCACCTATATAAGAAAAATCCCCAAATATCAGGACTGTCCCTATAAAATCGGGACATCTGGTCACCCTGGATTCCTTTAACCAATTTTAACTCTCACCTCTCTTTCTTTCTTTCTTTCTTTCTTTCTTTCTTTCTTTCTTTCTTTTTATGAATAAACCTTTAGGATTGGCATCAGTGTGATTTTTGGGTAAGATCTGAGTTATATATTGGTGTGTGTGGCTGGTCCTTTGGGATCAGATAACCTTTTATTTGATGAGACTGGTTGTAAAGAACCACTCACCTTTAAATCCGGTATTTTTGGTGATGATATAAGAACTGGAATGCCTGAGCAAACTGCTTTTAGGACTTGTTGTTAGCCAGTGTGGTGAAACAGAAGTTTACTTTTGTTGCTGGTTTGGTATATCCTATGGGAGATTAGCCACCAGTCTTGGAGTGTATCTGCCCTATTTCTCAGCAGTTTGTCCTGAATTTGGCATCCTCAGTTGTGACCCACTGAGGCACGGTTACAACAGGTAAGAGACTTCCTTCAAGTCATGAAGCAAGTCAATATCAGAGACTCCCAGTCCCCTGTTGTAACAAGTAGACGACATTAAGACATAGCCACTTAAGATCTAGCAGGACACTTTTGTGGCTTCTGATTAGGAGGCGGATACTTTAAAAGTTCATATCATGGCTGGCTCTAGCTACTTGTATTCCTTGGACACCCTATCCTAATATAAAGACTTCATGTGATGGAGAATCCACCTCAGCCATGGTGAAGGTGTTCCAGTGGTTAATTACCTTACTGTGCCTTATTCACTTTCCCCTCCCCCCACCAACCCCAGCTTCAACCTCCATCCATTGGACCTTATTATGCCTTTGTTGACTAGATCAAAGAGTGCTGCAAAACTGGATACCCAGTATCATCCCCCTTTTACAGATTAAGAAACTGAGGCACAGACAATTGAAATGGCTTGCCCAAGGCGATACAGTAGGTAAGTGTCCTTCCTATGGGACAACATTGGCACAGGCACTGACTCCATGGGTGCTCCGGGGATGAAGCACCCACGGGAAAAAAATGGTGGGTGCTCAGCACCCACTGGCAGCCCCCCCACATCAGCTCCCCTTCTCCCCTCCCCCAGCGCCTCCTGCCCACTGGTGATCAGCTGTTCAGCGGTGTGTAGGAGGCGCTGCGGGGAGAGGGGGAGGAGCGAGGGTGGGGTGCACTCGGGGGAGGGGGCGGAACAGGGCAGGAAAAGGCATGGCAGGAGAGGAGCATGAGTGGGAAGATGCAGGCCGAGGGTGGGGCCTTGGGGAAAGGGGTGGAGTGAGGGTGGGGCTTGGGGGAGAGTGGGGGTAGAGAACCCGCCAGCATATTAGGAAGTCGACGCCTCTGCACATTGGCCAGATAAATGTTTAGGATCAGATTTTGTAATGAACACTGCCACATGTGGAACATGATGTGGATCTAAACTTGGGGGCGGGGGGATTGTGAGTGGTTGTACTATAGGAGGTACAATCCTGTTCACCAGCTTTACAACACAGATGGAGAATGTGCATGTTTCTTTACTCCTTTGGATGGTGCAGCCAAATCCTACCACAAACTAATGCAGAGCTGTAGCAACCCTAGAGCCCCTAGAAGGGAGCAGTTCCTACATTCTCCCAAGTGCAAGGTCTGCTTTCACAGAGGTGAAAGTGGATGTGGGGAAAGCACCTTGCACACTTATCTCTGCACACAATATGTCACTTCTTAGCTAACACTTCTAGTGCCTTCTCTCAGCTACAACAGAGGGATGTTACACCATCATCCTGAATAGTTCATTATTTTTCAAACAATAGTTTAAGATCCCAGCTCAGACCATTTTTCTTGTCCTTTCATGCTGCTTCAGCTCAGCCACACCTACTCCAGCCATTTGATTCTTGTGAAATCTTTTTTTCATGACCTGTAGGCACATGATACAATAAAACACTGAGGTTAACTTTTGTTTTTGTTACATCTTTTCATGCTGTCCTAAATTCCAGACACATCCTATAAATTCTTCTTGGTACTTTTCCTGATAAGTGATGGGTGAACTTCAAAAGGCCAAAAGATTTAGCTTCTTTCAGCATCAATCCAAAGTAGAGATGAGTTGAGAAGCCTGTGTTTTGTTTTTGGAAAATCTTTTTGCGGGTGGGGCGGGGCAGGGTTGGTTTATAAAATGGAAATTGGGGGTGGTAAAATCTGGGTCCCATTTCATTTAAAAAATATGCAAGTGAGGATAATAGGTAGAAATGGATCATAGCTTTTTGTTTAGTCTCCTGTCATGAATAATTCACGAAGCAGAGTGGTTTCAGTTTTGCAAAATCTTGTCAATCCGGTTTTGGCTCAGACAGCACTTTGGCTCAGAAATTGGGCTCGAGAACTTGTAAGAATGAGCTTTTCTGGTGAGCTCTCTATTCCCTTCTGGTTTTGATGGGTTGGGCACTGGTATGAGTCAGATTCCCTTACACAAGCTGCGTAGTCCCTTACTGCCTACCTAACCCCGTCATAGCTTTGCTAGTGTGAGGGAACTTCCCATCCTATGAAACCGGTATTGTGTGAAACCAGGAAGCACGGAATTGTGTGGGAATTAAAAAGAGAGTTCCATTCTTTTCAAACTAGAGGAAAAAATGGGGCTCATTTCAGGCTGGTTTGAGTTTGAATAGTTTGGTAATTTTTATTTTTACCCCCAATGTTTTACAACTGTAATCCTTGTATTTTCTGCTAAAAATTAGTCTTAGCTATCAAGCTAAACAGAGGAGTGACAGTGGTTCAGAGGGATGAGTTATTATCATGTGAGCTATCTGCTGAATACCTCAGCTTTCTTCCCTCAGCCTCACCATCTTCCCAAAAGTGGACCAGCTGGAAGCCTCGCTAGAAAGAAAATAGTGGTATTATCTTGAGAATAATAAGACTGCATACACCAATGGGCAAATCCCATCCGCATCCATGTAGGCAGAGGAACTAGTGCAGTTACATAATGGGTCTGCAAGATTTGGGGACGTATGAGTGGTCTGTACCCCCTACACAGTGCAAAACTGAGCTATGCAGTGGGATGAGGGATTATAAGCACATGGCAATGGGAGGAACTAGGCCAAAAGATTTACTGTTGTGTCCTATGATATCCAGTCTGATTGAGCCTCTAGTTACCCTCCCACTCTATAGATGGAGCAAGTTAAGGCAACAAAAACTGCTCCAGCCAGTAGTCTCCTGGAGCTGGCAATTTGGAGCAGACTGGGAGGATTCCTCCTCCTGAGGTCCCTCCCCCTCACAGCAGTTAGCCAAAATATTTGGTCACTGGAGCTAGGCACTGGGCGTGGATTTGCTGATCCTGCAAACTCTTACTTTTGTGAGTAGAACTGACATCTGTAGGACTCTAGTGACGCTTAGGCCCTAAAGAACTCTCTATTTAAATGAGGGTGATGTTAAATTTGAGGCAAGTTGTGTAATTCAGGACTCAACAATTAAAATTACTGACAATTAAAAGGAATAGCAAATTTGTGAAAGCTCTTGTATGTTCTCGTTTCCCACCATTAACATGTAGTGTACATAAGAAATCCATGTTTCCTCTCAAACAGTAAGTACAGCAATCCACAGAGACTTCAGATATTGAAACTCCACAAGCATCTCAACGGGGAGTGTGGTACAAGAACAAATGCTGGAACAGTGTCTCTTACAATTTTAGGAAGCTGGTCTTAATCTCGACTGTTCCCCTAGAAACTTTACTTTTTTTTATTAGTGACTCGTGTGACCTTTTTGTGGTAACATTTTTGTTGCTCTGGTAAGGTTTGTAATATTATTAAAAAGTCAGACCACATCCTTCCACTGAGAGAGAGAGAAACACTTCAAGGGGAAAAGCTGCCAAAATATTCTACACAGTGTTGAGGAAAAGAATGTATAGTTCATCATTGTTTTGCTCAAAAGTAAACCAGGAAACCCCCATATGTATTTTAAATACCATGCTAGTTTCTACAAATTAAAAAGAGATGAGAGCCAAAGCTGCACAAAGAATATTACAAGCTTAGAAACAAAATTGAAAGGAGAAGTGACCCAAGAGGAATTATTCAGAATGACTGCTGTGATGCTTTTAAAGGAGGAAATAAGGTTCAGAAACATACATTTTTGCCCTCAGTTATACCTGTAAAACCTCATTAACTTCACTGGAGCTGCATGCATTTAACCAAGAGCAGAATTAGTCCTTGGGTCAAAAGACTATGAAAGCAATGGTCAGAAAGTACTATTTATTTTATGATTACCCTCACAAGTTCAGTACCATGCTTGAGGGTCAAGTACTGCTTTTTTAATGGCTCTGTAACCTGGTACGAAGAGGAAGATGTCTCAGTATGAAACCCTTTAGCATTAACCCTTTGTATGGCATGTGCGTTGTACACAGGCCTGTGAGGACAGCTGCATATTTTGGTTGACTTGCTATGTGAATATATTTTGTATGCCATCCATAAACAATGAAAGGGTTAAATGGATACCAGGTTAAAAAACACTTGAGAGCCACAAAACCTGATCCCTCATTTAGCCTGGAGGGATATCTCTGGGTATTTCTCAGACCAGTGACATGAAGGATGGCAAACTCTTCAGTATTTATAGTGGCACAGTTCCCAGCCTTTATACTGTACACTTCCTCCTCCCCCCAGCCCCTGAGTTACTCAGATCTTTATTTCTCAGAATGACAGTCTTGAAGTGATACATAACACCAGTCTTTAGCTGAGACATATGCATTTCCAGCACACCCTCTCATTTTATGGGAAATGTCAGGCTCTTGATAATGAGTCTCAATGAGCTCCAATGAAGAGAAAGCCTCATTATATCCCCAATAACAGAACAGTCAATTGTTAATCTCAAGATGAGATCATTATTTTCACTCTGACTCCTCAGTTCAAATACCAAGATTTCACAGCACAAGACAGCCATGGTTCCTTATAAACCAATACTTCTCATTCACTTTAAAGGAAGCTTATGAGTGCTCAGATGACTTATGAATCATTCTATTTATCTTCATCAATTTACTTTATAACTGTTCTAATGCAAAATATTTTATAACTGAGTGATTTATAGTGTAATAAACTTAATTGCATGTGTTCACAGTTACTATTGTTGCAGAACAAGATTTTTTTTCTTATTGTTTTTTGAGGAACATAATAAATAATACTTGGGTTGTTACAAGCTCTTTATTTCAGCCTCATTAGCAATAAGTATCCCCTGAGCTAATTTAGTTAACAGGTCAGCAACTTGATCAACCATTATATTCTCCAGAAGGTTTTTGGGGGGTGGGTGTCTCATTCATATGTGTGTGAATAAAGTTTGCCACATTGATAGCCTTGCAGACCAACGTCCATTTTATATGCATAAGAACAGGCCGTGAAAGCTTCCTCCCAGTGCATTGTTAACATGACTCAACTTTGGTTTGGGGATGACCAGCTATGTAGTTGTAGTTCACGCGCCATGGCCATTCTTTCCTTGGCTTTGCCAGTAAAGCTGCCAACATAATGGCTAATTAGTACCCGTCATCACTGTGGTTATGGTAATTCACTACAGGGAACTGGAGAGGAGCCACAAGATGTCGGGAACCACTAAAAGGGCAAGTCAATGGAAGTTGGACACCTAACTCCCATTTGTAATGTGGAAAATATTTCAGAAGACAGCAACAGAATTTAGGGTCAACTTAATCCCTGGTGTAACTCTACTAAAGTCAGTGAGATTACACCAATAAGGTTGACCCATAAGCAATAACCTTTGGCTGCTTGGCCAGTGCATCTCATAGTGAGATTAAACAAGGTACCATAGAATTGTTGCTGGCCAAGTGTAGTATTTAATTGGGGTATTTTTCTTTTACACCAATGGAACAGGATTTTACATGAATCATTACTAACAATGTTGTACACATACTCCTAATGGCAGCATGTTTCAGACTTCACTATACTTAATTGAAGGTGAACGTGCATTATCACTGATGTAAAGGCAGAGAGCTATCTAAAAGTTATTTGTGTTTCCAATAAGAACAAATAATAAAAATAGTATGCCACAATTCTTTAAACTTTCATTTAACACTATTTTAAATTATATGTAAAACATCTGTTAAAAATATACAGATAGGTGGGACTGTCTTCCAGATGTGAAAATGTTTACCAAGGACAGAACTCAAAGCAGTTATCACTGAAGTGGATCAAGGGGAGGTCTTAAAAGTTACATAAACCTATTGAAGCTCCTTAATAGGCCGGAGGATATAAAATAAAGCCTGAGAGCTGGGTCAATACAACTTTATCTGCCAAATGAATGGTGTGCTTCTTCACAAGATATGATGCCCATTCAGTCAAGCTGGAAATTCAACTGAGTACATTGCAAATTACATTTACAATATTTTTTATTGAAATATAGTTCAGGTTGCTAGTACATTTAATATGGAGCGTGTCTGACATGTTAACACGGGGCTCAATTGTGCTACTTAGGCACAGCTCCATCTTGAACCATACTATCCCTGAAGAAGTTACGTGATGAGTTCTACTTCCAGGAAGCAAATGCCTCTCAGAACTCCTCAGCCAACTGCTATACTCCCTCACACGGGGCAACATACTTCCATTGTTACATCAGTCCCCTTCCGTGGCCCTATGGGAGAGGGGTTTGGGCCATACCCTCATCCCGTCCCACCTGGCCCACCTTCTTAGGGTTAGACAAGCCAGCAAAACCCAGGGCTGAATCTAGCCAACAGGTTCTGGTCAGACCAATATGAATTTTTAACCATCAATACCATTTTCTGCAAAGGATTTTCTACTACGAAAGCTTCCAGCCAGATCTGTCATTTCTCCAAACTGTTCATGTATTCACTTCAATGAAACTAGCCATTGTCAATTGTTTTCTTAAGATTCACTGCAGTGTCTCTTTCTTTGGAGGCTGCTTTTATAGATTTGCCAGTTGTAAGTAAGAGTAGTTTTCATATACTATACATGCCCAGTTATGTCTTTTATTTCTGCTACTACAGCCGTTTGTTTCTGACACTAAACTGGGCCATAGCAGCAGAGATGTTTTGAGGGACTTCTTATTTAATCATTTAACATTACATATGGTAACTCAGACCAGGTTTGTCAACAGATCCACTAAAGTTCACGAACTTTTCATAGAATCATAGAATATCAGGGTTGGAAGGGACCTCAAGAGGTCATCTAGTCCAACCCCCTGCTCAAAGCAGGACCAATTCCCAACTAAATCATCTCAGCCAGGGCTTTGTCAAGCCTGACCTTAAAAACCTCTAAGGAAGGAGATTCTACCACCTTCCTAGGTAACCCATTCCAGTGCTTCACCACCCTACTAGTGAAAAAGTTTTTCCTAATATCCCCCAACCTAAACCCCCCCCAATGCAACTTGAGACCATTACTCCTTGTTCTGTCATCTGCTACCATTGAGAACAGTCTAGATCTATCCTCTTTGGAACCCTCTTTCAGGTAGTTGAACGCAGCTATCAAAGNAGGAAGGAGATTCTACCACCTTCCTAGGTAACCCATTCCAGTGCTTCACCACCCTCCTAGTGAAAAAGTTTTTCCTAATATCCCCCAACCTAAACCTCCCCCAANGGCACTACATTAGCCTTTTTCCAGTCATCCGGGACCTCCCCCGATCGCCATGAGTTTTCAAATATAACAGCCAATGGCTCTGCAATCACATCCACCAACTCCTTTAGANATTCGGTCCCTAGTCTGTAACAGTGCATGGGATTCTTCCATCCTAAGTGCAGGACTCTGCACTTGTCCTTGTTGAACCTCATCAGATTTCTTTTGGCCCAATCCTCTAATATGTCTAGGTCCCTCTGTATCCTATCCCTACCCTCCAGCATATCTACCACTCCTCCCTGTTTAGTGTCATCTGCAAACTTGCTGAGAGTGCAGTCCATGCCATCCTCCAGATCATTAATGAAGATATTGAACAAAACCGGCCCCAGGACCGACCCTTGGGGTACTCCGCTTGATACCGGCTGCCAACTAGACATGGAGCCATTGAGCGCTACCTGTTGAGCCCGACGATCTAGCCAGCTTTTTATCCAACTTATAGTCCATTCATCCAGCCTATACTTCTTTAACTTGCTGGCAAGAATACTGTGGGAGACTGTATCAAAAGCTTTGCTAAAGTCAAGGAATAACACATCCACTGCTTTCCCCTCATCCACAGACCCAGTTATCTCCTCATAGAAGGCAATTAGGTTAGTCAGGTATGACTTGCCCTTGGTGAATCCATGCTGACTGTTCCTGATCACTTTCCTCTCCTCTAAGTGCTTCAGAATTGATTCCTTGAGGACCTGCTCCATGATTTTTCTAGGGACTGAGGTGAGGCTGACTGGCCTGTAGTTCCCCGGATCCTCCTCCTTCCCTTTTTTAAAGATGGGCACTACATTAGCCTTTTTCCAGTCATCCGGGACCTCCCCCGATCGCCATGAGTTTTCAAAGATAACAGCCAATGGCTCTGCAATCACATCCACCAACTCCTTTAGAACCCTTGGATGCAGCGCATCCGGCCCCATGGATTTGTGCTCATCCAATTTTTCTAAATAGTCCCGAACCACTTCTTTCTCCACAGAGGGCTGGTCACCTCCTCCCCATGCTGTGCTGCCCAGTGCAGCAGTCTGGGAGCTGACTTTGTTCGTGAAGACAGAGGCAAAAAAAGCATTGAATACATTAGCTTTTTCCACATCCTCGGTCACTAGGTTGCCTCCCTCATTCAGTAAGGGGCCCACACTTTCCTTGACTTTCTTCTTGTTGCTAACATACCTGAAGAAACCCTTCTTGTTACTCTTAACATCTCTTGCTAGCTGCAACTCCAAGTGTGATTTGGCCTTCCTGATTTCACTCCTGCATGCCTGAGCAATATTTTTATACTCCTCCCTGGTCATTTGTCCAATCATCCACTTTTTGTAAGCTTCTTTTTTGTGTTTAAGATCAGCAAGGATTTCACTGTTAAGCCAAGCTGGTCGCCTGCCATATTTACTATTCTTTCTACACATCGGGATGGTTTGTTCCTGCAACCTCAATAAGGATTCTTTAAAATACAAGGACCTAAACATGTCCCTGTCAAATTGGTGAATTACTGAAGAAATAAAAGTGATGATTACAAATAGTGGTTTCAATTGATAAGCCAACACTTACCACACAGTGGTACCAGTACTTAAGATACAAGAAATAACTGGATTACTTCAGAACCCACTGGATGCTGTCAATAAGATAAATGCTGTTGTTGTTTTTTTAAACAACAACCACTGGGCTGAATGGTGATAATAAGTACTGCAAAACCTCATTTTACACCTTAGTGGATAGTTAATTTTTGAACTAAACTATTGGAGGCAGGGGTCATTGATGTTGTTATTTATTTGCTGCAGTAAAAAAACTCCCCTCAGATTATTCACATGAGTTCTAGTGACAGCCTGTTTTCATTCTATGTTCCATCTGTGTTGACTGAGGCATCAAGAGGTCAAGTGACTTCAGCGGTGGCTTTCCCATAAAGGCAGAGCCAGAAGTTGCCTAGTGTCACAAAACATAAAGCAGAATAATATTTGGTGACTTTTGAGCATGTAAATAACTGCAGGCTGGAAGGAGATGACATTTTTCCAGTCTGCCCAAAGCAGCAAAATCCTTTGAGAAGGTGCTCTGTGATTGGCCTAAAGATCATTAACTCTCAACCAGCATTAGAACTAAAATCTTCCTGGTTTCCTAGACCTTTGCTTTAATCAATTGTTATCCAGAAGGATTATACCTGCTCACATATAATACTCACTGGGCCTGAACTTGCTCCCACTGATATCAATGGGATCATTTCAATAGGAACATGATGGAGTTCTGTCACCTCTCTGAAAATGTAACAAACTAATCAAACATGCTGTACATAATGGGCTAATCTCACACAATGGAGTTTAATGGGATACAACTAAGGGCTTTTTCTCTCCTTGAACAATGGTCGCCATGACAAAGTCAACATTTGCCAGCCTTTACTACATAGCAGTATCTAAGATAAATAAAATTACTTCCCATCCTAGATTCAGGTGTAATCTGCAGCACCTCAGCGTGTGTGGTAACATTTGGCAAATGTTGCTTAAATTATATACTTAGCTTTTGGGTCAAGGGGTGACAGCTCTCTGAGCAGATGAAGGGGGTTACTAATAGAGGTGTGAAAACCCTCAATGAGTCCAGGTCACACAAAATCCTGCTGCCTTTCCTGTTGGCCTGGTTTATGCACTAATTTGAAACTGTACCTTAAGAAATGGTTTGCACCCACACAAACTCTCATGGTCAGAAAATTTCTGATGAAATGTATTTTCATCCTAATATGCTGTTTTGTCATAGCCAAAATATTTTGCAGAGTCATCATGATTGTGACGGGAGTGCCAGGGTGCTCTGGTCACTTCTGACCAAAGCCAGAGAAAGAGAGACCTGAATTGAAAACCTGACATTTTTTATCAGAAAACTGTTGTTTCAACTCAATTCTGTTTTTAAATGTTGCAGTGGTTTTGGGTTTGTTCCAAAGTGGAATGACAACAAATTTCCAAACTTGTCATGAAATGGAGTTTTGTCCCCTAGCCAGCTCTACGCCCATGCTCATGGCATGGTTTCTTGTATACTCATAGCTTGTTTGACCTGGAAATGGGGCTAGAAGCCCTTTTCTGGATTCTCATGTGCAGGGGTGAAAGTAAGTTAGGCCACTTACCGGGGGGTGGGGGGGGGGGGGTCAGCATCCATCAACCAGCCCTTTCAGGCCTCCTGGCCTGCGCCGCCCGGGGCTCCCATGTTGATTTAAAGAGCCCGGGGCTCCGGACGCCGCTGCTGTGCTAGCGGCAGCAGTGTCCAGAGCCCCGGGCCCTTTTAAATCGCCAGCCCCAGGGCAACTGCTCCCTTTGCTCCTCCCTCCCCCCAGAGGCTGCAGGGGAGGGGGGCCAATGGGGCAGAGACATTAAAGCACTGCAGGGCCCTTTGCCGCAGCAGCACTTTAACGTTGCTGCACCACCCCCACCCCCACCTGCCGACCGGTACGGACTCTACCGGCAGGGCTGCCGACAGGGGAGGCAAAAGGGGCAGGGACATTAAAGCACTGCTGCAGCAGTGCTTTAATGTGGGCTGGGTATGGGCCGGTGCGTGTTCTTACCGGTATGGAGTACCGGCCTGTACCAGCTCACTTTCACCCCTGCTCATGTATAAAAATACTAAGACACTTCACACTATCAGGGCCATATACATTCTCCTGAGGTCGAAAACCGGACGCCTGGCAACCATAATCTCCTCTCATTTACACCTGTGCAACTTCACTTTCAAAAGAGTTGCACTATTTTTACATTGGCCCTTACTGCACACTCTGTGTTCAGGCCTCTGCCCGGCAATAATATTCTAGCCCTCAGCATTATGCAAGAGAGAGCTCAGATATCAGTG
Organism: Platysternon megacephalum; assembly: GCA_003942145.1. Taxonomy (NCBI): domain Eukaryota; kingdom Metazoa; phylum Chordata; order Testudines; family Platysternidae; genus Platysternon; species Platysternon megacephalum. The sequence continues at coordinate 1,848,377 of QXTE01000050.1, read as the reverse complement.
AAAGAAACTTCCCCTTGTAAAAGAGAGATAATGATTGCAATTTACTAAATGACAATAATACTTAGAAAATTCCCATTTTGGGGGGAATTACAGAAGTGTGCATAGGCCTGTTAGGAAAATGCTAAATAAATTTAATAGAACTAAAAGACATGCATAGAACCATGTCAGCTATTCCCTATCAGCTTGGCTGGCTCATTTAGCTTGTAAGCATAATGCTGCTATTTTCCCATGTATCTGCAAGATAGTCAATGCGAGGGAGCAACAGTTGTATCTTGTTTGTCCCTTCAAAGTGATACATGTATCTGCAACAAATGTTTCATGTGTACNTGTGCCGAGTCTTCATTTATTCACTCTAATTTAAGGTTTCGCGTGCCAGTAATACATTTTAACGTTTTTAGAAGATCTCTTTCTATAAGTCTATAATATATAACTAAACTATTGTTGTATGTAAAGTAAATAAGGTTTTTAAAATGTTTAAGAAACTTCATTTAAAATTAAATTAAAATGCAGAGCCCCCCAGACCGGTGGCCAGGACCCGGGCAGTGTGAGTGCCATTGAAAATCAGCTCGCGTGCTGCCTTCGGCACACGTGCCATAGGTTGCCTACCCCTGCTCTACAGTCAGAGTCTCTAAGGAGATCTTCAGCATTGTTGTAAGGAATATGTGTTAACTGTACATTAAAATAATCTTCTGAGATATTTTCCCTTGTGCCATTTTCCTTTACACACCATAACAGACTTCTCTTGTTCTTTCTGCTAATTAAATGTTCTGCTTAAAAATAGAACTAACAGCTTGAACCAGATGTTTGCAGCAGGAAGTATTCTGAGGAGGAGCTGAGGTAAAGCTATGGTTTTCATTAAAATTCATTGTAGTTCATCCATTATAGGTCTGTTACATTGGTAAAAGTTCTATTCAGATATTACATAGAACATTATGATGTTTAAGTCAGCATGTAAAAAAGTAGTCTCTTAGATGCCCTGAAGATAAGCATTTTAGAAATGCCTAGACACAGATATTTTATCATATAATGTCTACACACACATGCACACACACAGAGGTTTGGGCATTATGAATAAACAGTTGAACTCCATCTCCACCTAAATTAACAACTGATTTATTTTTTAATTGGCAATGGAATTTGGAAAGGAAATTCCCCCTTGATTTGCAGTAAGGTCTCTGACTTGACCTACAGCATAATTAAATTGTATTTAGAAAGATAAATTTCATGAGTAGAACAATGTATTTCTAATCTCTGGACATACCTATTTTTCAGATGGGATGAAAGTAAGACCTCTTTAATTCTACGAACCTCCCAGGAAAGCCTTCTCTTCGAAGTACTGATAAATTGGAACATTCTACTTAATGGTGAATGGAGGTTCTGTTCACAGTTGCTGCTCTTGCAAAACATGCTGTGTATCTAGGCATCACTGAAGGGGTTAAAAATACATCCAGACATTCAAAATCAGGAGTGTATTGGTTTCAGGTCTGTTTGAATCCCACTATATGGCTACACTTAACAGCACCATGAAACAGTAAGATCTGAATATCAGTTTATATCTGCTGTTCTCCTTTCCATAAAATGTATATATATATATTTTATAAAATGTGTGTATGTGTATATATATATGTGTGTGTGTGTGTGTGTGTATAAAATATATATATTTTAAAAAAAGGCAATTTGGAAACATACAACAGATGGGAGATCCAGGAGAGACATGGGGTTCCAATTGCAGTAAAATGAACCATATGTCTAATTAAATATATATGTTTTCTATTGATCTTCTCACTAAATTGCTGAAAACAGACACACATGTCTTCATCTAATCAGCAGTTAGCTATAGCTAGCTATAATCTGCCATTCTGCATGATACAGCTTTTTCTCACCTGTTGTTCATCTTAAGCCTTTGTAGGTAACCACTTTGTTTTTTGCTAGAGGTGTGTGCTAACTTGGATACTTGCATGTCAATTTTAGTGCTTCTCTGTATGTCGAGTGTAATAATCTTCACTTAGGAGACAATCACAGATAGGTTTTTAAAAAGTGACTGGTGATGTGGGGTGCCTCAGGTTTATAGCGTCTCAAATTAGTCACCTAAAGGGGTGGGTGCTATGTGCTTTATGAAAATCAGGACTCTTTAAGCTACGCCAGGTTGAACAACCAAAAAGGGAAACTGCCTGCGGATGGCTGATTGTAAATCTGTTTCTCTTGTACTTCTTGATGGGGAGTATTTGTACGCAGCTACGGCCCAGACACCATGCAGAGTTAGAAGAGTAACAAATATTTTTCAATTTTAGTTTTAATAGTGTACCCATAAAGCAGTCAACGTCACAGACTATGTTTCTGGTTCTTTTAACAAACGGCATGCCTACAAATTGCTAATGTCAGCTTGAATGGACATTAATCTAAGAAAAATGCCAACCCAGGGGTAGATAAATTAAATCACTGCACAATACTTTAGACAGAGAAATAAACGTTTCCTGTAATAAAGAATGAGTTATTAAAATTTTTGAGGACTGCAGAAAAAAGTGACCATTGAAATCATGTAATGCATTTTAGTTCTTGAATGAATTTGGTATCACAAATTATGTCTTAGTAATACTGTAGTAAGCTAAAGCAAAGACAGTTCATCATCAACGTTACTAACTTTTAAAACACTATTCTGCATTGACCGGTGTAATATATAGGCCCTTTGTTCCAGCATTTCCCTTAGTCAGCTTTGAATGTACTGTACTTTTGACTGGTCACAGTCATTGAAGACATATGGAAAAAATAAACAGAAAAAACAACTTCAATGTAAAAAAGCTGCTCTTTAAACTCTGTCAGGGAGGATTGTGGTGTTTTTTTGGTATTTTTGTGAGAATAACTGCCAGATAACACCCCCAAAATAATTAATTTCTCTATCATTGGATCATGAAATATGTATGCGGTATTTTAACAATACCTTTTCAAAGGGTTAATGCATTGTATTGGTTCTGGGTAGGTATACCAGGCATATATTTACACATAGTGTCAGACGTGTTTCTACCTATTTTTAACTATTCCCAACCACAAAACTTAATTGAGGTGAAGTTAAGGTTGAATGTCTAGTTCAGTAAACTAAGGGTAAACACCATTACAAGAAAATTTCAAATTAACAAAAAGCAACCATTAAAAGCCAGGAAATTTACAAGAAATCAAAGCAGTTCCAGTTAAGGCACTCAACTTATCTTACAAAATCAGAGTGGTTGCTGAATGATTCACAGACAGAACAAAGGTAGAAGTTTTTAACTAATATTATTCACAATAAATTATTTGATCATTTGCTCATATTTCTTCTCTCTCTCTCTCTCTCTCTCTCTAACACACACACGCATTCAGATGTGTGCTAACTTGTGTGCTAACTTGATTTTGATATCATACTGGTGTAATTCCATTGACTCCAGTGGAAGTACTCATCATTTACAGGTATAGATCAGAATCAGGCCCAGTGCAAATAAAAGTTAGAGAAACCAAAGTCTGGGAGTGTTCAGAGACATTGTTTATAGCTATAGAGACCACCTACAAAATTTAAATCTGGATCCAAACATTCATGCACTTCAGAGGGTGTTCAGATCCTTATCTTTGGTTTGTGCCCACCTGTGATTAATACATTTAAAAAACCTGCATCAGTATTATTGAACAAATAAACAAAAGCCCAAAGCGGGTTATCCCCTCCACTACACATGATCATTTCCCAATCAAAATTCTCAAAACCATTTCATCTCACTTTTTGCTGCAAAAGGGACCAATTCTGCCACCCTAATTGATATTCAGTGGTTCCCTACTCTGCAGGTAGATGCACTGATTTCATTAGGAATACTCATGGATTAAAGTCCTAGTCAATGTGAATGAGGGTGGCAAAAATGGACCCTAATTACCGGTAGTTAGTACTCTGTTATGTCCGGATTCCTAATATTAGTTAACTCCTAGTCACTCCTGATAGGTCTTTTTATTTGTCAGTGAATGTGAATCTCCAGTAGATGCTTTGCAGCTCTCCTTATTACAAAGTGGAATTTGGACAAGCTATGGTACTACATTTTATGCCTCAGAGAAAGACTTTGGGCCATACTGTGCCCTCACTTATTCCGTATGCAACTGTTATAAAAAAATAGTTATATCCAAGTGTCTGATTTTTTAGGAATATTTTCCAAGATAAGTGCTCTCTCTCGCTCTCCCTCTGCTGAATTTGCAGACTGAAGCTTCCAAAATGGAGATTGCTCTGACTACCTTGTCACCACACCCCAGTGAAGACTGCCTCCACCCCTCCTCAAAAAAAAAAAAGACAGCTGCTCTTTTCAGTAGTGCCATTCATTGGTCATGCTCAGTAGAGCCATTTACTAAACAAAATGCAGACTATATAATATTATAATAAAATAAACGGAGAAAAATATCTACATTTACTGCTGATTTTAAAGAAAACTTGTACTTGGGACAGCATTCTGTATGGGAACTTCTAGACATTGTTTCAGCTCAGAGTTGTGTTTGTGTTTTCATCCCAATCAAATGGAGTGTGAGAGCCACAGAACTAAAATTAGTGATAGCAAGAAAGCTAACCGTAGTTAGGGATTTGAAGTAGGTGTGTTACACAGAGGAGGGACATGTTTTCTCCATGAGTAAAGGGTAGCACAGTGTCATGAGTGAAAGACAAAGGGAGCATGTATGGAAAAGTGTAGAGAACAAAAGAGCCATTGGGAAAAATCAGAGCTGAAGTATACAATAGGAAAGGGAAGACCAACACAGAACCTTGAAGTTGAAAACACAAAGTTTGAATTAGATAATAAATGAGACAGGGAGCCAGTAAAGGGAGTCAAGGGGATGGGAAACGTAGTTGAAGCAGCAGAAGAGCAAGATGATTTCAACTGCAATCAGTCATGCTGCAAGGAGGAGAGAAGGAAATGAGAAGGTACAGTATAGTCTTTTGTGCAAACTCCCCTGTGTATGATCTGAGATCTTTCATAGATTTTAAGGTCCGAAGGAACCATTGTGATCATCTAGTCTGTCCTACTGAATAATACATAATTCTTTCAGTATCTTATAACTTCTGGATTAGCTGTAGCGGATCATTTAAGCCTTATCTACACAGAGTGTTTACTGCACATTGAGTTGTAGCTCCCTGGCTCATAAACATTAAATAAGCCGCAGTGATAGTGTACACATGGACAGCTGTTTTCGGTTTCAATCTGTATCACTGCATACATACAACAGAGACGTTCTGCGGAGTACATCCACAGCATTCTGGTGGGTATCCCATGGTCCCTAGCTTCGCTGCTGGGCTGTATACATTCTGGGACTTTTCTTGCTGTGCATTGTGGGATACATAGCAGAAGCCATGCAGTTTCTACAGAGTTACTATGCTTTAAGTGTTTGCTTCATGTGTATGTAGGCCCATCACAATGAGCACAAACTCAAGTTAGCACATAGTAACCCCCCCATGTAGAAAAGCCCCCCAAATGAAATCCAGACTTGATTTAAAGACTGCAAGGGACGGAGATTTTGCCATATCTGTAGATAAAATATGCCAGAGGTCAATGGTTGCACTAATTACCTACACTGTTAAAAATTGACACCGTGTTTCTAGTCTGAAATGGTCTAGCTTTAACTTCCAGCCATTGATTTTGTTAATCCTTTGTGTGTTAAATGAAAGAGTACTTTACTATCAGAAAACTTCTCCACCTGTAGATCTTATAGACCAAGTCACTTCTTAAAGTTTTCTTGGTTTGTATAGATTGATCCGCTAGAGTCTATCAGACTGGATTTTCCAGACATCAGATGAATTCTGTAGCTCTTTTCTGAACTCGGCAATTTTTCACATCTTTTTTAATATGTGGACACTAGAAATGGATATAGTATACCTTCCACTCAACATTTCCCAATGTATACATCTACGGACTTGTGACAGGGTGGACTAGGCCCTGAGGCCCCCTGCTGCAGGCCTTTTAGCCTTGCCACTCCCCACCCCAGAAAAGAGAAGTAGAGAGGTCCTCCAAGCTGCCTAGAGTGGCTGTGCGGGAAGCAGCCAATCAGGGACCAGCAGGTCAGTATAAGAAGAGCTGCAGGGCCTAAGCAAGTGTGGGTCCTTGCTAGAACTTGAGAAGAGTGGATGGTGTTCCAGGCTGGCTGCTGGAGGACTCCTGGAGGCCCTGAGGTAAGGGTGAAGAATGTGTGGGAGCCATAGGGAAGTGGCCCAGGGAATTATAGCAGCAACACAGTTTATTTAAAGGGACATTGCAGATGGCTGCTATCTATAGGGTTCCCTGGGGCTGGGACCCAGAGTAGAGGGTGGGCCTAGGTCCCCCACACCAGCCGCTGGGAAGTGGCCTGGACTTTGAGGCACCCCAGAAGGGGAACTGAACCGTAGTGGCCCAGCTGAAGAGGTGGGACCAGAAAGGCACTGAGAGGTGAAGACACTGCCTCCAGGGAAGGAACCCTGGGGCACTGCTCTATTCCAGAGCAGGGACAAACAGAGAGACATTACAGAGGGCACAGGGAGGCTCCTATTGGACTTATACTCCGAAAGGGGTTTGCATTGCTTTTATCTCACAGACAGACTGTGTATGACTTGACCGGAGGGCTGAGTCACCGAAGACCCTCTACAAACAGAGAGGGAGTGCAGGCACATGCACTCAGCCAGGGGGTGCTTGCAAGAGGTGAGTGTGACCCTGTTACAGGACTGCATTTGCTTTCTTACCCACAGCATTGCAGCTGGAGCTCACATTCAGCTAGTTATTGACCATGGTGCACAAGTCCTTCTCAAAGTCACTGCTTTCCAGCATATAGTCCCCTATTTTGTAAGTGCATCTTGACATGCATCTGACGAAGTGACTATTCACCCACGAAAGCTTACAGGACTCTGTCGCTTTTTACAGATCCAGACTAACACTGCTACCCCTCTGTCATAGGTTTCACCCCCACTCTGAACTTTAGGGTACAGATGTGAGGACCTGCATGAGAGCTCCTAAGCTTAATTACCAGCTTAGATCAGTATGCTGCCACCACCCAAATATTGGAGTCATTTGGGAAACTCTGTCTTCTCCCCCAAAACCTTTCCCTCCCAAGTACTATAACCCTTCCCTGGGTAGTTTTGAGAGACTCCTCCACCAATTCCCTGGTGAACACTGACCCAAAACCCTTGGATCTTAAAACAAGGAGAAATTAACCATCCCCCCTCCTTTCCCCCACCAATTCCTGGTGAGCCCAGATCCAACCCCCTTGGATCTTAAAACAAGGAAAAATCAATCAGGTCTCTAAAAAGAAGGCTTTTAATTAAAGAAAAGAAAGGTAAAAGAAAAACCTCTGGGAGATAGCATACAAGCTGATCTCACAGACAACAGATTTAAAACACAGAGGATGTTCCCCTGGGCAAAACCCTTAGTACATCAAAAAATAGCCAATTTGATTATTCCTATAATGCCCAAGACAAGTTACAAAAAGAAAATAAACATAAGCTAATTCCTTCACTAAATACTCACTACCCTGTTTGATTCCTGATTCCTTTTCTTCTCCGGCCAGAACTGAAACTGACCCAAGACAAAGGGAACTTCCCTCCTTCCTTTTGAAACATCTTGTCCCCCCATTGGTTCCTTTGGTCAGGTGTCAGCAAGGCTAGGTGAACTTCTTAACCCTTTACAGGTAAAAGAGGCACTAACCCTTAACTATCTGTTTGACACCCTCTGACATTTTGTAACTGTGACCTACATTCTTTATTCCAGCTCCTAGATGCCCCTGCATGTGGCTGTATTAAAATGCATGTTGTTTAGATGAGCCCAGCTTCTCTGTGATATTTCCTTGTGGATCATGGGTTTGTCAGGTCATGTAAACTCCACTGGGAGGCAAATCTCGTGTCCCTGAATGTAATATAAACTCATTGAATTTTCTGAGTAGTGTTAGCCTTCCTGCAGCTTGAGCCATCACTGTGATCACAAGGTTTTTATGGTCTCAGCATGCCATACAGAGAAGTGCATTCAGGATCTTCTTACACAGGCATGCTAGAAATGCATATAAACCAACACACTTTTTAGGGTAATTGCCTATCAGAGCGATACTTCTGTGCAGTGGTCCTGAGCCTATGGAATACCCCACAACATGAAGGGGATGGCTGGCAAAGTTAAAACTGGTTTGTCAATATGAACTTTGATCCACAATCTATGCAGCTGTGTGTCCAAACCCTGCCCACCTAAAGCTACCCTAACACCACAGCAGAGCTTTTGCATTGTTCATGGGAAGGAGACCACTTCCCTATGGCCCAAGGGTCGGTCCTGGGGTAGGTTTTGTTCAATATCTTCATTAATGATCTGGAGGATGGTGTGACTGCACCCTCAACAAGTTTGCAGATGACACTAAACTGGGAGGAGTGGTAGATACGCTGGAGGGTAGGGATTGGTTTCAGAGGGACCTGGACAAATTAAGAGAATNCCTGGAGTACTGTGTCCAGTTTTGGGCCCCACACTACAAGAAGGATGTGGAAAAATTGGAAAGAGTCCAGCGGAGGGCAACAAAAATGATTAGGGGGCTGGAGCACATGACTTATGAGGAGAGGCTGAGGGAACTGGGATTGTTTAGTCTGCAGAAGAGAAGAATGAGGGGGGATTTGATAGCTGCTTTCAACTACCTGAAAGGGGGTTCCAAAGAGGATGGAGCTAGACTGTTCTCAGTGGTAGCAGATGACAGAACAAGGAGTAATGGTCTCAAGTTGCAGTAGGGGAGGTTTAGGTTGGATATTAGGGGAAAAAATTTCACTAGAAGCGTGGTGAAGCACTGGAATGGGTTACCTAGGGAGGTGGTGGAATCTCATTCCTTAGAGGTTTTTAAGGTCAGGCTTGACAAAGCCCTGGCTGAGATGATTTAGTTGGGGATTGGTCCTGCTTTGAGCAGGGGGTTGGACTAGATGACCTCCTGAGGTCCCTTCCAACCCTGATCTTCTATGACTAAAATTCTAACCCTAACATACTTAACCAGAGCAGCCTTTTGGCTGCTCTAACTTCCACTGGCAATCAGACCAGTGCAGAGTCAACCCAGGACTGGAGGAATACAAAGGTATCTTAAAGTCACCTTTGCACCAGCCTCCACTTTAGAGCTGAAATGGGTTCTCATTGGCACCGGTCACTAAGTAATAAACTACATAAATGTCTCAGCTTTTGAATATTTGAAATAATATTTGAAATAATTTTAAAACCAATTCAAACACAAAGTGGAATGATATTGTATATTAATGTTTGTGGGATATGGCTTGAGAATAAGCAAATGACTTGTGTGCCTAATAACAACCAGCCCTCAGACTCCAGAATGGCTAAATGTAATATATTTGCAAAGTTCTACTAGCTGAAAATACTCAGCAAGAATGTGAAATATTAATGGTTGACTTGGATTGCATATTTCATTTTATATTGGATTTCCTATTAATTGTATGATACCATCCATTTGGGTTTCTAGCAGCCTCTGTTATTCTTTCACAAACAAAATCTAATAAATGGAGGCAGCTAGTAACAACTGATACACTGGAGTTTCCTACTTCTCCATTGTTTTCTGAGAACAAAACATTTTTTCTCATTTCAGATCGACCACTCGTAGTTAAGCTCAGCTGTTGCCATTTATTATTGCTTATTCTTGCCTACCCCACCTCCCCTTCTCCTTCATTGCCAATTTTTGTGGAGAAGGGGGGGAAATAGGCACAGAGAGAAAGGAGGAGAAGGGAACAATCACATTGCAGCAGTCCTGGATGCCAGATGTCATTGTCTCAGCTCCAAGCTAGCCCAATATCCTGAAACCACAGTTAACATATTGTACTATATGAGGAGAGAAATAAAACTGGGGAAAATCGGCTGAACCTAGCAGCAAAAGCTTCTGCTGTGATAAGCACGGTGGCTTCTTTAAATTATTCTCCACAATATCAAATGCCACTTTACAAGGTAAAGGCAACTAATTTTGACACTAGCCTTTGTATTTTACAGTTCAAAGAACCACATTGAACAATGGTTTCAAAACATGCCTTGTAATATTTAGTCATAATAAGTGCATTGTCTTGCACTTTGGTTCCCTTCCTGTGAAGGTTCATCTGTGTGAATTTTTGTTTGCAAGAATGTTTGTGGAAAGAGGAGGTGTCATGATTATGTATTCACAGAAGCGTTCATGCCAGAGGTAGATAGTGGCTCTTTGTAGATTTGGGAGCCATCCAATCAAAGAACAGTGGATAAATCAGACAGAACATGGGATTAAGTTTGCTGAGTCAATTGTTTGTTAATAATAGTTCACCCAGTTCTTACCCCTTTCTTTGCATATATCACTAGTTGGGCTAGGGTTACATGTAAACACGAATGTCAGGAACCAGGAGTGCCAAAGGAAGCAGAAGAAACTATCCTTAAAACTGTAGCTTTACTTTCTATTTTAATTAGCACAAGGAACAAAGAACAGAACTACCATGGATAAATACCCAGGGCCTTGGAATTTTGACTGAGCACAATGGGGTCCTGAGGGTGTAGAAGTGACCACAGATCGGCTTCGCTGCCTCTCTGTGAGCTGGGGGAAGAATTACTGCCTCAGCATTGCAGCTTTAGGACTTTGGCTGTGTGCTGGGATAGGAGTTTTTTCCATAAGTGTTGGTCTGACTTTATGTATGTCTGGTTACATTATAAGTTCATAGGGGCAGGGAATCTCTCATTATTATTCATTTGTGTTATGTTAGTGTTTAGAACCTTTAATCAAGGATCAGGGCCTCATTGTAGTAGGCGCAAACATAAAAATAGAAAAAGGGTGAGGTGGTGAGTCCCACAAGAATTCTGAGGTGGGAACTAGCTACATGTCAGACAGAATGCAAGGGCTGCACAAAACAGACAACAACTAATAATAAAATGAACAGTTTGGCTGCCAAGCATCTCTCACACAACTGCCACTATCTAAATAATAACTGCCTGTAGTAGGTAGAGCAGCCACTAAGTAGAACAGGGATCAGCAACCTTTGGCACGTGGCTCGCCAGGGTAAGCACCCTGGCAGGCCGGGTCGCTTTGTTTACCTGCCGCGTCCGCAGGTTCGGCCGATCGCGGCTCCCACTGGCCATGGTTCGCTGCTCCAGGGCAATGGGGGCGGCGGGAAGTGGCGCAGGCTGAGGGGTGTGCTGGCCGCCGCTTCCCGCCGCCCTCATTGCCCTGGATCAGCGAACCATGGCCAGTGGGAGCCGCGATCGGCTGAACCTGCAGACGCGGCAGGTAAACAAAGCCGCGTGCCAAAGGTTGCAGGTCCCTGAAGTAAACATTGACCCTAGAGCCACCCTGTCTTATAGCACTTGTTCTCTGCCTGTGGCGCACAGTTTCGTTTCCTGAGGACTGAAATGTTTTGGTCTAAAGACTTTGAGCTTAATATAGGAACATCTGGGTGAAATTTAGTGGCCTGTGTGACGTTGTGCAGTCTATATGGTTTTATAAAAACATGATAAATGAATATAATGTAACTGGAATATGCTTCATGCAAAAGGTCTCTTGTAAGGTATCATTACAAAGCTTATAATCTACTGAGTGATCATCCTATTTGTATAAATGTACCACTCTTGTATCTAAAACTAGAAATATAAAATATAACTCTGAGGGCCTATTGTAATTATGCAAAGTGTGGGCCATTAATGGTGGTTTGGAATCTTGATGACTCCCATTAACCAGGACCATTGTCTGCAGATGGCTGTATTTACCTGTGAGTCTTCCTGTATATGTGTGTGCTGGCAAGTGAGTAATGAAGTCTTGCAGTGACATGTGATCATGTCACCTGAACTGGAATCCATCTTTAACCTGGTGCTTTTCCAGTGAGGGGTGGGGGAACCCAGAGGGACAAAGGATTCCCGCCTTATGCAAAAGATATATAAAGGGGTGGAAGAGAACAGAGGGGGAGAGGAGCCATCATGAAGAATCCCCTAGCTATCACCTGAGCTGGAACAAGAGCTGTACCAGGGGAAAGAATTGTGCCCAGGCCTGGAAGGTGTCCAGTCTGAGAAAAAACTTACTGAAGCATCTCTGAGGGTGAGATTATCTGTATTCAGTTTGATTAGACATAGATTTGCGCATTTTATTTTATTTTGCTGGGTAACTTACTTTGTTCTGTCTGTTACTACTTGGAATCACTTAAATCCTACTTTCTGTATTTAATAAAATCACTTTCTACTTATTAATTAACTCAGAGTATGTATTAATACCTGGGGGAGCAAACAACTGTGCATATCTCTCTATCAGTGTTATAGAGGGCGAACAATTTATGAGTTTACCCTGCATAAGCTTTATACAGGGTAAAACGGATTTATTTGGGTTTAGACCCCATTGGGAGTTGGGCATCTGAGTGCTAAAGACAAGCACACTTCTGTGAGCTGTTTTCAGGTAAACCTGCAGCTTTGGGGCAGGTAATTCAGACCCTGGGTCTGTGTTGGAGCAGACGGGTGTGTCTGGCTTCAGCAAGACAGGGTGCTGAAGCCACTGAGCTGGCAGGGAAAACAGGAATAGAAGTAGTCTTTGCACATCGGGCGGCAGCTCCCAAGGGGGTTTCTGTGATCCAACCCGTCACAGCCTGTGCTAGACAGGAAGTCCGACTAGAAGATATGATGGCCCCCTCTGGCCTAAAACTCTGAAATTACGGAGAAAGACTAGGGACCGTACCAGACAATACAACTTTGGTGTCTGAAGAAAGGCTAAGGCATATTGACCAATGGTGACAAGGCACAGTACTGAGACATGCCTGAGAGCAATCGGTAAGGAGTTTTATGCTATTTCTTTACATTTTATTTTATTGTATCTACAGAGACTTTTTTTCTAGCTACTAGTATGCAAAGGCAGTTGTATCAAGTTTATTACAGAGTCCTCGTCAGAGTGGCTGGCCCAGTGATTGAAATAGGTCCAGTGCCCCTGTGCCTGAGGAGCAGCTCCCAGTTGAGCCAGTTAAAGGGGTGGGGCTGCACCTAGTATATAAATGGTCAGCAGGAGTTCAGTGAGGGTAGAGCAAGAGGGACTGGAGAGTAAAGCTGCAGGGAGGGTGGGTCTCTGGCAATGGTTCCTGAAGAGGGGAGTTGTGGCTGGATAAGATGATCCAGCTGAAAGTTTTGTTCCCCTTGGGGAGAAGGCAGGTCAGGCCTTGCATCTTCTCCAGCTGCTCAGACAGCAGAAAGAGAGAGCACCTCAGGAGGAGGGGCTGGGCCCAGCTTGAGGCGGGGTGGAATGTTTGTTGTGTTTGGAACGTTTGTATTAATAAAGAAACCAGACCCCCAAGAAGGGCTGTGAGTGGATGAGCAAGATTGCATGGAGTTTTAAGGAGCCCCGAAGAAGGGAGAAACAGAGGCAGGGCCCTGCAGAGGCACTCCTGTCCATGGGGGGGTGTGTGCGTGTGTGTCGGGTGGCAGTCCTCCAAGCCAACTCCTAATTACTAATGTAATTGTGTTCACTGGCATTTTATTAGCGTTCATTAGGCTATGAACAAAATCATAATAGAGGGGGGAGAAGAGCAAGGGTCAGAAATTTGTTATAGAAACCAGAGTAGTACAGCTTCCCCCCCCCCTGAAAAATTATGTCCTTGAAGCTGGGAATGGGTGACAGGGGTTGGATCACTTGGTAACTGTCTGTTCTGTTCATTCCCTCTGGGGAACCTGGTATTGGCCACTGTTGGAAGACAGGATACTGAGCAAGATGGACCTTTGGTCTGACCCAGTATGGCCATTCTTATGTTCTTAGGAATCTCAGGAATTTCATATTTTATAGAACCATTTACCATCCTTGGAAATGGATTGTCAACTCTGACAAAGATCTTTCGTTATCACATTTTCATCCCTGGTCTAAAATTATCAAAAAGATGTCTCCCGTTGTCCAATATAAGACCACATCAGGCTGCTGGTCCTTGCAATGCTAGGATTTATTTGAAGAGTGTGGGATGTCAGAGCAGTGTCAGGAAACCTGGGTTCTGTTCCTGGCCCTGCAAGTGGCTATATGACCTTGGACAAGTCAAGTCACCTCATTCATGTCTTTGTGACTGTCTTTCCCCTCCTGCCATTTCTTTATCTTATCTATTTAGTACATAAGTGCTCGAGTGCACCGATTCTCTTACATTTACAAATACAGTGTCTGTACAATGCTGAGACCAATGGGGCCCTGATCTGTGTTGGGACTTCAAGCATAACTATCCTATTGCTACTACTAGACTAGTCTGTGCACAAGAGTACAGTTTACTCTGAGTTAATATAGCCCTGTGCTTGTGTGATTTTTGTTTTAAAGTGGGACTGTGAGGAGTACCCAGTTTAACTTTAATGAGTTTAATTAAGAATTTTCCATATATGGGCTCACAGAGAATTTTATTGCATGCAATCTGTCAAGATTATTTCTCTATCATTTTCCAAAGACAGTATTGCATGAATACTACTCTTCTATTTCTCTCCATAGGTCTCTGCCTTTTCATTGCAGGCTAAAGATGGCATGCTATGGAGTAGCTGTGCTCAAAACATCAAAGTTTATGGAAAACTAAGATATCTTCTCAGACATTTTAAGGCCAACAGGGCCCGTTATGATTATTTAGCCTGACCTCTTGCATAACAAAGGCCATAGAACCTCGCCCAGTAATTCCAGCATCAAGCATATAACTTCTGTTTGAGCTCCTGTGATATGTAACGTGAGCACTGAGTCTCATACATCAATTGGCAGACCAAGTTGACAACCAATTAGCATAGCTCTCTTAGTCCTCACAATTGATTTAGAGGCTTGCTTCATTGCATGTGCACATTACTGTAGAATTTTTGTCTGTGTTTTGCTGAGGTAGTCTGTCTACCAGGTGAGCAGAAAAGCTATGTATTTCTCTTTTCCATATCAGTTCAGATAATATCAAAGTCCTATGATGACAGCCTCTATGCTCCCTGTTTAGCATGTAATTCTAACAAAGCTTAACTTTACTGTGGGAGTAAGTTAACAGAGACAATACTTTGGCAGTGATAGCGCTGTTAATCAACATGCCATGCCATGCCACAGAATCAGAGTAACTCGCTAATGCCAGAAAAGGCAGGCTGCAACCTGGTTCCTACTTTTCATCTTTGAAAAAGAAACAAATGTTGCATTCTACCAGATGAATAGATGTCCCAAAAGTTTGTCTGCCTTCAACATACCTTGACTGGGTGAATTTCTCAATAGATCATAAACAAATGCATGTGAGTCAAACTGCAGCAAACACCAACATCCTTTTAGATATTAAAACCTAAAATTGTTTGGGATTTTATGGCTTTACAAACCCCAACACTAAAGCCCATTTCTAGGCGTGGAAGTTTAACACACTTAATGTATTAATACATTGCAATCTTTTATTAGTTACTTATACTGTATCCAGTCCCCTAAAATTCCAAAGATTCTATGCTAAATCCACTACCCCCTTGTTCTAAGACCATTCAAGAATGCTATTTGAGATTATCTATACTACCTTGGCTTGTGATCTTGTCCGCTCACATACGTTAAGCAGTCTTTGGCTGGGCCAATACTATTACTTATTATTTGCATTATCATAGCGCCTAGGAGGGGCCAGAACCCCATTGTGCTAGGTGCTGTACAAACACTGACCAAACAGAGGATCTGCCTCCCAAAGGGTTTATAATCTAAACAGACAAGACACCCACAGGGTGGGGAAGAGGTATATCACAGAAGCAGAATGAACAATGTGGTGGCGGCAAACTTCATGGTAGTTCGTGATTATTTCCCCCCTACTCCAAGGTAGAGGAATATTGAAGGGAAGTGGGGTGAGAAGCGTAAGAGGGGCAAGTGATGCTGAAATGAAGGGTGTAACTGTGTGGACTCACCCCTGCGGCGCCTCCTGCTGGTCATCCATGGGAATTAGCTCTGCCAGCCTTGGAGCGCCCTCTGCAGGCCGGTGATCCGCCTCAGTCTTGGCCCCCATGTCCCTTTAACTGGGTGCCCTGGCCTTCTTATAAGGCCCGGTTAGTCTGTTTGGGGCGTGGCTCCAGCTGCAGCCACTTCCCCCAATCAGCCGGGGTTTTGCTCCCTTCCTCAGCCCCAGCCCTCTGCAGGGCTTTTCCAACCCCTTCAGGGCTGGAGCGGGTGCTCACCCCACTACAATGGGCTGTGAGGGAGGGGGAGAATTGGATCCAACAGCCAGTCAGCATATAGAGAAAGTCCAGTCAACTGGGGCATCTAGGTGCAACTATAACAAAGATAGATAAATGGTTGGAAGGAAGTGACATTGGTGTTGGGGATTTGAGCAGAGTGACACCTACTAATGAGTCAGCTTTGCATCAGTTCCCCAGCATGATTTTTCGGGACATTGTACTGGGAATTGGAATTTAACCCATTTTGCCAGTCTAAAATTTCCCTTGTTTCAAGTGGATATGACTGTGTCTTAAACTGCGTTGTGTTGTTACAGCGTGCTGTTAATGATGTTTTCTCTTGTGTTTCTATGGTGGAGGGAGTAGCCTTCTACAGTTTATGTATTTGACTAAAGGTGCCATAGGGTGTATCGTATGAGTTGCTGGGGGGTGCTCGACCTCTGCTCCATTCCAGGCCCTGCCCCCACTCCACACCTTCCCCCAAGTCCCCACCCACCCTGCCTCTTCCCTCCCCCCCCACCGCACCTCTCCCGAGCACACACCACCCTCACTCCTCTCCCGCAGCGCCTCCTACATGCTGCTAAACAGCTGATCCACGGGAGGCACTGGGAGGGAGGGGGGGGGAAGCTGATCGTGGGAGACATGAGAGGGAGGGGGAGGTGCTGATCTGTGGAGTTGCCAGTGGGTGCTGAGCACCCACTATTTTTTTTTCCATGGGTGCTCCAAGCTGGAGCACCCATGGACTCGGTGCCTATGAAAGATGCTATGTAAGATCATTGTAATTATAGGGTAGTGTGTTACCTAGATTTCCATCTATATTTAGCCTGCAAGAAAGAATAATGCGCTGCTTCTAAGCAGTGTGACACAGACAGTGAAGTGCACTCTGAATTGGTGTGGTGGGGGGATGGAACACTGATTGCTCTGATAGATTACATGATTGTTGATCTCTTATTGTATCTTAACAATCAGGATTCACTACTAGTTTATTTCTCCTCCAACAGCTGATTTTTAGGTAACTGCTAATGGTTGTATGTCATAATTGATAATATACAAGAAATTGATAAAGAAATTCTGAAAAGGGAAGGTAAGTGTGTCCTTTCTATGCTGCAATTTTAAGTATCACCTAGAGAACCTGGAAAAAATGTTTGCATTGATTATTGTGCATACATGAGGAGAATGTAAATAAAGAAACTAGAAAACATTTGCTAGGCAGAGAGGTTTTCCAGAGATTTTTGTTGTTGAGGGAAGTGAAGAATCCAATAACAGAGAGGTTTTGCTGTATCTTTGCATGCTGCATGCCAGATTCTGATCTCAGTTACACTACTGCAGGGTACACTAGTAGGGGCTTGAGCGGTAGAGGAATGTTAAGCTGGGGGAACTAGTTAGAATGTAGTAGAAAGTAGCTGCATTCCAATAAACAGACTTAATCCATTGTCTGTTGTTGTTACTCAATTGGACATCATAATTACAGTAACACCGACTTGAAGGTAGTATTTCATTTGCATTCAAAGAGCCTGGCCAAGGCAATTATTCACAACTGCCTTCCATCAGCATGGGGAAACCTAAATACTGTAGGTTTGTGTAGTCCATAAAAAATCAGGTGTTTAGTTATTCACATCTGTTGATAACTCCCCTTCTCTGTATCCCATTCTTCTCCCCAGTGCCCCCTTTCCTTCTGACAAGCCTTTCTTCCCCGATTCTATTTTGTTCCTTCTCTAAAATCTCTGATCTTTTACTAAACAATAACAAATTTTCACACTCAGAACTATAATCTTGAGCACCTTTATCCTTCCCTTTCTAGGAGCAGTCCTTATGCTCAAAGGAATCAACTGTGGCCAAGCAATGTCTTTCTTACATACACATGCAAGACCCACCCACAATCCAGTCCAGTGCAAGTATCATAAGGTACAGGAAGTTATCATAAGGTACAGGAAGGTACATATCATGGTGAGTTATCATAAGGTACAGGAAGGTACATATCATGGTGAGTTATGCCAAATTTCTCCTTATCTCTTCAGACACCTACATATCACTTTTCCTAGAAACTTGGCAAAGTAGACAGCATGGTAAGATCACCCATTAATTACTTCACATAGTCCTTTACAACACACTTACTACAGGTGAAGGTTAAAGGTAAGATATTCTGTCAAGATTCCAGTTTTTTAAAAGAATTGGAGACAGGATGGGAAATTTCTCTGGCATTGTATTGTCATGGAATAGACCAAAGAGCAAGTCCCAGATTTCCACATTAAAAGTCTCTTGGAATGCGTAGCTAATTTCCTGCAGACATGATTTTTAGGCTTTTTATGTAGTGTTGCAATAAATCTTTCCCAAATCTGTCCAAATAACTTTCAAGCCTAGTTAATTTTTTTCCTGAGTAAGGATATCAAGGTAAAGCCACAGTCAGAAACTTTGGTCTCACTTTGTTTACACTTTTTTTTGTTTTTATGATGATTTTCCAAATAATGTTACACAAGATAAAATACAGTCAATGAAGTGTGAAAACTCATAATAGTATTCAGCGTTACTGAACATGTCAGAGGAGATGACAAAGATGGTATACTTGGCAATTGGCTACAGCAGTGAGCCCCAAATAACCACAGTTTATTGGAAGCACTATAGAGAAACCTTATGAACCAGTCAGAACCCTACTGCTTTACAATTACAGGTCTAGAGCCAGCATTCCCTGGGCTGGAGTCTCCAATCCACTGAAGTCACTTTGCACTGCATAAATAGAGCATAGGTGTAGCAGAGAATCAAGGCCCTTGTGATTCAGTGGGGGTTTTGGGTATGCAAGGAATGCAAGATCAGATCCATATAGAACTCTTAACACATAGGATCATAGATCCCATGGAAGAGCAATGTTCAAGATTAGATCTCATCATGATGAGGATATATTTGTGAAAGCTGTGGAATTTAGACATTTTTCAAAGCAGGTGAATTAAATATCCAGGGCATCTTTTAAATCTCCAAAAAGAGAGGGAATTTAGAATAGTAGTAAATTCACTGCAGACCATTCTCTCTGAAGCCCACTATATAATTTTTGCAGCTAGATAAGTGTAGATCAGACACCTAATGAAGACTTATGCATGCAGGGTAATATCTAAGGAAGAAAAGTGTATATTCATATCAAAATTCCTGACTTTGTAAGAAAATGCCTTAATATTTAATACTAAGGTATTATTCTAACAATAAATTTTAAAACATCAAATGGAGATATCACCTGTTTAAAATAAATATATATAATCAGATGTGTACATCTCCAGTGTTGTCTAATGGGAAGGTACTGGTTGCAAAGTGTCTAATTCTAAGTGCATATAATTCTTCCACCGTCATACCTTCAAATCACCACTATTATTCCCACACCTTCTTATGCACTGTAGCGGTGATGGCGGTGTTCTAAGGCAGTAATATCAGCATCATCTTAATTTCTTATACGGACACAAAGTTTGAACAGAAACTGTTTTTCCTGAGGTTTGTGTCCCAAACATGGGAGTGAGAGAGAAACAGTCTGTTCAGAAGCACATTCTCCCATAATCAATGTCTACAACTATTGTATGGCTTCAATTTTCTCAGATTTCTTAAACTAGGGGTCAAGCAATGCTGCCACCTCTGTCAAGCTTTGGTATTTTATTATTTATACTGCTGGTCAATGTTGTTGAAGTTTAGTTTCTTTTGTTCTCAAAGACACTTTGGTTTGAAGACTGTGTATAGCTAGTTTAGTCAAGAATCTTGGTAAAATGAGACCCTGAATTCTCAGACATGAGCCTCCTATCAACTTAAATTTAGGGGCTACCCCTTTGAAGTTTGACATAAATGCTAGTGGAAGACATCTTCCCACATTTCCTAGCATTGTATTCCTATGCAATATAAATGGCTACTGGTCTTTAAAAATCCATAGAGCACAATGCCTGAGAAATGCTCTCCAATTCTGTTACTGCCCTGGACATTGTGTGATGTCCTATTACTCCAATGCACTGATAAATGGCAGAGGCTGGCTTGAAAATATTACTTTATACACTGTCAAGTTCACTTGACAGAAACAAATGACTTTGAATGGATGAGTGCAGGAGTAGAGATCAAGGCCACATCTACTTTACTGAGCTTGGACTTGTCTTTATTGCTATGCCTGCCATTGCCTCAGTAGCGGCGCTAGCTTTGCCGGCGCCCTAGGCGGCGGAAGGTCCCGCCCCCAACAGCGGCGGCGGAAGGTCCCGCCCCCAAATTTGAACGGGCGGCCGTGGCGCCGCCGTGCCCTAGGCGACCACCTAGGTCGCCTAATGGGTTGCGCCGGCCCTGCATTGCCTATGTTACTTACCACCAATGCTCATTTGATATTTGCACTTGGAGGGGTTGAATCCCTGACACCTCCCATTTCATAGGAAAACCCTCTCCAAAGGCTGCCTCCAAATGACTGCTTTTAATAAGAAAACATTCTGCTAAAAGTCTCATAGCCCTCAGATATCCATCTGGGGCCATTCCGTCTCACAGTATTATACTGGGTGAAAATGCACTGCAAGAAAACCGTTTTCCAAGCCTTTACTTCCAATGGGAACAATGATTAAAGGATTGGAAAACATGCCCTACAGTGAAAGATTTGAGTATAATCTATTTAGCTTAACAAAGAAGGGATGACTTGATCACAATGAATAAGTATACACAGGGAACAGAAATAGATAATAGAGGGCACTTCAGCCTAGCAGACAAAGGTATAACAAGAACCAATAACTGGACATTGAAGCTAGACAAATTCAGACTGGAAATAAGGTGTACATTTAACAGTGAGGGTGATTAACAATTAGAATAAGGTACCAAGAGTTGTGGTGGATTCTCCACCTCTGGACATCTTAAACTTAAGATTGGATGGTCTTCTAAAATATATTGCTCTAGTTCATCAAGCACAACTATTGGACGTGAAGCAGGAAGTCAGACTAGACAATCACAATGGGCCCTTCTAGCCTTAAAATCTATGAATGAGAGAATTTTTTTCTGATTACTGGAGACCTGCATTAGATGTCATGCAAAGCTGTACACACTTTTGTGACATGATATCAATCAAATGCTAGCCTCACAGTGCATGCAATGGTTTGGGTTTAAATGCATGAAGTTAATGATGAATTCTGATAGTCTTTTGTGATACAGGCATAGTATGTGGCTATGGCCACCATTTTTATAGGTTGAATTATGATTGCATCATCATCTGAGGCCTTAGTTCCAGAGATGATAAACTCAGAGGCAGGCCATATAGCAACTGCTGCAGAAGAGCTCCTGAAATATACTGACTATAATGTGTTTGCTGGTACAGTATGTTCTGGATGTAGTGGGTATCAGGTATGCCTTCAACTGCTTTTGTATACATGACATGATCTGCTTCAGTTCTTGAAAGCCATGGATGTTCTAGAGTGGGATCTCTGTAGAATATGGGATGAAGAGCAGCTCAGTCCCAATCGATTTTAATGTTTTACTTGAAAAGAGGATATGATGCAGCAACAACTTTCCATGGATCAAGTCAGAGGATGACAGAGTGTGGTGACTTTATCCCTTGTGTTTTGGTTTGTTTAAATATCAGGTATTTCCATGTGTTCTACACCAGCTTACATGTAGTATACTGGTGATTATGGAAATGTTAAGCTTGTCTGTGAAGGAGACAAAGCTTTATGGGGGCAGTCAAGGGCTGTGAACTTAATTCCTACAGGACCTATGAACTGCCTCCAATCTCACCACTTTCCGTTCCAAGTGCAAGGTGCCTTTTTTTGACCGGTCTTTCCATAACAAACACACACAGAGCAGATGTAAAATCCCTCACATAATTTTCCCCTTGGAAAGAAAAGGTGAAAAGAGAGAAGGGGGTGGTGGTGGTAATAAATGCTAGTCACACAGCTTAATGCACTTCAGGAAGGTGCTCAGACACTAGGGCAAGGGAGAGGGGTGTTGATATAAAAACCTGAATAGAACTGTGTTCCCTTTCGTCTCAGAATGCATTTGTCTCTAACAGTTATCAAGAAAGGGCAGATGATATTGGTGATTGGGATTTTCAAAGAGATTTAACTGAGGCAAATACTCAATAACCATTGATGTTCACTGGGGGTTGGGTGTCTAATGCTTTTAGGATTAGGCCTTTCAGGCTAGGAATACACTATTATTATGTATCAAGGACCTTCAGGAAGTGGTGGTGGGTGGAGGCTAGAGGCTAGAACCATTATTGAAGGTGTTACCTGTACTCAGCCCTTACCTGATATAGATACATGTGTTACACAGTAGTTAAACCTCAGTAAATTTTGCACAGCTATGCCCTGCTTTAGGGTAAGAGGTGCAGAGGGGCTGCATTACCATCCAGCGCTCTTTCTGAGGCCCCCCTGGGAGCACATACTGTAGACAGCTGGACCAGATCCTCAGCTGCTGTAAACTTGTGCTACAGATTAATTCATAAGGAAAATATGGCTTTTGTGTGCAACATTTTCATTCTTTTATACTACATATAAATAAGGTACATTTTACATTATTAAACTGATTATTTACAGCTACCAGGATTAACAAAATTACAGGGACTATCAATTCACATGCTTTAAGGCATAAATTTACCACCTCCTCAGCTGTGCTAGCTGCTCCACTAGTCCAAGTTTGCCTTACGTGGCTCCAGAGGACCTCCTATGTGTAGAAGGAACTTGTGATGATGTGTAGCCAACATCACTGCTCCCACACCAGCCTCACACAACATGGCCCAAGCAGGCTATATTCTCTCACCCCAGCAGTTTCCAAGTACTAAAAGTCACTTGCAACCATAGGCAGCTGGTGTTATGTAGAGCAGCATAGGCGGAGATAAGTCCTGGATCAGAGGAATACATAGGCGATTTAAGGCCCTTTCTGCACCTTGACTTCAGAGGTACTCCAAATGTTCTTTGGCCACAGCTCAGGACCTGGAGCCTGATTTTTCTTCTTTTTAATCTTCATCTGAAGCCTCCTGCATTATTCTCTTTCATTTGTGACACTGGAATAGATAGCATACCATTGGTCTGGTATGCCAGTTATTACTGCATGCCTTCACAGATCTTCCTCCTCTTTGTGCCCATGTTGGTTTGGATGGAGGTAGCGGCAGAGAAAAAAATTCATTATGAGACTCAGCATGAGTTCTGTAATGCTTCCTGTTGTAAACTTAAAATAATTAATTCAATCTAGCCACAGAGAATGGCATTTCTGGTAGAGGACAGCAGAGCTTAATGGAAGATGTATAGTCATACAATAGTATATCCCTTACTGATCTCATGGAATAGCTAAACCTCTGTTAAACGCATGCTAGTCTTGAAACTTCATATCTTGCCAGGCCATGTTTTAAAACTTAGAAGCCTAAAAATATCCTCCTTTAATGAGAAACAAGGTGCATAGTTTCTGTTACAAGCAGAGAGCAAACTCCTAGAAACTTTATTGAGCACTGGGGACCTTTAGAGAGAGAATGAATAAATAGTTCTGAAAGAGCAACTCTCAGGATATCATCTGATATCCTCTCTTTTGAATGTCATTTCATGGAGAGATCACAAATTCCCAGCTTTCATAAATTACTATATTAATAATATTATGTGATGCTATTATTGTATAAACAATTATAATAAACACTAACCACATTTCAGAGTAGCAGCCGTGTTAGTCTGTATCCGCAAAAAGAACAGGAGTACTTGTGGCACTTTAGAGACTAACAAATTTATTTGAGCATAAGCTTTCGTGGGCTAAAACCCACTTCATTGGATGCATAGAATGGAACACACAAGATATTTATACATACAGAGAACATGAAAAGGTGGGAGTAGCCATACCAACTGTAAGAGGCCAATCAATTGAGATGAGCTATCATCAGCAGGAGAGAGAAAAAAACCTTTGAAGTGATAATTGAGATGACCCATAGAAGGTGTGAGGTTATTTTAACATGGGGAAATAGATTCAATTAGTGTAATGACACAACCATTCCCAGTCTCTGTTCAAACCTAAGTTAACTGTATCTAATTTGCATATTAATTCAAGTTCAGCAGTCTCTCTTTGGAGTCTGTTTTTGAAGTTTTTTTGTTGCAAAATTGCCACCTTCAAGTCTGTCACTGAGTGGTTAGAGAGGTTGAAGTGTTCTCCCACTGGTTTTTGAATGTTATAATTCCTGATGTCAGATTTGTGTCCATTTATTCTTTTGCGTAGAGACTGTCTGGTTTGGCCAATGTATATGGCAGAGGGGCATTGCTGGCACATGCTGGCATATATCACGTTGGTAGATGTGCAGGTGAACGAGCCCCTGATGTGATTAGGTCCTATGATGGTGTCACTTGAATAGTTATGTGGACAGAGTTGGCATCGGCTTTGTTGCAAGGATAGGTTCCTGGGTTAGTGTTTATGTTGTATGGTGTGCGGTTGCTGATGAGTATTTGCTTCAGGTTGGGAGGCTGTCTGTAAGCGAGGACTGGTCTGTCTCCCAAGATCTGAGAGACCGAGGGATCATCTTTCAGGATAGGTTGTAGATCTTTGATGATGCGCTGGAGAGGTTTTAGTTGGGGGCTGAAGGTGACAGCTAGTGGCATTCTGTTATTTTCTTTGTTGGGCCTGTCCTGTAGTAGGTGACTTCTGGGTACTCTTCTGGCTCTGTCAATCTGTTTTTTCACTTCAGCAGGTGGGTATTGTAGTTTTAAGAATGCTTGATAGAGATCTTGTAGGTGTTTGTCTCTGTCTGAGGGATTGGAGCAAATGCGGTTGTATCTTAGGGCTGGTCCACACTAGGGGCGGGATCGAACTAAGGTACTTCGACTTCAGCTACGCGAATAGCGTAGCTGAAGTCGAAGTACCTTAGTTCGAACTAACGCGACTTACCTCGCGTCCGCGCGGCGCCGCGATCGAAGTTCGCGGCTCCTACTTCGAACTCCGGTACTCCGCTCGCCCTGCAGGAGTACCGGAGTTCGAAGTAGCGCGTTCGGGGATCGATCTATCGCGTCCAGACGAGACGCGATAGATCGATCCCCGATACTTCGATGGCTACCCGCCGATCCGGGCGGGTAGTCTGGACGGGGCCTTAGAGCTTGGCTGTAGACAATGGATTGTGTGGTGTGTCCTGGATGGAAGCTGGAGGCATGTAGGTAAGTATAGCCACATTATATGTGTCTGTAGAAATTTTCTTAATCTTTAAGCTCCTCGTGTTCCAGAAAGCACTTAAACATGTGCTAAAACTTTGGCACATGCTTATGTGCCAGTGACTTTTTGGTACAGTACTTAAGCTCGTGCTTAAATTCTGTCATGAATAAAGGTCCTTCCCTGAATCAAAGTAGCCGCTCATCTAGCTTTAGAAATCTGTCCCTAGCTAGTTTGATCTCGTTTTGTGCCTTGGCTTTTCTAATTTTGTCCCTACATACGTGTGTTTGTTTATTTTCATCCTTTGTAATTTGACAGTTTCCACTTTTTGTAGGACTCTTTTTTGAGTTCTAGATTATTGAAGATCTCCTGGTTAATCCAGGATGGTCTTTTGCCATACTTCCTATCTTTCCTACACAGTGAGATAGTTTGCTCTTGTGCCCTTAATAATGTCTCTTTGGAAAAACTGACAACTTTCTTCAATTGTTTTTCCCCTTAGACTTGCTTCCCATGGGATTTTACCTACCAACTCCCTGAGTTTGCTAAAGTCTGCCTTCTTTAAATCCATTGTCTTTATTGTGCTGTTCTCCCTCCTACCATTCC
This sequence comes from Platysternon megacephalum, assembly GCA_003942145.1. Classification (NCBI taxonomy): domain Eukaryota; kingdom Metazoa; phylum Chordata; order Testudines; family Platysternidae; genus Platysternon; species Platysternon megacephalum. The sequence continues at coordinate 1,822,611 of QXTE01000050.1, read as the reverse complement.
TTAGAATCACGAACTCTGCCATTTCATGATCACTTTTGCCCAAACTGCCTTCCACTTTCAAATTCTCAACCAGTTCCTCCCTATTTGTCAAAATCAAATCTAGAACAGTCTCCCCCATAGTAGCTTTCTCCACCTTCTGAAATAAAAAATAGTCTCCAACTATTGTTGGATAATCTGTGCTCTGATGCATTATTTTCCCAACAGATGTCTGGGTAGTTGAAGTCTCCCATCACCACCAAGTCCTGTGCTTTGGATGATAGTTATTTTAAAAAAGCCTGTACAGGTCTGTCGCATCTTAGGTGCATTTAACATGTGCGATTTCAGCTTTACGCGGTCGGCAAAAACAAGGGAAAAAACAAGAAAAAAGAGAAAAATAACAATTTAAATACTGTTTCTGTAGTGCGGGCAATTCTGCCCGCCATTACACTCAATGTAATTTTGACTAAACGCGGTTTTCACTTTACACGCTGACCGCAGAACGTAACCCCAGCGTAAGATGAGACAGACCTGTAGTAGACTCCTAGCATGACATCACCCTTGTTTTTACCTCTTTTATCCTTATACAGAGACTTTCAACAAGTCTGTCTCTTATTTCTATCTCAACCTCAGTCCAAGTGTATACATTTTTAATATATAAGGCAACACCTCCTCCTTTTTATCCCTGCCTGTCCTTCCTGAGCAAGGTGTACCCTTCTATACCAATATTCCAGTCATGCATATTCTCCAATTATCATAGTTGTATTTATTTACTAACATTTAGAGTTCTTCCTGCTTATTCCCCATACTTCTCACATTAGTCCACAGACATTTAAGATACTGATTTGATTTCTCCCCCCAGTTTTGTCTTGTCACTCCCTTATTTCTGCTATAACAGCCCATGCTCCCCCTAGATTCTGACCCTTCTCCCAGGTCTCCATGTTTTTGACTTACCTGTGGGCTTTGGTCCCCTGCCCCCATTGAACCTAGGTTAGCCAGTCTGTAGCCAAATATGCTCCTTCCCTTCCTCAACAGGTAGACCCTCATCTCTGATTAGAAGTCTCTCTTCCTAGAACAGCATCCTGTGGTCAAGGAAGCCAAAGCCCTCCAGACGACACCATGCTCGCAGCCAGGCATTCACCTCCAGGATGTATCTGTCTCTTCACTGGAAGGACTGAAGAGAACACCACCTGTGCTCCCAACTCCCTCACCCTTACTCCAAGAGCCCTGTAGTCACTTCTGATCTACTGAGGGTCATACCTCACAGTATCATTAGTGCCCACATGGATGAGTAGCATGGGGTAGTAGTCAGAGGGCTCAGACTGTCCCCAAACACACAATCCCAATTGATCCTGTAACTGAAATAACCTAAAAGAAAAATAAACAGCCCAACAAACTCACTCACCCCAAGGTTAGTACTCGCACCTTGTTTGTTCAGCAGGGGGATCTCATTGACATCATAGGAGTCTTTCCATTGACTTTCGTGGGAGTTGGACTGAGCCCTATAAAAGCAGAACTAGGGAAATCATGAAAAACAAGCGTTTTTGACTAAATTTTTCAGTTCATATAGTTGCAAATGAGTCCCCCAGTTCCAACAAGCCTGGTGAATAAGGGGGAAAATATCACCATCTTAACTGAATACATTATTTGAGAAATATTCTACCATCCTGATACAAAATAAATCACCTCACCCATCACTGAAATGCAGCCACTCCTGGAGTAGAATGTAGCAGCCTTGTAACAAACCACAGCAACACTACACAATCATTTACAACAGCAAAAATGTAATACCATATACTCTATCTCCCATTGAAACTGAACTCAGATTGGCTGGATGTAATTACTCAACCCAGATTTTGGCCAGGACACAGGAACTAGCTCCCTTATATTTGCAAAAAATAGCAGACTGGAATATTTAATGAAGACAAGTGAGGGGGAACATATTTATATTTTGGCTGAAATGTCGAACTAAGAGTATGGAACAATAAAAATACAAGGAAGTAGCCATCCACAAGTGACTGAAAGGTGAATTTGGGGACACAGGGCCATATTGTAGGCATGGCCTTGGTAATCCCACCCCTTATATCCACATGCTAGGGGAATCTTTTACAAGTGAATCTCCCCTCTCCACTGCCCTTGCTCTACAGGACCCCGCATGACAGGATAAGTAAATATAAAATATAATCTGCACAGGAGAGGGAGTAGAATATAAAAGGATCTGCACAAGAGAGGGAGTAGAAAGTGGGCAGTTGAGGAGGAGTAGTGAGCATATCAAGGGAGGGCCTGGATGGGTCACATATCAGCCTCCCTTCCCCCCTGTCCCTATCTATCCCTGGAAAGATAATAGTCTGGAGCTATAATAGTTTGCATGGAGACCCCTGCAGCCTCCTCCAGGGGTCCCAAGAACAACTACAGCTAAGGACATAGTGGGGGAGGGCCCACTGGATGCCAGTCAATGCAGAGGGATCCACCCATTTGCAGGATCCATGGCTGTTATAGACTGACTGGAAGGAACACTAGAACTAGAATGGCATTTTTCTCCTCTGAGACCCCTCCACAGGCCACCCCTCTCCCACCCACCCCATCTGAGGGGATGGTCTAGGACTCTGTTTTCTTTAGAAGAGTTTTCCACATTGGTTACATCTCCATAACTAAGCAGAATTTGGCCCATTGTCCCTGGTTGCTGCAAAACGTCTGTTAGTCTATAAGGTGCCACAGGATTCTTTGCTGCTTTTATCATATATAAACAATCCCATGTGGTATGAAAAAGCTTTTGACCTGGATCCATTTTTGTTTTAAGGGAATGAGTGGCCCCCAGAGAAAAGTTCTGATAAGAGACTAAATTCAGATCTCCAATTGCAGACAGCTGTTAAATAAGTCACAAGTGAAATGACTTTGGCACAGTTAATTCTTGAAAACAGATATGCACTGAGCATTCAACATGTCTGGCTTCAGCACCTCATTTTTCACTCCATTTCTGTTTTCTGGGGGTCCTTAAATAGAGCAACTTCAATTTAAAATTTGAAGCCTGCTGCCAAGAACTGATTGAAAAAACATGGTGCATGAGCAATACTTTTTCCAGGTATATTTTTAACTGTAGGACTTGGCTTTAAAAGAAAATTACTGTTATATCATGGTTTACATTTTAATAAAAGAATCACTGAATGGTTTTAAAAACTAAACTCTTTATACTCTGTGCAAATGCACATTTTCTGCTAGATTACTTCTTATTTTGTCTCACTTTTCAGATGTATTTTGGTACATCTCTGAGCCAGCTCAGTTAAGACCTTTTGAACTCTACTACAAGATAAATTATGTACTTTAACTGAAAAAATTATACATAATACACATAGCATTTCCTTTCAACATACCTGTTATATTTTGTTTGTTTGTTTCCTGGGTTAATGAGCCCTCTCTCTCCATCAGCCACAATGAGCTCTCCTCCTTTCCTTTTACTAATCAAAGGTGGAAGTGATGCTTTCTCAATAAGCTAGATGGACACCTTTCCAATCCCGCCTCTCTATGGCACTGTATGCAGTACCAACCACAAGCCAGTTTAACCAATGATGCTGTTTAACCAATGAGAGCAGATAGGTCACATGGGGAAATCCATGGCCCAGTAAGACCAAGGGGCATTTCAGTAAGGCCCATAAGTGCTCCACGCCAGATAAAACCAGTTGTTATACCACCCGCAGTACTTTTTGGAATGATGGCACAGAATCAACCAACCAATGAGGTGAGGATGTCCTTTCTGGCAACAACCCTTTCAGAGCCAGTACCGCTGAAAACGATCACACTCATAGGGCTGGTTTAAAAGAGAAGCAGATGGGCAGGATGCCTGGTTTGTCTACAGCTCTTTAAATTGCAGGTAGCCATACCAACTTCAGCTGGCTCACTTGTCTCCTCTCTAGCTTCCCTTCAATGAGTCCCTTTCCCTTATCAAACTTGTTTCAGCTTTCAGGGGATTTGACCTTTCTGAATACTACAAAATGGTCTTGTATAACAGTTCTTATATCAGTATGTTTACCATCTGTTCTCTGTTTTCAAATGCAGACATGTGTTACTGTTTATCCACTATGTGTCACCAGTTTACTATAACAAATTCAGTCAAGTGGAAATCAGGTCAAAGTAAAATTTATTTCAAGCATTTTTGTTCCAGTTCATTTAACAGTTTGCCACATGTCAATCAAGTAAATTCTGAGCCAAGATCAAAAAATAAAATTACACTCTGGCTTCTGACTGATGCATTTTCAATGGACTGTTTCGTTCACCTTTTTGAAAAGTTCTGACTTGGCTTCACTGAAAAAAATTGGCCGCTGGAAATCTACATGTTGGAAAACATGGAGGGCAAAAGCTGAAGCCCTGAATGCAAAGTCAAAGAAACAGCATGGCCATTCTTACATGTTTGGGTTACATGCTGTGGGGGGAGAAGTTACATGCTGCACCTCACCCTCCATGTGCACTGAATGCAATTGAAACTACACAGCATCCTATACAGGGTGTCTGAACCGCCGGTTCCAGTGAAGACCATGCATATTTTACCACTGACTTCAGTGGGTCCAGGCTTTCATCCCATATGTGTTGCAACACTGCTCCACAGGGGCTTCTTCTATGGAACTCGGGGTTAGATACAGAAGGAATAAAGCAGATAGAGAAGGTTATTGTATAGAAGCTATGGTACCTCAGTTGATGCTTCACAAGAGCAGCAGGGAGATAGTGAGGGAGTATTTCATCCCTTTAACCCCCATAAAATTTGCCAGCCTACAGACCATTTACCTGGATGTGTAAATTGGCCTTAGCTACATAGTTCTCAAAAGCTATTTGCCTCAGAAATAGCAATTTGCATATCCTAAGGGACATTACTATTAAATTTGTGAAAAATCACTTTAGTTTGCAAATTTTCCTATGCATAAACCAGAAAGTGCATATTTTTGTATGTCCCTGAAAATGTATGAATTTAGACAAGTGCTAAAAAGTTGCTGTTTCAGCCTGAGAACACAATTTCCTCCATGAAAACCTGAAGAAATTGCTCTCGCTAACAAATTACAACTCTTCATATAATTGCACCACGACATTGTCGTCATAAAACCAATTCTCTCCTGAATAATTGTCTGTGATCACTCCATGTCTGATCTTTCCATACATATCCTCAAAGGCAAAAAACATTCAAAAAGGCAAGCCTGTAAACTTAAATTCATAATTCTGCTAAACACAAAAATACCATGGACTTAACAGGGATGCTGGTTTTACCTTTCATTACATCAAGTTGCAGTGGGGGAGGTCTAGGTTGGATGTTAGGAAAAACTATTTCACTAGGAGGGTGGTGAAGCACTGGAATGGGTTACCTAGGGAGGTGGTGGAATCTCCATCCTTAGAGGTTTTTAAGGCCCGGCTTGACAAAGCTTTGGCTGGGATGATTTAGTTAGCTTTGAGCAGGGGGTTGGACTGGATGACTTTATGAGGTCTCTTCCAACCCTAATCTTCTATGATTCTATGAAGTTGAAACTCACTGCACTGCCTGCTAACTCTTAATTGCCTACTTCCTTTTAAATGGTCACCTGTATCCTGTGAAAATGTATGCATAACAATCTAACCCTCAGTTGCCCACTTCAATTTAAGTGACTAATGCTTAACAATTAAGCCCCTTCCACCAGCAAAAGTTGGTCCAATAAAAGATATTACCTCACCTACCTTGTCTCTCTCTCATATCCTGGGACCAACATAGCTACAACACTGTAAATAATCCATTTTTGCCAATTTTTATATAAACAAGCACATACATAAACACTACATAAATTCATAGCATTCTACTCGCACTGCCTGTGGACATGTTTCATTTTTAATGCTTTGCCAAAGACAGCATGACCCAGGCCAGGGTGTTGTTAACAAAGGAGATCATTATTATTAAACACTTATACAGCAGCAGCCCCAAAAGGACTCAACCAAATTGGGGCCCCATTGTGCCAGAAATTATACAAACATATAGTAAATGACAACCCTGGTCCTAAAGCGCTTGCAATCCATGTTAATGGGTTGTGGCTATTTTTGCATTAACTTGCATTAACACAGCCAAATTAGGGGGTTTTGTGGCCACAGATCCTTGTAATTGTAAATCCGGGGTGAAATGTTGGCCCTGCTGAAGTCAGTGGTAGCTTTGCCATTGACTACAATAAGGCCAGAAATTCATCACTGCCCTTCCTCCATGTTCTCCTTCCTGTGAAGAAGTGACAGGGCCCAGCTCCATGATCCATGATAAAGAGTCCCATTGAAAGCCCACTCTACAACTGCCCACTCCTGCAACAAGTGTTCTGCCTTCGATAGTGAATTTTGCCTAGAGGAATAATACCTGTTCTTTGGTGTGGGTTAATTTCTCCATCCTACCTCCAAGGTCTAAAATTGTCTTAACCTGGTGACCTGCAGGGCACACAGCAAGTCCCATTTGTTTTCCTTAGCCAGGAGTATTAAGAGAACTCTGGTGGGAGATTGTAAAGATCTCAAATATCTTAACTGCTATATTGCAACATGTGTTAATTCTTGGGCAAAGGTAGGTTACTGTTTTTATTACTGTATTTTCTTAAATGAACCAAACAGCCCCTAGAGCAAAGGATAAGCCTTTGTACAGTAAAAGCTTTGTTATCCGGCATGTTGAGGGAATGGGGGGTGCCGATAAGTCAAAAATTCTGGTTAACTAAGAGGGAGGGAGTTTGGGTGCGGGAGGGGGCTGGGTTGCGGGAGGGGTGCGGGATGCTGGATCTGGGCGGTGCTCACCTCAGGCAGCTCCCCACAAGCGGCGACATGTCCCTGCTGCTCCTGGGCAGGGCTGCGTGCTGCCTCCACCCACAGACACCGCCCCTGCAGCTCCCATTTGCTCGTTCAAAAATATTGACAGAAACAAAAATTCATCTTAAAATGGAGACACATATTAGTGAAATTTCTGTCTCTCATTTTCCACTCCACTGTACAAAAGAATTTTACAAATGAGTCAAAAAGCTGGTATCTCAGCTCAGGAAATGTAGCTTCACCACCTTTTATGTTTCAAGATAAAAAACAATTACTGTTTTTTGTGGTATGGGCATGATATATAAACTCTGAAATCATTTAAAAGTCTAACAAACCTACTCAAATTACAAAACCAGTACTTCAAATGGGTTCTTATATTGTACTGTCTGGCTTTATCAAAACCATTCTTATTTTTGTAGTATAAAACCATGGTAAGTAGAGACCTTCCAAATGTCTAGATATTACATAGATTTTTTTTTAAAAGCAACAGAATATATATAGCATTTTCTAGGTCATTCCCTAAATTCTCCCGACACTTAGTTCATATTTACATTACTCTGATGTTTATTATGTAGCACCCCATTCCACCTGGTTACCTCCTTTAATGCCAATCCGCTTACAGGTTTTGATGGACATGTCTGGGTTATTTTGGATCCCACCACCCACTCAGCAGGGTGTATCTTCTTTCTTTTTTTTCTATGAAATTATTTGGTGGTACCTCCACCCCCCTCGCTCCTTCCTGGCAGGGTCACCAGGGCAGCTTGGGCAGAAAATTCTAACTACAGAGTAATCCCGATTTACTTGCCAGATAGTTGGAGACTTCCAAGAAATAACACAAACACATAAAAATACATTCAACACAATAATTATATTAAACAGGAAACAACTACAACATAACAGGGTGAAACACTATTTTTAGGGTCTCTGGTGCCCACACTGAAAATACCCGTGACTTGATGTAGCAAATGTAAGATTAGTGTCCCGTTGGTACGCATACTTTGCTGGGGCCCTTGATGACCTATAACCACAAAATTCTTCTCTGCAGTGGTGTAGCAGTGTGGCTGACTGGGTTCAATACAAAGGACTCACAAGTGGGAGGAGGTGGTAGATCGCTCCACAGGTGTAATACACAGCAGGTTATAAAATCCTCAAACCCTTACTCCCTGGCTTGAGGACACAGTTCAGGGAGTAGGGGGTCCCCAAAACAAATTCCCTGATTAACTAACTACAAGATGGTGCACTTACAAACTCCATGAATGATCCTCAGGTTCGAAGATGACGCTGGACTCCTCAGTCTCCGCTGGCAGGGATCCTCCTCTGGCAGGAATCAGGCTGCGTCGGTCACAGGATTTCCCCTCACCACAAAGGGGTGCAGGTTATACAACTACACTAACATCCAAACTGTAGCCTCCTAGCCCAGCCTCCAGTCACACACTCAGCAGGCAGCTTCCCTGAACTAGCAGAGCTGACCATGTGGTGACTGGTCTCACCTAGGGAGCTGGAGGGCGAACTCAGCCTGGCTGGGGAAATTTCCCAGCAAACGCTACATATTGGGAATCACCAGTGGGGAAGGAAAAACCCAGCTGAGGGATCTGCTGTCAGGTCCCTAGAGGCCTGTTCTCAGGGGGAACCCTGCATGCAGGCCTGGGACTCACCAGCTCCCCACACAGCCAGTCCTGCCCTTGCCCTGGCTGGCTTCAAACTGACTCCAAAATGGCTTCTCCCCTTTCCTGAACTCCCTGGGAGGGGCATCTCACTCCCTATTGGTTGCTGGCAGTAGCGGCGCCAGCTTTGCCGGCGCCCTAGGCGGCGGAAGGTCCCGCCCCCGAAATCCCACCCCCAACAGCGGCAGCGGAAGGTCCCGCCCCCAAATTTCTACGGGCGGCGGGGGCGCAGGCGCCCCCAAAATAGCAGCGCCCTAGGCGACCGCCTAGGTCGCCTAATGGGAGCGCCGGCCCTGGTTGCTGGGCAGACTCTGAGTTTGCCTTGGCTCCCCCTCCCTGAGCTGCCAGCAGACAGAGCTCCAGGAATCTAGGTAATCTCCTTGGGGGTTACAATTACATCAACAATGGTAATGACTTAATTTTCATAAATGTCAGGAAACAAACCTGCTATCATAACTGACTGACTGAGATTACATGACTGATGCATTACTTTGTAATATAAGATCCAGAATTGTATTATAGGAAACCTTGGAAGCTGTATTCCAACTATTTCTAGTCAGAATTTTGGATTTGTTGATTTCATTGCATACACACCAGATTATTTCAAAATGTTTCCATTTCTTACTTTGGAGACAATGTTAATAGGATAAGATAAAGTAAAACAGATACAGTGTAGTGTGAGCAAAGGCTGTGTACAGGGGAAGCCTATTCAGCATAATGGCAGATCTACAGCTTCAGAAATGGCACGTGTTACTTAAGCAGAAGTACTGTATCAGTGCCCAGATGTTTCCTCTTTTGGCCTTTCAAGTACCCTATAATTGCCCAAAACACAGAGGTATTTAGGCTCCCTGTCATTTATTTCAGTGGAAGTGAGGAGCCTAAATACCTTTGAAGGTCTGGGCCAGAGTTATTTGTGTCACAGCTGAGAAGAAAATTTGTGAATGGCTAATACATTTTAATTAGGTTACAGCTAATAAGAACCAAAACACTGTCATATTAAAATAAAAGGAAGTCCCCAAGGCTCAAAATTCTTTTATCCTGGCTTCAGTCTACCCTTGATCTTAAGTTTCACATTAGAAGATGGGACTCAATGTGTGTCTTGAAGCAGAATGGTATAGAGGATAGCACTATTCCATTAGTCTATATTTAGTGTCCTGCTTTTCACCTGATATAGCGAGAACTCTAAATTAACTATTCTGCATGCTCCCCATGCTCTGTCTTAAAATGTAACTTTAAAATTGAATTATTACATGAGAGGTAGAAAAAGCATAATTATTTTCCACTGATAGGTTCATTCAAATCAATTCATCCTGGCAATGACTCCAATGAAATAAGATGTGTTTGAGAATGATGTAATCTTTCAATATCTTGCTTTCAGGAAGTACTGCCAACTTTGAGAAAACTTTGCAGAATATAATCTTTTACCAAGAACCCTCTGGAGCTGTCACATCATTTTTTGGTGATCCCATTCTTAATGTTTGTGATTACTATCATTAGCACTTCTCTGTCAAATAAAGCTTTCTGTAGACAGACTCCTCCTTGAACATTGCATCATCTGAATGCCTCTTTGATTTCTCAAGTGATCTGGGATACCAGAGATGTTGGTTTTCACCTTTCAGTCTATTCTTTATGCTTTATCCAATAAAGGATTCTGTTTGAGTCAGTTGTTATGGCATGTTAAGATATCACCCTGCATCTCTTGCCTGGAAGCCAGTGGGAGTGCTCACCCGTGAAAGGACATTTCACATAGGTAAAAGTTGCAGAAGCAGGCCTTTGTGTGGGGCCTGATCCAAAATACAATGAAGTCAATGGGATTTTTTCCATGGATTTCAATGGGCTTTGGATCAGGAGAGGACGTAAGGGCCAGCCGTTAGGGCACTAGTCTAGGACTAGGCCTGGGTTCAGTGCCCCACTTCAACACAAATTTCCTGTTTGACTTTGGGCAAGTCATTTATTCGTTCTGTGCCTCAGTTTCCCATCTGTGAATTGGGGATGATACTTCCTTACCGGACAAGGTCATTAACAGGATAATACATTAACAATAGCAAGGCATTCATATACTATGGCAATAGAGACATATAAATCCCTTAGACTAGACATGCAGAGCTATAGTAGTTTCTGCATACTCTTACATAATATTTAACAGACTTATTTCAAATAACATTGGAATGCAAAAAAAAATTAAACTAAATTGCAAAAAAATAGATTAAAAGACTTTTAAAAGTACATCTAATTTCATTCAAATTTTTGAATTTTCATTATTTATCCACAATGCTATGACTTTTGTTATTTCATCATGACAAATGCATTCTTCCCATTCCCCCAAAAAATTATCATGAGAAAATGCCAGCATAATCAATCCAATAAATAATGCAGAAATGAGAAAGCAATCAGTATATTCAAACAGAAAAACATTAACATAATTTAAATGGCAATTTCTGTGGAAAAATATGCATTAAAGCAACTGCCTTGTAAAAAGGTTTCAGTTACTGGATTATTGCCAAAACCCAACCTAATCTGTGATTATTTTCCCTGTCAAAAACTATTTGTGTGTGTAATGGCTGGGCCACCAGAAATATTCTTTATTGCATCCATATGAAAAAAAAACCTCACCGCATTTTATTTTTGTACCACAAGAATTTTCTTTTTGCTAGCATGCTGGAAGCATAAGTCGAAGATCAAAAATTATTCTCTAAAACAAAAGGTTAGGATAGTTAGTTAAGAATAAATCAATTTTATTTGTCTATGTGGAAAGATACTAAATAACCTATTCCTGTGATCAGCTTTCACATATAGAACGATCTATAGAATAGACCTACAAAAACATAGTGACATATTTCAAACGTGCCCACTATTAAAAGCCTTCCAATTTTCTGGGCATCCTAAAAGCACCCAAATGTCACCATGAGCTCAATGTAAGGAGTGAAATCCTGGACCCCTTGAAATCAGTGGTAAAACTGGAGCATGCTGCTGGTGGCTCTACATCAAATCTGCCTTTACAGTTTTGTTCCTTTGCTTCGGCACACAACATGCAGAGATCATCCATTGCAGTTGTTAGGGAACCAATGAAAAGAAATATAGAGTCCAGTTTTCAGAATGAGCAAGTGAAGTTTACATGCACAAAATGGAGATCACTGGTGACTGTGTCAAAACTATTTAGCTGTTTCTTAGTTAGCAAACGCATGCAAGGCTAACAGCATCTTTGAAAGTGCTTTTCAGCCCTCTGCTGTGTCTGACAGGCTGTTCAGTTCAGTGCCTGATGTCTTGCTGTGGCTATGACTGGCACTACTGAAACGTGCACGGTAACAGATGCCCCAAAGTGCAATTTTTATGTGGAATTCAGAAAATACTTACACTGTTAAATTAAGTGCTCTACATGACACACAGATTCCAGGTGAAAACTATGTTTTACTTTCATATATTTTTCTGAGTGAGCTGGTCTCCTAAGATACCCATGTCTAGACCATCTCAGACTTAGGCCCTTTGAAATATGGCCCTATCATGTAGCAAGAAGGTGGAGGTAGGTGTTCAGTCTTCTCACCTGCTACCTTGGGCTGAACTTTCACTGATAGACCCTAAGGGCTTGTCTACACTTAATACGCTACAGTGGTACAGCTGTAGCACTTCAGTGTAGACATTATCTATGCCGACAGGAGAGATTCTCTTGTCAGCATAGGTAATCCACCCGCAGCTATACCAATCCCATCAATCTAGCACTGTCTACACCGGAAATTAGGTTGGTATAGCTGCGTCTCTCAGGGGTATGGATTTTTCACCCCCCCGAGAGATGCAGCAATGGTGATGTAAATTCTTAGTGTAGACCAGGCCTTAGAGTATGTTTTTATCAAACAGTGTTATTCTCTATATATTCTCTGATATATTAGAATATGGTATGTTTATATGTTCATAATTAAGCATAAATTCCACCACACTTCTTCTGAGCATATGTGCAATATGCCATGTGACCAGGATGCATCACTGAATTTGGTCTGCTGATTGGATCATTATCTTCCCCAGCCCGGGTAGGGTACTGATGGGGAGTGCGACACGAACGCTGATCCATACTGCCCCTGATAACTGATAACACTGATATGATAATACAGAGAACAAACATACCATGCCAGCACAAGTGTCAGAATCACACATGCATGGTGTGTGCAGGATGCAAAAATGTCCTTACATAGGGATGATCTTTGAACGTTCCTTTTATTAAACCTTGAATACTAAATTATTATATCATCCAGGGCCATCCTTAAGGGGGTGCAGGGCCCAGGACATAGGTGCCAAGTTTCTAATCTGCAGGGGGTGCTCCCCCTGGCTCCGCCCATGCCCCGCCTGAACTCCACCCCTTCCCCCAAACTCCCATCCCCACCCTGCTTCTTCCTACCCCCGCCTCGCCTCTTCCCCACCTCTTCCCCACCCAGTTCTGCCCCCTCCCCCAAGCATGCTGCATCCTCGCTCCTCTCCTGTCCCCCCCAGCGCCTCCTGATGCCACGGATGAAACATCTGATCCACGGTAGGCACTGAGAAGGAGGCGCTGATTGGCGGGGCCTGCCGGCGGGCAGGAAGCACTGGGGGACTGGGAGGTTTTGGTAGGGAGGGCTCCTCCTCGCTCCCCGCCCCGCCCGCCTGCCACTCACCTTCCCATTCACCTCCTCACCCCGCCTGCCCACCTCCTGCCTGCCTCCTGTGGGGGCCCCCCAAGCATGGGACCCAGGGTGGTTGCTCCAATTCACCATACCCTAGGGATGGCTCTGGTATCATTTATGTATGAGCCTTTCATTTTAATAATACAGGAAGAAAATAATATAATATCACCAAACAACTTTTAAGCTCCACGTCTGGTGGATTATATTTAGCTAATTATATCTAGCACTTTTGTTGTCTGCAAATATCAGCAGGAAGGTAAAGGAATTTTTTTAAGGTAAAGGATCAGAAACATGACTATGGGAATAAGAGAGAATATAGGAATAGCGAAGAAGCCGGCACCTTTGGAACTAGAGATGTGAATGGACTGGAACTACAGGGATCACAGGAAGAAACTGAAGAGAACAGAGAGGGCTGATGGCAGAGATAATTTAGGAAGAGGATTCAGAGGGGGGTTTGGAACCTCAGAGATCACAGGAAGAAGGAGCAGAGGAAGCAGAGGAAGCAGAGGAACATAAGAACATAAGAACATAAGAACATAAGAAAGGCCGTACCGGGTCAGACCAAAGGTCCATCTAGCCCAGTATCTGTCTACCGACAGTGGCCAATACCAGGTGCCCCAGAGGGAGGGAACCTAACAGGCAATGATCAAGTGATCTCTCTCCTGCCATCCATCTCCATCCTCTGACGAACAGAGGCTAGGGACACCAGGAAGCAGAGGTCTGTGGGGCTGGCACCACTACGCCTGAAGGAGTTCAAAAAGCAGCGAAGAAGTTAACACAACAGAGAAAGTAGGAATACAGGGGCAATGAAGTGGCTGGCATTGAAGAGACTGCATAAAGAGAAGCTGGAGCAAAGATGCCACAGCCATAATTTGAGTAGAACAGTCAGCAAAAGGGCTAACAATCCTCCAAGGCAGAAAAACAAAGCAACCTTAGCTTTTTTACAATTCTTATATATGAATGTCTTCAAACAGAATTTGGTGGGTATTTATTGGGTTCTGTTGCACTCACCAAAAACCAGATGCCCTAGTTATATTTGGATTTGCCACAACCCCCCCTCTGTCTTGGTTTTGGTAGCCCCAGTACAGTACTCAAGAATGACTCTTTAAAGGTCTGATCCAACGCCCATTGACTTCATTGGAAAGATTCCCACTGGTATCAATGGTGTTTGGACTGGGCCATAAAAAAAAAAATCTTTCCCTCAGCCATCTGCTGGAATATATTTGGTTTTTTTTAAAATATGCTTTTTAGAAGATTGTTTTAAACACATGGCAGCCTATCAGTGACCTAGCTGTGGTTTAGCAATAGCAGAACCATCTATTTCATATTCAGTATGCAGTACACTGTTCTTTTGCTGAGCCCTAAGGGAAAATAATCCAACAAGGAAGGAAAAAATATTCCTCTTTTCTTTTACCATAAAGCTGTTTTAATTTGCTCTCCCCTGGAAAAGGAAGGCAAGCCTCAAAATCTGAGAACCAAATGGCACAGACCAGAGAGATGCTGGTCTTACTTTTGCGTACATCTATTCTACATCTCCTGCACGTGAGACAGCTATATACCATAGGAATGCAAAAGTGATCAATTGCTATATCTAATATCAATCAGAGGCTATGCAATGGGATCATATTTACTCTATTACATAAGAGGATTTGTGCAAATGACCTAACATCAATTAAGGCGGACAAAGAACAGAGGCACCCAGTAGTGTAGAATAATTGTCATGACTGTCTGCACAGCTTGTTGACACAAAAGACTGAATTGTGCATCCCCTGCATGAAGTGATAGGAACCAGCTAGCCATGGAGCATACACATAAGAAAGCAAACCTTACCACAAAGTAAAGTACTTTAAAAAATAAACATTTGCGGGAGGGTACCGTAATTTATGTCCTTCCCTTCTTCCTCTTTTTTTAAAAATCAAGATTACATTAGCACCTATATTTTTACCCCCATCTTGTGAAAAGTGACACACTATAAGATTCCTTGAACAACCCAATAAGTGAGACTATTGCTTTTGTTGAGTTTGTTCTTGCTGCTTGTCATAGTTTCAGATAGCAAATATTAAATGAAGCCCAAAACAGATAAAATAGTATGCTGGGACACAAATGCAAAGCCTGCTTGGGGGCCAGAATCTACCAGGGGGGACTGTAGGCATTGCAAATCTACTAACATGGGCTTTACACAGAGTAACTGAGACATGCCCCCTATCCCAAGAAGCTTACAAATGAACGACCCAATCCTGGGTACATGCTGTGATGGATTGATATATGTATGTATATGTCTGTACCAAACTGTGATCTTCAATTGACATTCTAACCACTGTTTTGAAGAATGTGACCTACACATTCAGAATGTAGCTGTAACTGCTTAGAGATGTAAAGGACAGACCAAGACCAGTTTATTGTAATGCGTAACAACAACCTGAAGGACTGACAGAAGAGTCATCACTGTGCTTATCTTCCAGTCAAGGGGGCCTAGAACACTAGTTTTTCTAAAGAGAAGAGCCAGGCTGAAGAGAATTAGTTTTCACAGTCTGGACTCCAGGAAGGCTGGGACTACCCAGCTAATCACTTGACCAGAACTCTCCCTCTCTTGCTAGGTGACCATTGCCTGACACGGAATGACTGAAGGAGGGGCCTAGCTACCTGACACACCAACTGGCCTAGGACTTTCAAGGGTGAGCATAGACTTGTGGAGACAGTATATTGTAGCGGGGTGGTCACCCGCTCNAGGGGCAGCAGGTCCAACCCCAACCTAGCCTATGATGAGTGGCTGACACTGCAGTCTGCCCCAGGGCGCGGGGGCAAGTTGGAGACTGGCAGTAGCCTATGACTGAGGCAAGGTGGGGATAGTGGGTGGAGGGTTCCCCTGGGAGGGGGGAGACCCAGAGAAAGGGGCACCGGGGTCCTGGGAGGGACACGGGCCAGTGGCAGCCAGATCACCAGCCTGAAGAGGGCGCTCCAGATGCTGGAAGAGCTAATTCCCAGGACGACCAGCAGGAGGCGCTGCAGGGGTGAGTCCGTGTCCGCTTACAATATAGACTTCTGTTGTTTTGCCCAAAGATCTGTAATTCTGGTATGTTTTCAGGATAACATTTATTGTGGTTAAGAAACTCCTGTGCAAATCCTGTGTTGCTCTTTTTTACTTGCCATGTGGTCCCCAAAGAGTTAAACTATAAACCAGTGCACATAGGGAACTGGGGAGGTTGTGGGGTCTCGGCACTGGTTTCAGAACCAAGGACAATTGGACTGCAGAGTCCCACATCCCAAGGAATGGTGCTAGACAAGGAGTTTGCACCCAGGAGTATACTATGGGTACATCTACGCAGGAATAAAAGACCTGTAGCACAGCTGCAACTGACCCAGATCAGCTAACTTGGGCTCAGGCTGCAGGGTTATAAATTGCTGTGTAGACATTTGGGTTTAGGCTGGAGCCTGCGCTCTGGGACTAGCTCTCTTATGGGGTCCCAGCCCTTAGGCTCCATCCCAAGCCTGAATATCTATGCTGCAATTTTACAGTCCAGCAGCCTGTGCACTGTGAGCCTGAGTCAGCTGACCGGGGCAGCTGCAGATGTTTAATTGCTGTGTAGATGTACCCTTAGCTGCTCAGAGCTAGAAACAGTGACTAGATTCTGTCCAGACCAAGCTGGCTTAGAAGCAGGTGGGATCCAAAGGTTGGATCCAATTACAACAGACTAGTGACCATCAGCTAGGGGAACTCAGCCGGGTCTGTAACACATGCATGTGAGGAACTCTACTTAGGGGAGTAGACCCACTAAGTACACATTCAGTAAAGCCATGGGCATGTGTTAGGGTTTCAAGGACAAGGCACTACCTGGAGTACAAGACAGGGGCAAGATGGAGGGAGAAAGTACAAAATAAGGGTGTGCAGTGGCTGGTCTGGCACAATATGCATCTTAGTGCTTAGATATGATGGCAACGGACACCCTAGGAAAAAACCCAATAGCTGAGAAGAGAAATAAGTAGAAATATTACATGTTATGTAAGATGTCATATAGATGACTATATCTGGGGTGGGGGCTGGTCCTATCATTTGATATTTTAACATTTATGGAGAATTCGTTTAAGTCATGAAGGAGTTAGAAAAGGATCAGCTGGGTGTGACTCTTGTTACGGGGGCTGGCCATTTGAGGGGGCTCAGCCTATCTGTGATAGGCTCCGCTAAGGAAAATGAGCCAATTCAGATCCACTTTGAGCAGTTAATTACCTCAGTGGCTAGGCAGCAGTTAATTAGTTAAGGAACACCTGGGCATAATAAAGGCTTCTGAGGGCTCAGTCAGGAAGAGAGACTCCTCAGGGGAGTTGGTTCGGAAGCTGAGTAGAAAGAGGTCAGAGAGGCCTTTGCTCATCTGACCATCCAGTGGCACTTGAACAGAAGTTGTCTTGCCCCTTAGTGTAAAAGGGAGTCCATCTTCCATTGAAGAATCACCTAGTGAGAATGGTCCCCAAAGAGGGAGTTGGAAGGGGGTTTGTGAGGCAGGAAGGAGAGAAGCTCTATGGCCACACCCAGCTGAGACATTTCTGGGTCTGCACGCTCCCAGCAACTGGAGCCAGCAGCATGGATATAGCACCGATGGAAGAGCTTGTGCTTTCAGTCCTATTTCAGGAGTCAGGCAGAGCATTCTTGAAATGCTGGTGGACATTTTGTGGTTGTATTTGTCCTATTAAAGGCACCTCTTGGAGGGTGATATAAACCTGGCAGATACCACCCGGTTGATGGTGCATATGCCTGTTGCCATTGCCACA
Organism: Platysternon megacephalum; assembly: GCA_003942145.1. Classification (NCBI taxonomy): domain Eukaryota; kingdom Metazoa; phylum Chordata; order Testudines; family Platysternidae; genus Platysternon; species Platysternon megacephalum. Next base: position 1,804,778 of record QXTE01000050.1, on the reverse strand, counting down.
GACTCCCCATATGTAGAATGGTGCTTTTGGAGCAGGGCAACAAGCTACGTTTCCCTCTAAGCTGCGTGGCCGCACAGCAGCCTATTAAGCATCATGCAGGCGCTCAGGCTATGGTGGGGAGAGATGCCTCTCCCCCAGCCCCAGACCTGCTGCAGCCAGTGGAGGTGTCCCTCCCCCAACCCCAACCCAGCCCTGGACCTGCCACAGCCAGGGGAGAGGCACCATTCCCCCAGCCCAGTCAGGGGAAAGGTGCCCCTCCCCCAGGCCCAACTGAGCCTCGGCCTGGACCTGCCATGGCCAGGGGAGAGGTGCCCCTCCCCTGGCCCCAACCCAGTCCCAGATCTGCTACAGCCCAGGGACAGGCGTCCCTCCCCCAGACCCAAACCTGGCCGGGACCTGCTGCGGCTGGGAGAGAGGCACCTATCCCACAGGCCCGGAGCTGCCGCGGCGCAGAGACACGCCTCTCCCCGCCAGCCCAGGTGCTGCTGCAGGAAGAGTGAGCTGCGGGGAGTCCTCTCTCCACACTGTAGTCCCGGGGAAGCCTGCACCCCAAACCCCTCATTCCCAGCCCTGCCCCAGAGTCTGCACACCCAGCTGGAGCCCTCACCCCAAACCCTCTGCCCCAGCCCTGAGCCCCGCACCCCCAAACAGAGCCCTCACCCACACTGCAACTCTGCCCCCTCCCACACTCCAAACCCCTCAGCCCCACCCCCGCCACATGAATTTTATGTGCACCAATACACATCACTTCCATATTGGTGCACATAACAAAATTCATTCTGCACATGCTTGGGAAAAATTAGAGGGAACACTGGCAACAAGCACAGACTGGTGATCACATCATCATGCAGACCTGGAAGGAGCACTAGTGGCTCCAGAACTTTTGCGTGAAGAAGCAGACGTTCCTGGAGCAGCTTGCCCTGCCCCTTCAGCATCAGGTCACATACATGAGGGAGGTCAAACCAGTTCAGACATGGGTTGCTCTATAGCCACCTGGAAACCAGTTACTCCAAACTGTTACAGGTCTGTGGCTAACCAATTTGGTACTGGCAAGTCCACTGTTGGGGTTGTGGTGGTGGAAGTTTGTGAGGTGATTGGGACTGTGATTCACCCAAATTGGTGGGCATAAACAATGCCCCTGAAATAACGGCTGATTTTGAGAGAATAGGCTTTCCAAACTGCACCAGGGCATTGATGGGACTGTTGTGCCCATAGTTTGCCCACTGCAAGGATAACGTGAATACATAAACCCAAAAGGGTAGTATTCCATGATTATGCAGGCGCTGGTCAGCCACAGAGGCAGGTTCATGAACACTAATGTAGGATGTACTGGCAAGGTACTGCTATGAATAGCATGGGCCTGCCCCCACTGGCATGACCTCTCACGGACAGTTCATGTAAGGTCATGCTACATGTGGAACACCATTTTAAGGAGTGTCCTGCTCCCCCACCTCCTCTGCAGCATGACCTCATGCAGCATGACAGTGCATGCAAGGCCAGACCAGCAGGGGCTGAGCAGTAGGCTCTTCAAAATGGCATCCCCCGTCCAATACCAGATGAAACCACATCCAGTTTTGTCTCAGTGCCGGATGGGAGACAAACCACCCAAAAAGAGGACTGTCCAGTTTTAAACTGGACAAATGGCCTCCCCAGTGTAGCCCCATATACCCTACTCCCAGCTTCAGGTGGTGTGTAGTTTAGATATAGTGTAAGAGAGAGTCTCTGTTCCAAAGAGCTTACACTTGAAATCATGGGGGAAGGGATGCTCAGCAAGTTACCAGAGATGCTCAACACCTCACAGCATTGGGCTCCTGCATCATTCATTCTAACCTTTAATGATCTGCTTTCATTGACTATTAAGGGCAAGATCTTGCAACCTCTTACTCACACAAGCAGTTCTATTGAAGTCAGTGGAGCTGGTCACATGCACCAAGACTACTTATGTTAGTAAGAGTTTGCAGGATCAATCTTTTACTTTCTTCTGCCACTCTCAGGAGGATTAATGTAAATATTTAGTTTGGCTTCCTCCCTGAGCATACCATGAAAACATTCCAAGGCTAGAACTAACTGGTATGTCTTTATTTTTTTTCTCCTTGCTCCTGACTCTGAACGGAGTAAGGCAGTTTGGTTTCTAATGGTTTAAAGGGAAACTTTTTGTTTTTTTGTTTCCCAGAGAGGTGAGCAAGCACCCATTTTGTGACCTGCACTTGAGGTGAAAGGAGTGCCTGGACTGAGGGGCTTGACTTTGTCTATCACTTAGGACAAGCTAATTTATTTGGAAATATTTCAGCAGGCATAAGCACTTTTCCTAGAGTTGTACTTTTCAAACTGATAAGATCAAAATGTAGATAGCAAAGAGTTAGATGAGTTTTCCCCAAGGCAGGACAAGACACAGGCCAACTGCAGTGGCCTTTGCCTTTCCTTAAACTAAATATGACTGCTGCTAACAATGAGTTCTTTTCCCCACATGTGTGAAGTCTACTGTAATCTCATATTTTTGGCCTGTAAGTAACTTCAGAGTGTCTGGCTTGTCTAGCCCCATTTCTTCTTCAAGAAATCTGTGATATGGAAAGACAGATTATAGGCATTCTTGCCAAACTGAGGCATCTGATTACAGTTATGTAGCCACAGGCTAGGATTTTCCATTTTATGTTCATGAGCAGAGTTGGGCATGTTATTTATTATGAACAACTTACTCAGCAAACTGAGGTTTCTTCAGATTGTGAATTGTTCAAAAACTGATCTGGATTTCTATGAACACGGTTGCTCTATTTAAGTATTTTGCAACTGTATCCAACTTCAACCTGGGGGTTGTTTGCAAACGGTTGACTGACCTTGATTCTCCTCCCATGGAAGTTGTTAAGGCTGCGACTGACTTTAGTGGAGCAGGATTGTGTTCTTCGGCTGTTCACTATTCATGGTGTGTGAATGGTCACCTACATCACATGGTGTTGGTTCTGTTTCCTGATTGGCCAACTTTTTTAAACAGGAGAATGACTAATTAATGAACAATGAACTATAGCATGTGGTTTAGCTGGACAGTAATTTGTGATAAAACTCAAACTTTCGGGTTTTGCTGACTTTTTCATGAACAGACCAGTAGTTGTCTGATTACTTGTTGACTACAAATAACAGAGGACCACATATAGTGAACTCATATTTTTGTGAAACTATTTGTGACCTACCTTTTGACCCCTTCTACTAGCCATTCAAAATCTAAGATGGACTAGGATATTCTCAAATTTAAGACCAATCTAACCTTGATTTTTTGAAGGAACTGCAATTCCAGCAGTTTTTTCAAAGAACTGTACTTTTAAAATTACTGCAATTTTTAAATGCCTGTCAAATAGGTATTGCCAGGGGTGAAGAGAACCATGCTGCCAAATGAAATTAATATATTGGAATTTAAACTCAAAATAAATATTGAAAGAGTCATTCCCAAATTACACCTTGTGGACCATGCAACCAGACTATGGAGTTCTTCCTGATGGTGTCCAGACCTATCAGAACAAACAGAGAATGCTGGGGGGTGTTGTGTTGTGAAGTTGGAACAGCATGTGTTTCTGAGAAATTCCCTTTCCTGCAGCATGCTCCAAAGAATGAAAAAAGCACTGAAACAACACACACAAATGGACTATATTGGAATACTCCATAGAAAGCAATCAATCCCTCAACATTTCCAGCAGGCTCTAAATTATAGCAGAATGAAATCTACTGGAACTTTTCCCAGGTTTCCAGGACTCTTTCTCCCTATTGTGGATTGCTGTCAAATGCTAAAATGAACTATTTTGCAAAGGCAGTTATTTATACATGGTTTTAAGGGGGTGAAAATCTGTAATTTTAAATATTAAAAATAGATATTTACTTTGGTTAAGTTGCTCTAACAATAGCTGCCTTTCATGAAAGATTGGGCTGATCACTGTGCTATAATTGACCTGGACATCCAATAAACACAGTTGCCTTCAGCTCAGCATGTGACACATCTTTCATAATGTTTGATCAGCAGGCAGTAGAGCTGAAGGTGATAGTGACCTTTGCTAAAAAACATTTTGAGACTGCTTCGTTTACAAGATGGAAACTGAAACCTTGATATACATTTCTCTACTTGACAATTGAGAGAGAGCCATTGCTTCCAGACAGGATGTCCTGGGTTTATCTAAATAATGTTAATAAAATTCCTCAACAAAGGTTCTTGCGTGAAGAAAGCTGTAAAAGTCAAAGTTAAATAGCTTTCATTTTTAATATAGTTTATCAGTTTCAGTTTATGGCTCAAAGTCCACTCAGGCCCCTACCATAAAATAGCTATATGGTTAGAGGCCCTCGCTAAAGAGTAGATTGTTGAAAGCTAAGAGGGAAGAAGTGTATGTATGATTGGGGTGGAGGGTGGCTCAGCTGGCATAAATCAGCTTCACTCTATTGACATCATGAGAGTACTCCAGTTTGCACCAACTCAGGTCCTGGTCCAAATACTGAGAAGCAAAAACTAGTATAGGAAGTGTCACCCTTAGGAATCAAGATAATGATCAAGATAACTCGCACAAGCAACTCAGTTAGTGTCAGTGATTTTGATGGGACTGCTCACTAATATTAAATGAGAGGATCTGGACTAATGTGTTTGAGATTAATAATTTCTATGCTGATTGCTAGTCAGTCTCCTGAGCTTTACAGTTACATTTGCCTAACGCTACATAAATGAATGAAGTCAGAAAAATCCTATTCACTAGCTAATACAAAGAAGAGGTAAAACCACAGGTCACATGCAAGGACCAAAGTGTTAGGAAACAATTATACATTTAAAAGAAGAGAAACACTTGAGTTTGCAAAATAGTACGTCGTCCAGGGATAACTGAGAAACAAAATATAGTTCCAAATAAAGGCCAGTCCTCTGGCCTGAAGCATGGAATAATATTTAAACAGAGACAAAGATTGGATTATCATAAACTTTGCGGGTTTGGATTTTTCTGCAAGAGATACATCATCAGAATCAGTCATTAGTCACAAAGGATATTTTAAAATGCCATGCCTTAGGATTTCACTTTTGTAACCTTTGATTAACAGTGTGTTTAAACTATTTATTTTGGTGAAAATAGGGACAAACAGAAGTGCAAGCTTTTCTACATCACATGTGGATTATGGCTCTGGCAACAATGTTGTACTCATTTACAACAGCAGTGAACATGAGCCCTGTAGTTTTACTTTGATAAATACCATTTCTTCCTTTGCATTAACTGGGCCTCATCCTGCCCTCAGTTTATATCAAACAACTCTGGTGTGCCTTTTTGTCTGAGCAGCAATTAAAGCCAGCACCAAGCCATCGAACCCCTAATGTGGGGGTTGGATTCAATGTGTATGTGCAACCTGATTACCACCGCAGCTGAGACTCAAATCAGAATCCTCCAGTCAGCAGCTCTACCAGATGTACCAAAAGAGAGCGATGCCAAACTTGTCTCCATTGAGAATCATCCTTTGTGTTTGCTACTGACACAAGACACACATTCCTACCATTGTTATATTAGTCCAAATGCTAATGGTTACACCAGTGTAAATGGAGAGTAATAGCTTTAAAATAGTTTAAAATAGAAATGGGCAAAAATTGAGATGCCTCTAATGAATCTGCACTCCATTTTAAATTAGCCACCATAGTTCCAGATGGATTGGAGACCTCACATAAAAGGTTCCAGGGTTGTCCAATCTCTAAACAACCGTGTTTGTTTTGGTCCTTCTAAACTAATGGACGCAAATTACATTTTATCTGAATCAGGGAAGGAGAAGGGTAGATAAAATTTGTGGTTTGAATCATCTCTTAACTAAAAACTTCTTGGACAGTAAGTTCATCACTTTGCATTTCTATAGTGCTTTACATCTTCAAGGCCTATATACCATTTATATAAATAGAAGGCCAAATTCTGATCTCAGGCCAGTGCTGTCACACTGATGTGAATGAGGAGTACAAAGAAGTAAATGTGGGAAGAATTTGGTCTAAAGTTATTCATTACAGCCTCCCAGTGAAGGTAAGGGGAGTCTTTCCAGTGAATTCATTAACTGTTGAATCAAGTCCTTAAATTTGTAGTTAGAGCCCTTCACTGATATTACGACTACAGCATCTTGCTGAAAAATGACATGTGACAGTGCCATTATAGGAGATCAGTGTCAAATAATGCAAACCACTTTCCATCTTGATTTAACCAGCTTTCAAAATCAAAAATGAAACTTCATCGATCATTTTGCCTGGTCGGGAGGGGTGCTGAGAACTCATCTCTCTCATTGACTTCAATAAGAAGCCCTTAAGCGGTAAAGTTCTGCTTATTGGTAAATCAGTTTTAAAGCTGTATGGAAATATATAGATTCATACATTTTAAGGCCAAAAGAGACTATTAGGATCTAGTCTGACCTCCTGCAGAACACAAGCCATAGATTTCTCCTGATAGTTTGCAATGACATATAATTTATCTCACAGGCAGTGAGATGCTAACCTCCAGGAATAAAGCTCAGAAACTGCAGTTTTTATAAATGGCCAGAGATGTTTCTCTTAATGTGAGCTATCTAAATATTTTCCTTAGTACAATGGGCCTAGCTTTCTTTTTGTCTCTGATGGTGGTCTGATTATGTGTGACCACAAACTCATTTAATCCTCTTACCTCATTGCTGCAAGAGCCAAGTAAATCCTGTTTGTAGATCTTCTGGCATGGATATCCCATTTATTGCTGGACTGTATAGCTGTTTAACAATTAAATATACCTAGTGAGGCTCAGTAAACTTGGTTTGGCTGCCAGGAGTGGCTAGAGGGGAAGGAGGTAGGCTGAGGTGCTTAAAATTGGAATGGCCCATAGCAGTTAAGGGGAGATTGTATACATCCAGGAATATGGGGGAAATGTTAGTTATGGAAGAAGATTAAAGAGTTCAAGGGCAGCCAGAGGTTGAAAGAGGATTTTACTGCAGGAGGGCAGAAGAAGCCTGAAGAAACTGAGATGTTCACCTTACATTATAGGTTTTGAGAGAAGATGATCAGAAAAGCCCTAAACACTTGAAAAGAACATCTGAATGGGCCTGTAGTGGATGCAGTTTTCACATTACAAAGGCCCACAGTGTCTGGGAAGGAGGAATGGAAAAAGTGCAGAGCAGCCAGACAATCAGAGAGGTCCAGAATAGTTGAAGAGGAGACTCTCAAAATGATGATTAGCTGTGGAAAGAAGGAAATGGAATGTTCCAAAACAGCTGTGGGTGGAGGGAAATGGAATCCCACAAATAGTGGAGAGCAGGGGCAGCATAAAGAAACACTGAAGAAAACTTCTGAATAAAGATGGTTGAAATTTTTAGACAGAGAAACATTTCCTTAAAAAAAAAAAGCAAAAAGAAGAGCGAGCAAAAAGAAGGGGAAATTAAAATTGACTGTTCAAATTTTTTAGAAAAAATATTTTGAGAACAAAGTGAAAAAATGTTCCAATTCTAATCCTGTGAAATGGAAGCAAGTTCAAAATGGTATTTTGTTCATTAAGCTTCTTTTCCAACTTCTGAATGATCCAAGAGGGCTCAAAGGAGCAGCTAGAAAGGTCTGAAGCAGTACAATATAGACTTGAAAGATCTGTATTTCTATGGCTGAGTGGATAAAATGGTTTAATACACAACACAAAGCAACAATAGTGCCACATATTGTAAAATGTTTTTCCATGCAGCCGCAGTTACTAGCATCCCACCCACAAGGCTTAAGTTTATATGAGACATTCATAACCTGAGACAAAGGGGAACTGTTCTCTGTTAATGTTGGAAAGTGAGTCTTGTAAATTTTTCCAAGATTTATAAGTACCACTAAGAAAAAACTAAGGATGAACTCTTGTGCTTCTGGCTTACTGATAGAACAATGATATTTTAACATGACTCTTCCATGTTTATTAGTCTTGGTCTCGATTATCAGTTTAATGGCACATTTATAGGCTCTGATTTAGCAGTCCGTCCCTACTCACCAAAGCTCATCGGCATGTGTTGGTGTCAATGGGACTGAAGAACACGCTGAAAGTTACGCATATGCTCGAATTCTTTTCTGAAGTGGAGCCATCAGGCTGTTCTACTTTTCAATTGGTTATTGTATCAGTTTTTAGCTGCAAGGAAAAGATCGGTATGTGTTGTGTCCACAGCATACACACAGAATCATTAGATAAAAACAAATACTTTTGCCAGACTGTTGCACCATAACACTGCTTTTGTTTGTTAGGGTTAAGGTTGATAACACACAAGAATCTCAAAATAGAGGGAGATAGGCAGGCTGCTTCCTCAAACAGAGAGGCACAACTCACCCCCACCTTACTCTAGGTCAGGGGTGGCCAACCTGTGGCTCTGGAGCCACATGCGGCTCTTCAGAAGTGAATATGCAGCTCCTTGTATAGGCACCGACTCCAGGACTAGAGCTACAGGCACCAACTTTCCAATGTGCTCAACCGCTGGCTCAGCCACAGGCCATACCCCCACTCCACCTCTTCCTGCCCCCTAAGCCTTCAGTGCCCTCACTTCTTCCCCCTCCCCGAGCCTCCTGCATGCCACGAAACAGCTGATCGAGAAGTGCAGGGAGGGAGGGGGAGGCACTGATTGACTGAGCTGCCGGTGGGTGGGAGGCCCTGGGAACGGGGCCGGGGAGCTGCTGGGGGGCCGCTGATGTATTACGGTGGCTCTTTAGCAATGTACACTGGTAAATTCTGGCTCCTTCTCAGGCTGGCCACCCCTGCTCTAGGTGATCTGTCTGCTGCTAGGCCCAGATCTTCCACTTCCTATAGAGCCCCCTAACGTACAAGCTGAACCAGGAAACCCTGAAATGTAAAGTGACAAGTTTATAATTTCAATAGTTTTCAATAAACCAAAGCATAGAAACTGAGATTTAACCTAGTTTTCCAGCACTGTAATAGTAAACATTTATATTTTTTATAATAGTAATAATTACCTCTGGACTGGGTATTTCCTAGCCATTAATGAAAATCTGGATTAAGAGCAATGAGGTTCACGTGGGACCCTCAACTCCTTCTACGGGTCATGAATTGTGAGGCAATACCCTCTCCATAAATCATTATTCCTTAAAGTTCTACCCTGAGAAGTGATTGTAAAATTGGCATCACAGTAGGTTCCATGTTTATTGTCACTCAGTGACTCCAGATCAACTATGCTCAGTTTACAAGCAATATAAAGAGTGTGGAGGGGGTGGGGAGTTTGGGGGTCTAACCAGCAGCTCTGCAAAGCCAATCAGATAAGATATGAGAATAAAAATTCTCTCATCTGCATCATCACTGGTAATAAAGATTCTGTAGACCAGTTTATGCCCTCATTTATATCTATGCAAACCCACTGGCTTCAGATTAGGCCTTCCGTGACAACTGTACAATTCTAATGTTGTCAGGTGTAACTGATTGTCACTGTAGAGCAGACATGATTCTGAATAGACACACAAACAACAAGGAGTCTGGTGACACCTTAAAGACTAACAGATTTATTTGGGCATAAGCTTTTGTGGGTAAAAAAACCCACTTCAGATGCATGGAGTGAAAATTACAGATACAGACAAATCTATATTGGCACATGAAGAGAAGGGAGTTACCTTACAAGTGGAGAACCAATGTTGAAGGCCAATTTAGTCAGGGTGGATGTTGTCCACTCCCAATAATTGATGAGGAGGTGTCAATACCAAGAGGGGGGAAATTGCTTTTGTAGTGAGCCAGCCACTCCCAGCCCCTATTCAAGCCCAAATTGATGGTGTTAAGTTAGCAAATGAATTGTAGCTCAGCAGTTTCTTTTTGAAGTTTTTTTTTGTTGAAGAATGGCTACTTTTAAATCTGTTATTGAGTGTCCAGGGAGACTGAAGTGTTCTCCTACTGGCTTTTGTACGTTAGCATTCCTGATGTCTGATTTGTGTCCATTTATCCTTTTACGTAGAGACTGTCCGGTTGGGCCAATGTACATGGCAGAGGGGCATTGCTGGCACATGATGGCATATATCCCATTAGTAGATGTGCAGGTGAATGAGCCTCTGATGGTGTGGCTGGGTCCTATGATGGTGTCGCTAGAGTAGATATGGAGCAAATACTCGCCAGCAACTATACATCACACCACAGAAACACTAACCCAGGAACCAATCCCTGTAACAAACCCCGTTGCCTTCTCTGTCTCCATATCTATATTCAGTCTATTAATTCTCATTTCAAAGGGATACAGGTACACAATACAATAGGTAGATCATGGGTCTGATCTCTGGAAGTGCTGAATAAATGTATCTCCTATTGACTTCAACTGAAGTTTTGGGTGCTCAAAATCAGGCCCCTGTTCAGGTCTATGATATAAGGGAAGTACAATCTTCCAGGATGTTAGGACAAGCCTTGGGTAAGTATTCTAGAGACCTATGATGGTCCCCATTAACCTCCATGTTGTTGCTGCTCTATAAATGGCTTCTGGGGTTTAGCTCTTAACAGTTTTTAAACTTATTAGTCATCTTCCATAAAGCCATGATTCTGTGCTAAAGTTTCCAAGTGCATGGATCAATTACACATTAACACACATGCTTTGCACACTTTCGTTAATAGCTGAGAAGTCTAGCAGAACTTCTACTGACCCACCTGGAGGAGGAACTTCAGATATTCACCACCTTCACAATTTAAGCAGGCAGCAACACTCCAAAGTTGCTCTCAAACCTTAATTTTTCAGTGATTTAACACATCAAAGCCAGTTGACTGGCTCTCACTGACTATGATTGTAGTAGTTAGTCTTCTCATGCATCTATTGCTTTAGGGCATATCTACACAGGGGCACAAATTAATCTGAATTAATTAAAGATGAGAATTTAAAAAGTGGATTAGTTAAACTGCATTAAACCTCTGTGTGGATGCTCTTATTCACAATAAAAGTGGCCTTAATGCAGTTTATTTTAACTCATTTCCGAAGTGAATTAAACTAAACCAAAGTAATGCCACTTTAATGCTGAATGAGTGTGTCCACACAGAGATTTTATGCAGTTTAACTAATCCACTTTAACAATTAATTTGGATTAATTTTCCTGAGTGTCCGTGTAGACAAGCCCTTAGAAATCAGGCCAGATAAGGATCTCTGATACTGAGGGACATCTCAGCATCTGTGATTGAGCATCACACTCAGGTGCGCTTATGTATATATGAGCCTAATTCTCCAGTACAGGAGCTGAAGCTGTACACATCTGAATAAAATACTGAATCTAGACAGGGTTTTCCTTTTGTTCACCACTTTCCACAAATTTCAGGAAGATTACTTGGATGACTGTTTTCTTTTCCTGTTTCCAGTCTCTTTTTAAAGTGCTGTCATTGTTGACTCTCCAAGTCCAAACACTTACTCAATGATCTTCTCATTTAGCCTTACGATACCAGATTTTCATCAGCACTATGCGTAAGATAAGTAGATATTTAGTTGATTCAAAATGTATTTTGGCAAAGATGTCTTTACTGTTAAATACTTTCAGCTTTTCTACTGAATGTTAGTGTTCTAACTGTCCTTTAAATTAACTCCAGAATGACTTTGTTCTTTGAACAGGTCCTTCTAATGCCAAGCTGTAAAAACAAATTAAATAACTAACTAACTAAATAATATAGGCCCCCAGCAGATATGCAGAGGCCATAAAGTGAAAAGGCTGCTTTCTTTGAAGAGAGCTTGTGTTTTTTCATCCTGCTGCTGGCTTCTACAACTTGCATGCGCTCCCTAAAGACATACCAAGTGATGCGGAGCTATAATTAATGCCTGTTAGATAATAATGTAAAAATAAACAAGACCAGATTTCCTGAAGAGAAGCACAGGGTTGGGGAGGTGGAGGAGAAAAGAGAGCAGAAAAGTTTGAAGAACACAAGTGTGTGTGCTAATTAGTGGTAGAACAGAGTGTTCACCTCATGGAATCTAATCCAATAGTAAAACATTTTGGGTCATATTCTCTGGTGAATTTATAGTCTTTACATTACTCATGTGGCATCATGGGGACATAATCTGGCTGCAAATGACCAGCAGACAATTCACCGGTGTAGGGAACACTCTGTTGGGCATTGCTGAGCCATATCCCACTCTGTGGCTCTTCATCCCCATCCCACTCGCAGCAGGGTAGCCTTGTTGGGAGCAGGGTGTACTGGTATAACTACATTTACACTAGATAACCACTGACATATGGCCCTTAATTAACCCAATGCCAATGGAGGATTTGTGGAGTGTTCCCTTCTCACTCCTACCCTTTCCCCACCCTGCAGGACCCAGCAGTAGCAGCTATACTGTAAAGGAGCCCACTCTGGTAGCCATGACCACAAAAACACCACTCCTGATCAAGTGTTAATATCTGATTAAAATCAAGTGTATCTGATTACTGAAATAAAACCTCACACCTAGGAAATGTTACTGGTCATGTGCAAAGCGGCTTACCAAACATGCAGTCCCCAGATGCTGCTGTCAGTTCCTCAGATATTGTCATTATTCTTTCCTGTACCATCTAGAAGCAGCTTCCGAATGATGCTGATTTGCTGTAAAATAAATACAGGTGCCTGGAAAATTAATTTCACGTTCCCATAATCCGCAAGAAAAGTTTGAGCAGTGAGACTGTAGACTGCTCACCTGGGTTTTTTATTTTTAGATGGTGCCACACGCTCTTCTAATCTAAATCAACGTGAAAGAAGCTAGATTGACAGCACCAAATCCTCTCCTTTCACAGAAGAGGTATAATAAGCATAGGCAGTGTACGTTCCCTAGCCTGTATCCCATTCTTTATCAGGAAGAAACACTATTACAGGTTCTCTGTGACTCCCCGGCCATTCAGTCTTTAGCCTTTCTGCTGAGACTACCAGCTGATGGTCAATATGTGCAGACACCTGCTGATCAAGAATTAAATAGAGATCATTAACTCACGTTATGTAAGCCACCAAAACAGTCACAATAGAGAAGTTTGGTTACTACTAACCTGTGCTGGATAAACCTATCTGTAGGCTGTCACCAAACCCCTGCTAGGATGTAAACAGGCTAATTTAAATCAACACCCCTGGATGGGCCATTGGCAGAAGGGTTTGGACCTGGTATTTCCAGATCTGAAAGCATGAACCTCTGCTGACTGAGCTAAAAGATTCAGCTGTTAGCTCAAAGCCAGCAACTCAAACATTGGTGGTGCAACCACTAAAGGAGGACAAAAAAGCCATCCTATGTAAGTGTGGGTTAACCTAGGATACTTTAAATTGCAGTGTTGTATTCTAGAACATTTTTGTAATGCTGTTATGCATGGATAAGATACTATGCAGCCCATCCTCCTCTTTCTAGAAAGAAATGTGCATGTTCTGGTCCATGAAATAATTAACTTTTCTTCCTTTCAATTTTCCATACCAGTACACAAAGTAGAATACAATCATGTCATTGATTTGCTACTGGAGACCTACAGTAAAAACTATGATCCCAGCTTTAACAGGATTTCTCCCTCTCTCTCACACTATTCTATATAGCCATGCATTATAAGGACAGAAAGGGGGGCGGGATCGCTCAGTGGTTTGAGCATTGGCCTCCTAAACCCAGGGTTGTGAGTTCAATCTTTGAGAGGGCCACTTAGGGATCTGGGGCAAAAATCAGTACTTGGCCCTGCTAGTGAAGGCAGGGGGCTGGACTCAATGACCTTTCAGGGTCCCTTCCAGCTCTATGAGATAGGTATATCTCCATATAAAGGACCAATGTGATCATCTTGTCTAACCTCCTGTATAACACAGGCCATAGGAGTTCCCTGAATTAATTCCCATTTGAACTAGAGCATAAATTTCAGAAAAACATCCAATCATGTTTTAAACATTGCCAGTGATGGACATCACAGTGAGCCAATGAATTTATTCTTTTGAACCTTTCCTGTATTTTCTCATTTGACAAGGAAATATTTGCTCTGGCCACAGAGTCAGAGTTAGTACCGCAACATGAGGGGTGGGTGGGTAGATGCAAGTCCTTCTCCTTTTACCAGCTAATACACTCATTTCTTTGGTTATGTCTTGTATCTACATTGTGCAAATCCCTAAAAAGGAAGTGAATCATGAACTTGTGGTTACTGCTTCAGCCTCTGAAGGCTAAAACTAGTGAAAGTGGACCGGCAGTTTTCAGGCAGAAGTGATCGTTATAACAACGTGTAACCCTCTCTCCAGTTCTCTTTTCAAAGAGGCTAACTTCTCCTTTCATATAAGCATTTTATAACCAGACTTTCTCAAGTCAGATGCTGAGAAAAGAATCTCCAGGGAAAATCTTAAATAATTTTCCTTTTATTAAACAACTAGTTTAGTAGCAAAGTGCTGGCACTAATCTGTAGCTTCAAGACAAACTAAATAATGTCCTCAACTAAACAAAAAGAGAGAAAATAGCATTTGGATATCCTCACAGCTGTCATTGCATTGCAATTTTGAACCTTTAACTAAACAGGATAATAAATAATGACTCTTCCTTTCAGTGTTGATCCAGTGCTGTTGATCTTTAATATCACTAGCCAAAAAAGACTTGAGGACATAAGTACTAGCACTGGCTACTGGGGTCAATTGTGTAAAGGATGAAATACAGTACATGTGTGATGGAGGAGGTGGGATTTAGCCAGTAAACAAAAGATACTTTTTTTTAATCATTCTGACCAGGAGGCATTAATAAAAAATCCTCCATCCTGCAAAGTTTTAACTGTGGAAGCTTTACACACGCCAGCGGTAACACCTTGTATTCAGTAGGAATACTTGCATGGATAAGGAATATTCACATGAGTAAAGGTCTGTGGGTTTGGGCCCAAATGTGTTCAGACAGAAGGGATCATGGATGAAGCATTTCAGATACTTTCAGATAAACTGTTAACATCCTACCCATTCCTCACATTTGTTTTAACTGCATTATTTTTGTAATAAGCAGCAGTCTGCAAGCTAAACATATGTACATTTTACCCCAGATTGTGCTGATGGCTACTGACCTGTGTTTGGGTCAGTGGGAAAGCACACCACCCCAGGAGAAGTTCCGGGAGGTATTGTGCCAAAGGGAAGCATAATAACTCACTGAGATCCCTAGAGAAGCACTATGAGCATATCTACTGCACCTAGTATTAGGTGGGTGCAGCATATTTTCCCCTCCACAGTCACTCTGCTCCATTGACTAGTGCAGACATGGCCCTGCAGTCTCCTTAGCCATCCTCATCCTATTGGGGTAGTTAGTGCCTCAGGGGATGCTAGCAGAGACCAGTCCCTGTGCTTAGGAGAGAAACCAGACTGAAATGGTGTCTGGTCTGTATGGAGAGGTCAGCTAAGGGTGGAGGAAGACTCCTCACCCTCCCCTGCTTTTCCACAGAAGGTCGAGGTACAGTCTGATTTCTTTCTGGCATTTACTCCCCTGATCATAACATCAGTCACCACACAGCAGACCTGATTCTGTTACCTGGTGACATCTCATGAAACACCACTTAGTAACTCCATTTCACTCAAGGAAGCTACAGCAGGGGATTTCGCCCATAGTATATCTTCAGCCTAAGTAACTTATTGTACATCAGTATGACAGCAACTATTTATCTTTCACAATATTATATTCTTTTGGGAGTTGCTGTGACTGGAGCAATAAAGTACCATTGTGGCAATAGTCAACAAATGGTGCCATTAAACATAGTTCTACACGTTTTGTTTCTTAGCTTATGAGCACCATTCAGTCTTTCAAGTACTGCTTCATTGTTGTTAATCTTGTGATGCCAGAGCTTTGGGGACGCAAGCAGAAGGAGTGTTTGTTCTCTAAGTTAAGGTCTCCTGGGACCCCGGGCCAGATCAAGTGAAGGGGCCCCCCCTGCGCTGGAACCCGTGGCCCTGCCCCATCCCTTCCACCCACAGCCCTGCCCCGTGCCCCCACACTGTCCCCCCTCCCAGTACAGCCCCAGGACCAGAGAAGCTCTGTCCCCCCCAGCCACGGCCCCGCAGTGGGGAGTGAGAGCTCCTCCAGCCCTGACTCTGCTGCCGGGGACCGTGGTCCGAGTGCTGGGGTTTTCCCCACCCCGCCCACCTGGCGCTGCTGCCAGGGACCAAGGTTGGGGTGCTGGGCCACCCCATGGCTTCTGCCAGGGCTCCGGGCTTATGCTGCCCCACGGTGGATTTCTGCTGGGGTGCCCATTTTCCGGGGGCCCCAGGCACAGGCCCCGTGGGCCCACTGGATAATCCACCACTGATTACGCCAGCACCTTGAAGTCCCAAATGAGATTGAAGCCTCAGTGTGCTAGGCATGGTACAGACACAGAGTGCAGCGACATAGACGATCCCTGCCCAAACAAACTTATGATCTAAATAGACAAGATAGACAAAGGCTGGGAGAGGAAATAGAGAGGTAAGTCACTTGCCTGAAGTCACACGGCTGGTCAGTGAGAGAGCCAGGAATAGCACTGAAGTCACTTGATGACCAATCCAGTGCCCTGTCTGTTAGACCGCACTGCCTCTCCTTTAACCAATTTTGAAAAATTAGGCTGGGATACAGACAAATTATGAATAAATTTCTACAGTCCTCAGTAATCAAAGAATACAGATCATCGGTACCTCACACCAGGCTCTCTTCCCCTTCCCTATGAAAAATCCAGTACACCAAAACAATGATTATTTATTATAGGGGTAGAAGGCAAGGGGCTGCTGGCAGAGCTTTTTCCCAAAGGGCCACTCTCTTTTGGAAGGTTCTCCCCAACAAATCTCAATTTGTTGACCTTCACGTAGGCTGCAAAGCCCATCTGTTTGAGTGGGCATTGATGGAGAGGGGGAGATTGCTGTCTGGTGGGGAAGAGCAGTGGGGTTTTAAATGACAGTGATCCCTTAATTTGGGTGCAACAATATGTGGGAGGGAGGGAAGAAGAGGGCTGAGTTTTTGTCTGGCGTTATGTGTGGAATTCCTATGTTACTGTATTTCAAAATGCAAGTCAAGGGTGCTTTTTGATTTCAATGGCACCCTTTGGAGAGGAGCTTCTTTTAGACTGAAATCAAAATAAATGGATACAATTTATTACTACCACTACTACTACATTTTTCACAGTTGCAAAATTACCCCCAAACGTGGCGAGTCTTTGTAAAAATGCCATGGAAAATTTTTTTTTTTACTACATTTACACAGATCTAATCCAGAGGAAGTTTCATTTGCTTGTTAAAGATGATTTGCTTTTGAAAACCATGCCAGTTATGCTATTTGGGCTACGGGGAATGTTAAATGATGGTTTAAATTTTGGGAAAAGACTTTGTTTCCCTTTAGAGAGCAAAATACAAGTATTGAATGTAAGAGGCCCCAAGTCCATCTGGATATACTGTACAGAAGCCTGAGATTCCTGTGAGGCTGCACTAATGGGATTCACTTGTGGTGGGGGTTTGTGTGACTAGAACACAAAAAACAAAGCTGCAGTGTTTTATTAAACATCTTCAAGATACCACAATGTCCCCTCCCTGCCCAGCCAGAAGGGAAAAGAAAAACTCTTGGCCCCTATTAAGATTACTACATCCCCCTCTCCCGCCTTCATGGGCTTGAGGAGAGGAAATTGGGGGAGCTCTGTGACTAAGACATGTAACTGAAAGCATTTCGAGGAAGACTCTTAGTTTAAATGATTAGACACTAATGTTTGGTATACAAAGGAAAGATAATGTTCACATGGGTACAACTTACAAAACCAAGAATGTTAGATTTGAATTGATCTTCACTTTTGCCCTGTGACAATTAACGATCAGGTAGATTAAGGGCAATGTGTTTCTCTCTGTAGCAAGCAGCCTCGCACATGTTCATTGTAATGGTAGGACAGAAAGTTTTACGTTGGCAGTAACTAAGCCACGTTGAGATGTGTCCAGCTTTAGATTATGAACATTTGCCATGTAGTGATGAACCTAGAGCGCTCGGGTTATTAGAGTCACATTTGGATAGGATACACAGCACCATTCCTGTTCTGATACGTTGTGCGTACCCATGGCACTTGGAAGTTATCCTGAGCTGTCATTTTGAAGAGAAATGGAAAATGCGTAGATGGTCCAGAAACTCTTTTTGTGGGCAATCTTTGTTTATTTTGGGCTCTTCACCCCCAAAGGTTGTTTTGGAAAGTGCTTGCATTGGCTTTGTGGTTTTTCAGAAGAACAACCCTGATTTATGTTTATGTTCCTTTTAGGAGAAAGGGCAAAACCATTCATTTTGTTTTGAATATTTATCCTAGATACACTTTGTTTTCTGTCCTTTATCATGATGTGCTATATCTTTTTGTTTAAACTTTATGCTAAAAAATGCAATGTGGGTTACTAAGAGATTTTATCTAGTTTGATTAATTTATTTTTTCTACTTGAAAGTAAAGAGTAAAAATTGTTACCTTTAGTAGAATGGTTTTTCTGTTCCACAATAAACTTTATTTTTGTACAACAACAAAAAATGATATGGCTCCAGATATTCACAGAATTGGAAAGGGTCAGAAAACACTGGAAAATAGTTGAAGCATGAATAGAAATCATTTTCTTAAAGAAAACAATCTGTCTTAAATATAGTGAAACTGTCTGTCTGTGGACTATCTTCAAGAAGTTGCTCATATGCCCCAACAACATAAAAAGTACTTACATTCTACTTACTGTGCCCAGATCCCTGGGTTAATTACACAAAGCCAGATCCAAAGCCCATTAAAGTCAAATGCCTTTGGATAGGGGCCACAGATAGTTATTGTGTGGCAATAATCAATATAAGGCAACATTTTTTGCCATTCTCAGTCTGGCCTCTAAAGCTGTGCAAACTAATTGTGCATATGAATAAACCACGCTTGCCCATGCACAAAGGCTTTTAACCCTGACAGTCAGGAAATTATACATCTAATTACCAAATCTGCACATACAAATGTGTGTTTTGCATCTGAAAATGGATGCTCACATATTATTGCTTGAGCAAAATTAATGGTGATAGCTCAAATTTTGCCTAAAGTCCTATACTTGGTGCATTCATACTGTATGTGGTTGTCCAGCTCACAAGTAATAACTAACTTAAACTAACATACAGAAATATAACTTTGAAAAGCTGTGGGTAAATAATCTCACTGATTTAAACTGTAGACTGGTGACATGACAAATCTATACAAAAAGGACTGTATCCTGGAGATTACTGGTCCCAACTCTCTTATGCTGCAGCCCCTTTATCCCACTCAGGCAGCATAAAATGGGTGGAATCCCATGACAGAGACCTGGCGTCATAGCTTTATGCCGCCCTTCTCACAGTCCCAAGCACAGAAGACAAACAGGATCATGGTTGGAAGACAGTATGTATCACTCTGCTACAGTTACTCAGGGCCTGGGGTGCTGGAACAATTTGTACAGTCATTGAACCAAATTGTAAACCCTGTATATACTGGAAACCCCTTCAAGCCTGGGGGTGCGATAGCAGCCCCAGCACCCCTAGTTCCAGCACCTATGCTTAGGGCCGCCACAACCACTTCTAGAGTCATTACAGCTGAGTGTGAATTAGAGCCACCCTAAGGCTGCTCCACCTTGTTCACTGAAAACAGTGAGAGTGAAAAAGTGCCTTAAAGCTACTTTTGTCTCTACTTCCCCACCATTTGTAGACTGAGTATGGCTTGGCCAGAACAGAGCGTCAGTGTCCACTTTTATTTTGACACAAGACAACACAGGTCATTTGGAGTTTGAGGAGGAGACATTAAAATCAAATGGATTTTTAGCACACACTACAGGGAAATCATTCTTTAGTTAACATTGACAAGAATATGCATTCCCAGTCATACCCTGAACAGTACTGGGCTCTGGAGAAGAAAGAGGTTTGTTAGTCTCACAATAAGGGCTTTTGAAATATTTTAATAAAACAATAAGGCTTTGTCTGAAAAGAGTGTTGACAGCCAGTATGCAGTACTCCGATATATGCACAGTACAACTGTACTGAACTGCAATTGTATTCTGAAAAGTCCCTGGAAAGACTAGTGGGTGGAATTCTTATTTGCACAACTACACTGTATTCCAGTGGCTTTCCCCCTGATACTTACCAAAGGGGGTTAAGCTTCACACTTACCATGCCTTTTGTTGTCTGCGCTCCATCTGATTATTTTTCACCCTGTAAATAACAAAAAGAACATGCAGCCTACAGTGCGAGAAAATGCCTCTGTTATACTTTGTATTAAAGAGATTAAAGAAAGGAACGCTGACCTGTAAGAAAGACATTAACAGATGTTAGTTAACTTCTCTGATCCCAGTCTTAAAACATGTTTATCTCATAGAGTGCCATCAAAACTGTGTTTCGTTTAATCCTTCTGTGTTCAGATTACACAGAGAAACCATTCATAGAAAGATACCTGCAATATAGAAGCTGTAAGATTAGCTTCTGTCTAATTCTTCTGAATACAAAAGACATACGTGTTAGACAGGCATAAATGATCCATATCAGATCTCTGCATTGGAAGAAAAGCCACATCTCTAGTCTAGCCTGTATATCAGAGGCAAGATACAAAATGGTGATGTGTTAGCCTATAGGAGATGGTGGATAATAGAGCCAGAGCTGTGGACAAAACAGTGCTTGATTGGTGGTTCACAGGCCAAAATGTTGCATGTTGGAGGAAATACTCCATGTAGATGAGGTAGAATAGGTCAAAGTAGTAGATTTCTGGCCTTCAGTTAGGCGGAGGCTCAGCAGTGGGAGAGGAGCGTGAGAGTAGTTCAACTTGAGTGTTTACTCATGCAATTAGTCTTATGGAGCTTGTTGTGTAAATACCTCTCACTGTGAGTAAGGCTTATAAAATCTTTTTTAGCAGGAAGCAAACAGTCTAATTAAACATGAAAAACTCCTATGCCAAAAAAGTCTGAATTTTTAAACAGACAACGTTCAGGAAATCACTACCAAGTAATTAAATTTATTGGCAAAAATCAAGCTTGTTAACATAATATCTTAATCATTTTTTATAACTGTAGTATTTGTTCATTTAAAATGAACAAGGAAATAAAGGCTTTTTATCCACCTTTGGAACAGCAGTGATTATTTTAATGGGGACATTATATTTCTGATTCAACAAAAAAACTTCAAAAACAGACTCCAACAAGAAACTGCAGAACTGGAATTAATTTGCAAAATGGACACCATTAAATTAGGCTTGAATAAAAACTGGGAGTGGATGAGTCATTACACAAACTAAAAACTATTTCCCCATGCTAATTTCCCCACTACTGTTACTCACACCTTCTTGTCAACTGTTTGAAATGGGCCATCCTGATTATCACTACAAACGTTTTTTTCTCCTGCTGATAATAGCCCACCTTAATCGATTAGTTTCATTAGAGTTGGTATAGAAACCCCCATTTTTCCATGTTCTGTGTGTGTGTGTATATATATATATAATTATCTTCCTACTGTATTTTCCACTGCATGCATCTGATGAAGTGGGCTTTAGCCCACGAAAGCTTAAGCTCAAATAAATTTGTTAGTCTCTAAGGTGCCACAAGTACTCCTCATTCGTTTTGCTGACACAGACTAACACGGCTACCACTCTGAAACCTGATTTCTGATTATGTTTCCCACATATTCACATATCAGCATTACCCACATTTTCTTTTTGGATGCAAAAAAAAAAAAAAAAAAAAAAACCTCACTGGGTGATTGGTATCATTTTAAATTATCTGTGTGTGGCAGACATTTTAGCACATCAGCCATCTCTATAGTAGGGTTTTATGGCAAAACACTTTCATCAGAAACCACCACTTCAGCTTCACTAGTAATAGCAGCGATGGGAGCAGTAGTGTAGAACAAAGCCCTACAAACCACATTATATAGACCTCCTTAAAATTCTGGCAGCCACCTGGACTCAGATGTTAGCAACAGTGGGAAGTTTTTGCCAAAACAGCCTAATGCAGACACCTCCATTGCCTGATTCTGCTCTAAATTGCTCCAGTAACAACCCAGAATAACTCTCCTCTACACCGGTTTAATTGAGAATGCAATTTGACCTATAATCTCTAAGTGGCACTATTACAGGGTCATCTGGTCATGACTGCTGCCTCAGCTCCCCCAAAATGCATGTAACCTCACCTGTTTCAATAACAGACCAGACTCCAAGAACGGGATATTTAACAAAACAGAACCGTTCTACTCTACTCACCACAAAACTTCCAACTGGATTTCACAGTCCTCTCAAAGCAAGGCTTCCTGCCTGGCCTTTTCTACTCCTGGGATCTTCCACTAGCCCTTCTGCCTAACTAGTGTAGATAGCCCTTTCCCCAGGTCTCCACTAAAAAAATTGACAAAAGTGAAACATTTTGGGGCAGAACCAGGGATCGGAGAGGAGCTGGGGCTAGAGGTGGAGCTGGCCTGGGTGTGGAGTGGGAATGAGGACAGAGCTGGGCTGAAGGGCAGAGTGGAGCTGAGGCCAGGACTGGACCTGGGCTGAAGGGCAGAGTGGAGCTGAGGCCAACTCTCCGCTGCCGGCCCTAGGATACTGTCCAGCTGCCAGCCCCAGGGTACCGTCCGGCTGCTGCCTCCACGCCCGGGGGCTCTGCTGCCAGCCCCAGGGTCCCAGCCACTGCCCTCCCCTCCAGCCCCGCATGCAGAGGGTCCTGGCCGCCAGCCTGGGATCATGCCTGGCCGCCGGCCCTGCAGCCACCCGCCCCACGATCTGCACTCATCCCTAGCTGTGGCCCCAGCCTCCCCCACCTTACCCGTCCGCACCCCCCTCCTCCTGGGGCCATGGCCCTACTCCCAGCCCCAGCTCTAGGGGGCAGTGACGGGCACGGACAGAGGTAAGAGGGGTGCAGCTCAGCACCCCCACTCCAAAAAACTGTTCCAGCACCACTGATCTAGCTATATTTCCCTAGTTTAAGAAAAGGTCATGTGAGAGGGGGGAGGGATAGCTCAGTGGTTTGAGCATTGGCCTGCTAAACCCAGGGTTGTGAGTTCAATCCTTGAGGGGGCCACCTAGGGATCTGGGGCAAAATTGGTCCTGCTAGTGAAGGCAGGGGGCTGGACTCGATGACCCTTCGGGGTCCCTTCCAGCTCTATGAGATAGGTATATCTCCATATATTAGATAATATCAAAAGCCTTACTAAAGTCANGATGACCCTTCGGGGTCCCTTCCAGCTCTATGAGATAGGTATATCTCCATATATTAAATAATATCAAAAGCCTTACTAAAGTCGAGATATATCACATCGGTTGCTTCCCCCCCATCAACAAGGCTTGTTACCCTGTCAAAGAAGGCTGTTAGGTTGGTTTGACATATTTTGTGCTTGACAAATCCATGTTGACTGTTACTTATCGCCTTATTATCTTTTAGGTGCCTACAAATTGATTGATTGATTATTTATTCCATTAACTTTCTGGGTACCAAAGTTAAGCTTTATACCATTATGGCCTGCTACAATTTCCTGTTAATATGAATTCTCTCATTGTTTTATATTTTTGCTCATATCCTAATGAGCAAGTTTTATAAAGGGAAATTTGTTTCCCTGAGATCAGAGCTCTGCTTTGTGCATCTCAGATAAGGCTTAGTCCTACTTCTGGTTCTAGTAAACCAGAGAACCCTGCCACAATTTGAGAGTTCACACAGGCGCTGGGGAAGTTGGGTCCATTCTTTTTAACTACAAAGCATACAATCACTTCAGGAAACAGATCTTCTGCAAAAATTCACAACCCTTTCCAAACTGAACATGGAAGGGTTAACACCATTCTGGCTCAGGCACCAAAATACCCATAAAATATTGTATTGTATGGCATGTGTCACTCAATATGCAATGGAAAATGGTAAGATTTACTACTACAGTCCACAAGCGACCTCTTGGCTGCTTCTAAACAATTCATCATTTCACATTAAAACCTGTTAATTCAGCCTTTAAGCACTTTTTTTTTCTGTCAAGAAATATTTTGCGCCGAAGTGGACATTTTAATTAATAAAAAGTGCCCAACATAAATCTAATTATGTTTTTAAAAGAAATGTGACCTCACTACATTGTTCGAATCTTAAGATGAAGGGAGATAGCTTTTAATGTGCCTTAAGGTAGCTTTCCATCAAAGTAGATTTTTCAGTTTTACAGTGGCATGCATGGCAGCACCACTATAGTAAAGGTTGCATCACAACTTCTGCTTAAAGGCCGAACTTTTAAAGTCCTCTAAAATTGGAATGCTTAGTCGGATTCCTTGAAATACGGTGTGCCTCAAGAGGGTGCAGGGTAAGGTTAGTGACCCAAATTTGGGGTAATTTGAGCTAGGGGTTGTAGAGATATAAACCCTGGGGAAAAAAATTGCCATTTCTCTCAAACATAAAACTGCCAGTATTTTGGAACAGAAACCTTGTCTGTGATTTCTCTCACCAGTCCTGCCACAAACTCATCCTCCAACCATTCTGAAATACAACCAGCAATACCATTCTTTCGCAGGTGTCTGAATGGTGGGTCTCACAAAGGCTCAGGATCGAACCGATCACCATATTTGAGCTCAGGAAGGAATTTTCCCCCAGGTCAGATTGGCAGAGACCCTGGGGAGATGGGGAGGGAGAGTTGTCTTGCTCTGCAGTCTGGGGCATGGGTCACTTGCTGGTTTGATCTAGAATAAATGGTGGATTCTCTGTAACTTGAAGTCTTTAAATCATGATTTGAGGACTTCAGACAGAGATTATGGGTGTGGGTGGGTGAGGTTCTGTGGCCTGTGATGTGCAGGAGGTCAGACTAGATGATCATGATGGTCCCCTCTGGCCTTAAAGTTTATGAGTGGTCCTTTGCTCCAAGCACTGCATGTGAGTTGGATTATAAGGCAGGGGGCGGAGGGAGGGAGTAACAGCGATAGAAACATTTGTATATCAGGGAGTGAAAACTTCCGAGAGATGTGTTCCCTGCTGGGTGGTGTGTGTGTGGGGGGGGGGTGCTGCCTGGGTACAGTAGTAGGGAGGGGGTCAGGTTGGAGCAGGGAATTTAGTGAATGGGTCAGGGACATGGCTGGTGAGGGCACATGCTGAAGCAGAGCTGGTGCAGCCCAGCTGATATGTCTGTGGGTGGGTGGGAGGGAGGCTGGCTGGGTATTCAAATTACAGATCATGATATGTACAACTGCCTAAATGGCTACTAACTTCTCCCAGCAACACATCTTTTCCTATTCAAAAAGCTAGAAAATTCAGTGGCAAAAAAAACCATGGCCCCATGAATGCAGAATTAAGATTGCTTGGGGGTAGGTCGTCCCCTCGCAGAATGCTCAGTTGAGCAAGACAAACTTCTGAAAACCAGGAAATGCACAGTTAAGGTTAACTGTTGCCCGTGCAACCTTAACCCTGCCTTCTTTCAGCAATGCCCCAATATGCCCCAGTAAGACACATACCTTTACTCTGCCAACCCCACAGCTGTTGAAATGTACAGGCTCTTCACCTCCTTTTACAACCCATTCACTCTCACCCACAGGATTCCACCAACCACTATGAAAGGGGAAAAAGTTCAAAAGAAAAGGTTGCCCACCCCACCCTCCCTCTACCCTCTTCGAGCAATGCCTCAATATGCACATACTCACACTGGCCCTCAGCTCTGTAAGAGGCAGGAGGTTCTAGATCCTGGCATACAATCACACAAGTAGCAATTGAACTCAATAGGAATAGCAGGGGTTGAGGACTTCTGAAGATCAGGCACTT
The DNA here is from genome assembly GCA_003942145.1 of Platysternon megacephalum. Taxonomy (NCBI): domain Eukaryota; kingdom Metazoa; phylum Chordata; order Testudines; family Platysternidae; genus Platysternon; species Platysternon megacephalum. The sequence goes on along the minus strand of QXTE01000050.1, from coordinate 1,779,198 downwards.
TTACTTCAGTGCCTAACTTTACACATTTCTCTCTCAATCCTTTGGTCCAATTTCAGTAGCAGTATTGCAAATGACACATTTTGAAGTAAACCCAAAGCAGTCTTTATACTCTATAGTGTCTACAGATTCCTCAGTGTAATAGCCATAGAGACCCATTATGGTTTGTTTTCTGGTGAACTGCTTTGTAAACAGGAGAGAGGGGAAGGGGGAAAAAAGGAGGGAATAAAGATATAGCCCATTTCTTAGATACCATTTTATTTCTGAACGTTTGCTCACCGTGCAAGCGAACCAATTATACCATTTATCCTTCTATATAGATTGTGATGCCCCTTTTCATTATGTGACTGTCTATGCATCTCTGATTCCAATGACCTTTCCTGACCCTTTTTGTTTCCAAAAGAAGAATGTGCAAAGCATGTAATTATTTGAATTTCCATGACCATATTCAGGTGGAAATTAACAAGTGATCTAAGGTGCTGTCAGCAAGCCTGGAAGGAAAAATATTAGAGGACCTGTGGGTTGAGATACACACTTCAGCAACAGTATATGTCTGACATGATTCTGAGAAAGAAATAATGCAGTATAAAACAACCAGAGAAAACAGATGAGAGTTTAGGCATGGTGTCATGCAGTATTAGTATCAAGTAGAGGCTCAGAGCACAGATTATTGCAGTACCCATGAACCTATGGTATCACAATATCAAGATGCAATTGGTAATGAATCAGAATAAGTGAAAATAGATAAAAAATACAGTGGACAACTTAATGAGATATACCACTCACTATATCAGGGGTAGGCAACCTATGGCACGCGTGCTGAAGGCGGCACGCGAGCTGATTTTCAGTGGCACTCACACTGGCCATCGGCCTGGGGGGCTCTGCATTTTAATTTAATTTTAAATGAAACTTCTTACACATTTTAAAAACCTTATTTACTTTACATACAACAATAGTTTAGTTATATAGACTTATAGAAAGAGACCTTCGAAAAATGTTAAAATGTATTATTGGCACCCGAAACTTTAAATTAGAGTGAATAAATGAAGACTCGGCACACCACTTCTGAAAGGTTGCCGACCCCTGCACTATATCAATAACTTTATTATCACACTATCAATAATTCTCTTTAAATAGTTCTTCTTTTTGAAGTAGCATCAGGGCAAAATATTGTTAAGTGCTAACACCACTGATGTCTTCTCTATGCTGGGAAAATGCATAATAATAAAAACTTTATAACTAGCACAATATTAAACACTACTTTGCCCTTAGCTGGGCCAAATAGTCATGTTTAACACACTTACCCTGTTTTCTAACACAATGCATTTTCCCATCATAGACAAACCCTGGAAGAAATCCAGGAGATCTTGCTGAAGGATACTTTACATTTCTATATTGAGCCACTCAAATTATCCATGTAGCTTAAAAAAAAGAATGGGTGACCCTTTTTGGATACACTAAGAATCGACCTAAACCTTCACCCAAAACTGTGTCCAAACCCAAACTAAGATTTTGATGTTCAAAAAAATTCATTTGTGCTGCTTTACAACAACAAAAAATCTGTATTTCTTAGTTTTCACCAGAAATAAGAAGTCAGAATTTCTTAGTTTTCACTAGTAATAAAATTACAACTGAGGCTAATAGAATGGATCATGGATAATGAATTGAGAAAACTGCTTTAACTGGGTAGACATCAAAGAACTCTAAAATTCCATGTGTGTTCTGTCACTCTAACAGGATGATCATAATTGTTCAAACTGTTCTGTTAGGATTTTTTTGCCTAATTATCCTAGTTATCAATTACAATTAGAAGTGCTATTATCCTGGTTCAATGTTACAACAGTCTTCCATTGCATGAATTGGAGTAGAAAAATGTGTGGTTACATGTTGAGTAACATTTACAAAATGTTAAAATATGAGAGCCTTTTAATTTGGATGTCCCAATTAAGCAGCTTCTACTACACAAAATTATCACAGGATCATGTTCTAGTGAGTTTTTCAGCATAGTTTTAAGAGCAGGAGAGACAGTACATTATATACAGTTACATACCAGGACATAGCTGGACAAGTTTTAGGTAAACAAACGTTTCAATGCACATCTGAACTAAAATAAACTTCCACACCACAGAGAGAAGTTTACGGACATTTCCACAGGGAGGAATGCTATAACAACTAGTGATGGATCATGGGCTTGAATAAAATAACCAACCAGAGCCTTCAGCCAAATCTTCAAACCAAAATGGATCCTAACCTTTTGAATTTGAAAGTTCTTTTTTCTCTTTAACTTTCACATTCCTGTTCACTGCTTGATTCCAGAGGGAATCACAATGCTGATATGATTACAAGAAAGGCTTTGCTTATGGCATTCCCTACCCAACCTGGAGCAGGAGTATTGGGAATCTCATGGGAAAGCTTATTCACACAAGCTTCCAAAGGCTAGGATAATTCAGATCCATGTTGGAGCATGTTGGTGCTGCATATGCACAGTGAACTAAACATCTAAGCCTGCTTGAAATTCACCCTGCATTAATAATAGCGAAGGTAACACTGGGGAAGGCATCAACATAGTCAGTGGTTTCAGGGTTTGTACTTGCCCCTGATTTTAGAAGATGCCCTTTGTTTGCCTTCCATATTCTTGTTCCAGACAAATGTTGATATTTAATTGTGAGACAGTATGACCTAGTGGTTGGCAGATGTGGGGTCAATTCCTAACTTTGACACTGGTCTGCTGGGTGACCTTGGGCAAGTCACTTCCCCCACCCATGCCTCAGTTTCTCCATCTGTAAAACAGGGGTAATGATACTGACCTTCTTTGTAAAGTGCTTATTACCCCTTATTGTGAAAGCTGATCATCTTGGGCCTAGGCAATTTCCTCTGGATTCCTAGAGCTGTGTCCTAATTTATCCTTTATAAGCTGACTATTCTAAGTTTCCCTGTTGAGCTCAGACAAGAGTGCATGGTGACTGTATCTAATTGCCATTCACAGAAACCAGCCCTACCAGAGACAATCATGAGATTTCAGAAGAGACCCTGTGCATAACTACAGAACAATACCAAGTAATCCTGTGGATAAGTTTTGCCTGTCCCCCAACAGCCTTGAAATGCAAAGTATAGCAACTCCATCCACATAAAATGCCAGATTTGTGCTATTAAGTCACAACAAGAGATTTTCTTTCTGTGATCTTAGGAGGAAGTATCATGTTCTCCTCTCTGTATCTCCGCCTGGCCCCTCTCCATCTTTTTGGGTGGCCTTCGGCCCTCTAGCACTAATAGTCCCTGAGTTTATCCAGGAGAGCTTGGGGTCAAGAAGTGAGGCAGGCCCTATGAGGAGGACACAAAAGGAAGGGAAAACTCTTTGCACCCTCCTACATGTGGGCCAAGCACAATCTAGTCCAAAACTGTGATCCAGAATTCTCTTTGGCCAGGAGAAGGCAGGGACATCAGGGAACTGCTCCCAGTTCCCTGAGTCTCAGGACCAGTCTCAGCGCTTATCATACTTACAACTGCTTCCAGGCGGCTCTAAGTTCTGCTACTAACATAGGGTCCTTAACGGACCCTACAGCAGTGGTGGACAGATGGAGTGGAGTGGACCTTCATCACACCCCTTTCTCATTCCCGCCCCTGCACAGAGTATGGAACAGATGTGGAGCCCACAGCCAGCATCCTTGCAGCAGCAGGGAGTTCCCTTTCAACAGGGGAATTCTCCATTGGGCGTTGGCCAGTTGCAGCCAGTTTCTGGCTCTTTTGCCTCTCCTAAGTGGCAAACTGGCCTATGGTGTTTTCTTAGTGCTAGGCCCAGGGCCGGCGCAACCCATTAGGCGACCTAGGTGGTCGCCTAGGGCGCTGCTATTTTGGGGGCGCCGGCACCGCAGCCGCCCGTAGAAATTTGGGGGCGGGACCTTCCGCCGCCGCGGTTGGGGGCGGGATTTCGGGGGCGGGACCTTCCGCCATCTAGGGCGCCGGCAAAGCTGGCGCCGCTAATGGCTAGGCCTGGTGTTTGCTTGCTGCCTCACTACTGACAGGGAAGAAGTGGTAGGAGAAGTAGAAGTGGGTGGCAACCTGGGCAGCAGTGACCATGAGATGGTTTAGTTCAGGATCCTCACAAAAGGAAGAAAGGAGAGCAGCAAAATATGAACCCTGGACTTCAGAAAAGCAGACTTTGACTTCCTGAGGGAATTGATGGGCAGGATCCCCTGGGAGCAAGTTCGCAGATGACACTAAGCTGAGGGGAGAGGTAGAAACACTGGAGGGTAGGGATAGGGTCCAGAGTGACCTTGACAAATTAGAGGATTGGGCCAAAAGAAATCTGATGAGGTTCAACAAGGACAAGTGCAGAGTCCTGCACTTAGGATGGAAGAATCCCAGGCACCCCTACAGGCTGGGGACCGACTGGCTAAGCAGCAGTTCTGCAGAAAAGGACCTGGGGATTACAGTGGATGAGAAGCTGGATATTGCGTCCAGTTTTGCGCCCCCCGCTACAGAAAGGATGTGGCCAAACTGGAGAGAGTCCAGCGGAGGGCAACAAAAAAGATCAGGGGGCTGGGGCACATGATTTATGAGGAGAGGCTGAGGGAACTGAGCTTGTCTAGTCTGCAACAGAGAAGAGTAAGGGGGGATTTGATAGCAGCCTTCAATTACCCGAAGGGGGGTTCCAAAGAGGATGGAGCTAGGCTGTTCTCAGTGGTGGCAGATGACAGAACAAGGATCAATGGTCTCAAGTTGCAGTGGGGGAGGTCTAGGTTGGATATTAGGAAACACTATTTCACTAGGAGGGTGGTTAAGCACAGGAATGGGTTACCTAGAGAGGTGGTGGAATCTCTGTCCTTAGAGGTTTTTAAGGCCCGGCTGGGATGATTTAGTTGGGGTTGGTCCTTCTTTGAACAGGGGGTTGGACTAGATGACCTCCTGAGGTCTCTTCCAACCCTAATCTTCTGTGATTCTATGACTGCTGCTGTAGCCAACCACAACAACATTTCACCCTTGGACCTTTGGCTAGCAGATTAAATCTGTGTCCTTTCTGCTTGTTTAACTGGAAAGTCACCAAATCATACCATGGCAACTTCCAAAGAGAGCGGCAAATCACTCTTGATTGTCCTGATCAACATTAATTCAATAAAACATACTCTGAAGTCCATGTGAGAAGAGCGAATAAGGACATCTGTTTCCCTATATAATGACTGCATTATCAGTATCCATTTGTAATGAGATTTAAAACCTTGAATATGAAAGGTACTATGTGAAAACAAATTGGATCCTGTTCTTAGAAGTATTGCCATCAGGGACAATACTTCCATGAATGTTCCAGTGCTGGTAGATGGCCTTATAGAAACTCCTATAAAAATTAATAGGAATGGAATCAACAGCATTCTATAGAAAATTAATAAGGTTCTAATTCTATGATTAATGAAGGAAGAGGATATTCTTACAGGGTTTTTTGGTCATCATTTCCTATCAAATTCTATATGATTGGTCAAAAAATAATGCACGGTTCAGTATTTCTATTAAATTCTATTCATAAGGGAGGGAGCTATGGCAGGGGCAAAGAGTAGAGTTTTCTGTCCGTTTAGAAAAATATCTAAAATACCACTGTACATATTTCATCTGTTCCAATAAGGCGGCAGAATGATTTAACTGTCAGCTATGCACAAATGTAGATGTGGGATCCCCTGCGCAGTGGGGATTACTTCAGCATATGGAAGATTGAACAATGGAAGGAAATAGTGGAAACCAACACCAGGATTTCCTTTGACAATTCACTTATTCCTTCTCCCATAAAATCCTTAGACTCACCTAGTAAAATACTGTGTTCATTAATGGCAGCTGGATGGAATGCAACTTCAGCCCTGAAAACACTTTAATCAGTCAGTGCATAGGTGTGGCAGCTGATTGCTATGTTGTCACAAAGGAAAAGAATTCATGGCCTTTGTTTCCAGAGTCAGTAAGAAGCAAGGAGGGAAATAGCTGTGGTCAGATAGAGGGGAAGGAGAAGTCAGGTTTTGGAGGAAAGATTTGTGAGTAGAAAATAGACACTACTTAAAGTTTACAATTACCCATAAAGATGTGAGTAGGGCTTATGCTTAGAAATCAGGACACAGAGGCAGTTTTTCCTCTTATCATTCTGCTGCTGTTCAGCTCTTCAGATAATGGATATGCCCTGAGTCAACATCCTGAAAACCAGCATAAAGTCTCCAACTCAGACATTAATACCATGATATAAGTAGTGCACAAAATATCTATATCTGTTCATATGTTTAAGCCTTACTAGTAAAATTAATCTTTTACATGGGATAGGTAGTGCTGGGAGCTCCTCTGATGGAATGAGATCATATGTACTTGTGAGTATGTGCTTCTTACAGCTCCCCTCTGCCAGAATGAATCAGAATAGCTCAACTGGATGTCATAACCCTAATTCTGGTATCGCTAAAGGAGATTGTCCTTCAGCTGAAGTGGTAAGAACCTCTACTTTTGGAGAGAGAGGATCTGAATTCAATTCCCCAGTGTCACTGTGAAATATTGAGTGGTGATGGCCTGGCATGGAATGACAGAGCTGTGAAATCCTAGGTAACTGTGGTTCTGCTAAATTATTGCCATGACATCACTGTGACAAAGTTCTAATTCCATTGGGGGGAAAAGAGGGGAAGAGAGCTTCTTTCTTGCATATGCTCTGCAGCTACTTTCTAAAGTTAAGCATCTCAGACAAAATAACCTGCAGTGTGTTGTGTGAGGCCATTGCTTCTTCACTTATGTGTGGCTCTGGTCTTGATGGGAAAATTTTAGCTCTCGCTCTTAAGTGAAATGTCAAGTTAAGAGTTTGAGAAAACTAATGCCCACTTTCCTTTCTGGTTTACTACTCAGTGTATATAATGCATCAAGATAGTACAAGCACATTACATGGTCTGCTTATGCAAAAACCAGATCTTTGCAACTCCCCAGCAATTGGCTATGCAATGTGATTTAAGGCATACTGTATCAGCTGTTGTTTGGCTGGTTGGCTGACTGAGAGTTAGCAGTGAGCTCCAAAGAAAACATGTCCAAGAGAGAAGAGTGCTGTGAGGGAAAAGAGCAAACTTCATGTCACAGTGTTTTCTACCTGCTGCCAACCAGTAATGGAATTCAAAGATAAGGCACTTTCCATCTGTTTCTTTGGAAGATCCCATTATTAAAAGGATCCTTACTGAATTAAGGATCTCTTTATGTTACCACAGTCATATGTACTTATAATTTACAGGAAAGTTTGACATTTTACTACCATCATATTTCTTTCACAGCATTAGACCTTCTAAAATCTTCCAAAATGGAAATATTTAATTGTCCCTAATACAGATTCTATGGTCCTGAGGCCTTCATATCTGCCAGAGATGATATCCTGAGCATTATCATTTTAAATTCTTTTTCCAAACCACACTGAACTGGGATTGAAAAAAACAGTATAGGGTATTAGAGCTATCACCCGCTAGCATTTGTGCGCGTGCACACATATACATCCTCTCTTTATTGCCAAGTCATTCTCTAAATCTGATAACTGAAAGCTTTTTTCTTCCATCAGTGATCAAAGCTTTCACCAAAACTAAACGGCTTATGTCAAATCGGATGAAATGGCAATCCAAAGCCACAAGGAAAACAAACTCCAGAAACAAAGTACACACACCAGTAGCTTTGGAAATTTGCTAGTTGACTGAACTCATAGCAGTCTGGTGGATATATTTAACCTGACGTCCCTGTACTGCAACTGTAAACTTCTTAATGGAACAAATAGAACTGGGCACGTGGGTCCCATCTCTCCTCTCACACTTATGCAAATCAAAGGCAACTCTGCCAAGTTCTGTGGTCTCTTATTACTTCAGTCTGACACTGATGTAACCCCATGTTGAGTAAGTATTTCAGTCAATTGCTCAAGTCAATCCACCATGAACTAGATATAAGGAAAGCAATGCAGCCTTTCCTCTGGGATAATATTTCTGTTTAAATTATAAACCCTAAAATCAATTAGTTTTCCTGAATGATTCCTTGTTAGATATTGGAAAACATCTTCAGCAAATTTGATAAAGTATTTAAAGATTTCTTGTGCATGGAGAAAATATATTAAAATGAGCTTTACGGAAGCTCCAGACACTCACTTGCAAAGGAGAAATGGGTCTTTCTGATTAAACATATAGCATAGCTAGGCAGGCCAAAAAAAGAATTTGAAGAGCAACTATCGAAAGACTCCAAAAGTAACAGCAATATTTTTTAAGTACTTCAGAAGCAGGAAGCCTGCTAAACAATCATTGGGGCCACTGGCCATTGGCAGAGGATGTGAGGAAAATTTCCACACCTGAGCCATTCTTTTTAGATGACATATCTGAGAAACAGTCCCAGATTCAAGTGTCATGAGAGGTGGTTTTGGAACAAATAGATAAATTAAACAGTAATAAGTCACCAGAACCAGATGGTATTCACCCAAGAGTTCTGAAGGAACTCAAATATAATATTGCAGAACTACTAACAGTGGTATGTAGCCTATCATTTAAATCAGCTTCTGTACCAAATGACTGGAGGATAGCTAATGTGACACAATTTTTTAAAAGGGATCTAGAGGTGATCCCGGCAATTACAGGACGGTAAGCCTGACTTCAGTACCAGGCAGATTGGTTGATGATCTTAACCAGATTTGGGATTGACACAATGCCCAATGATCTGGACATAGCCATATTTTTTGAAGATGTTTGTTAGAATAATTTCCTTGGATTCTATTGGCAGAAGTAACTGAAGCAGAGAAGGGGGGCTTTCTTGGCCAAATGAAACTTTTCCAAGTGCACATGATTAAAAGTATAACTGGATTAAAAAAAGAAGTACATAAGTTCATGGAGCCTATGTCCACAATGGCTATTACCCAAGATGGTCAGGGATCCAACCCCATCCTTTGGGTGTCCCTAGCCTCTGGCTGCCAGATGCTGGGACTGGACAATGGGATGGATCACCTGATAATAGCCCTGTTCTAGTCATTCTCTTTGAAGCACCTGGCATAGGTCACTGTCAGAAGACAGGATACTGGGCTAGATGGACTATTGATCTGACCAAGTATGGCCATTCTTATGTTCTTCTTATGTAGGCAGTATTAATACCATTAGTCCTCTTACAGTAACTGTGTTCACACTCTGATGTGCTCCCCAAAACTAAATTTCTCCAGCATTTGAGAGAGATACTTCCAAATGTACTCAGATTTTTTTCCCCCCCCCATGAAGAAAGCCACAACTAGAGCATCCAGTACATCAGCTTTTATATCAGAACAGAGATGATGGCTTACGCTGTATGCTGTTTATTCTTTAGGAAACCTGACTGATCTGGGTGAACTAAGCATGGAAAGTAGGTTTCCAGAGCACTGTTCTAAGAACTTGATACAGTATCCATCACAGTCAATGGAAAGTTTCTCTTGACTCCAAGGGCAATGTATCAGGCCTCTAGCCAACGTCGTGTAGTCTTGGTTGATGAGAGTGATGGGTCAATATTCATAGCAATGGTTGAGATTTTTCTCAATTAATGGGAAAAAAACCAAACCCTATATTTAACGAATGAGTAATATGTAAAATATTATGTACATCATCAACTTATCACTAAATAAGGATGTTGCATTCTTCCTCTTCTGGGCTATGTACATAAGTGTTATGACATTTAAGGCTCACTGAATCCTTCATATATGGGCTCGCACAACTGTATCTCGTGTAAACTAAACAATCAGCCTTGTGTTATGTCTAGAAGTTGAGTTTTAAAATATATAAGGGAAAAGGTGCCAGCATGTCCCATGGCAGGAATGGACCTAAAGTTAGAATTTAGAAATTTATAAAGTCTTAGAACAAGGGACTAAATTGCTCAGGCTGGGTCTACACTACAAGTGCTACAGTGATGCTGCAGCTATGCTGCTGTAGAGTTGTAGCATAGACACTTATTACAGCGATGGAAGGGGTTTTTCCATTGCTGTAGTAAATCCACCTCCAAGAGAGCCTGTAGCTAGGCTGACAGAAGACTTCTTCTGTAGACCTAGCAGTGTCCACAGTGCAGGTTAGGTTGACCAAACTACATTGCACAGCTAATGAAATTTTTCACAGCCCTGAGCATTGTAGCCAGTCCCACTTAAGTTTTAGGTGCAGACAAGGCCTCGCTGGAAAGAGGATTGGATGCAGAATCTTTTAAATTGGTGACATAGGGGTGAATCAGCCTTTGACTGGTAAAGTCTGAAAGTCACGTGAAATGAGTTGACCACTTAGTAGTTCAGTTCCTGCTCAGGAAGTTCACATCACAAAAGTTGCCATCACTAATTCTCAGCAATCTCAGCTGAGGCACCAAAGTTTGTGCCAGATTGTATAGAGTCATTTACCCTTGTATCTCGAGAGGTCTCCAGGTTAGGTTTGAAACACATTAGCTGATTTGTGTGTGTGTCATCACAGCCCATATGGTTCCTGCTCTGTGACTGGAAAAAGGACTTCAGTCCTGAAGGCTTTCAATCCAGCACCTCTTATGAGTACTTTAAAAAAATCACTTACTATTTAAAGAAATATAAAGTTTTGTTCGAGCTGCAGTACATTTCTCTCACAAAGATGAACCAGGAAACGGAAGTACAAGGAAATTAGAGGAGAAATGTGAAGGAATGGAAAGCTCCCCTGGATCTTAACTAGACACTGTGAAAGATTTCCCTTTCCTTTCTCCTTAAAAAGCCAAATAAAACCAAGCTGTGTAGTTGGCCAAAAGGTACTAAATCCTCTCTGGATGTACCCAGCTCTAGTCCAAGTACAAATTATTCACATTTGGATGTGATTACCTGAGTTCTTACCCCACGAGCAAAGAGTCAAACACCCCAGCAACCTGCCAGCAAGAAGGAGAAAAAAAGATTATAAAAATTGATCTTAATTTACCTATCTATAATTTATTTTAATAGAGTTTCAAAATGCTCTAATCATTTCCAAAATCATCTGAAAAAGACTTTGCTTCAGTCTTTCTGTTCTCCTTCCTTCTGAACAAAAAGAATTTGCCCTCACTGTGTCTGAAATTATTTCTATTCCATCCTAGTCGCCTAATGAAAACTAATAAGTCTCTGCTATTACTGTGACTAACCAAGGAACTAAAGGAAAGTAGGAGGTTAGATCACGTCAAAGCTTCCATTGACTTAAACGGGCTTTGGATTGGGCGTCCCAGAAGGAAAAACAGAACAGTTTTTCAAGCTTTCACATTTACCAATTCTTTTCACAGCTACAGGGTATAGTGAAGATCAGCCATTTTTAATTCCTCTCATCAAGAACTCTATTTAAATGCTAAGACATACTTTTCACCCTTAAATCCATATGGACATGGTGTTAAGAGGTTTTTCTCCATGCCCCCCAAAACTGAGGTTATGTAAAAATAGAAAGGGGATGAGTTATATGATTTAATATGATTACCAGAGTGTGTTTTTTCCCCATGTAAACACTTTCGGGAGGAATTTAACACTTCCCTGCAGTATTAGGTATCCAAACACAACTGGCCTGATTCTCATTTACACTAAGGCCCCTTTTATACCTCTGTGGCAGTGTACAAGGGGCCTTAATGTAAATGAGAATTTGGCCCAACTTCATTGGACTAATGCATGATAACAAGAAATTGAAAGTGACTGCAAAGCAAAAGCGAAATTAAGGCCTGACCTGCTCTTACAGAAGCCAGTAGAAAAACCACTATTGAGTGCTGTTGTGACAATTGGGATTACAAATTTACCTGAATTGTGAGCTCAACCGTAAAAAGTATGTAAACGTTTTTGCAATATTAACTTATAATAACAAATGTTTATGAGATAGAGTACAAAAGGAAGACAGAATAACTGAATTAATCTAAACAAAAAGGCTACATTAATATACTTTAAGTACTGTGCTGAAATTATGCTTGTTAAAAACAAGAAATGTAAAGCCGGACGTTAATAAGCCAAAACTGGTATACTGGATATTAGGCCTAGTTAGTAGACAAAATAATGAGGGAACGAGCTATCCCATCCATCACTCCCTTTAATTTTGTGGGGAAAATATGAAAAAACACCACCACTGCCACCAACGGGAAGGACAGAAGCTACTGAAGCAAGCTTCACCACAAAGGCTCCAACTCTCACCATTTCCTAGGAGCTGGGACTTAATCATCCTGATCCTGAGAGGTGTCCTGACCAGAATGGGCCAGAGAGAGAGACCCAGATGACACTGCCACTCCTACCAGCTTCAGCTGAGTCCCAAGCATAGGCACCGACCTCCCCTCTTTGCCGTGGGTGCACGACCCCCACCTCTGCCCCTGGCTCTGCCCCCACTCCACCCCTTCCATGAGGCCCTGCCCCAACCCCGCCTCTTCCTGCCTCTTCCCCGCCCCCATTCCAACCCCTTCCCCAAAGTTCCTGCCCCAACTCGGCCCACTCCCAGCCCCTATTCCAACTCCTTCCCCAAATCCCCGGCCCCGCCTTTTCCCCGCCTGAGCGCACCACGTTCCCGCTCCTCCCTCCCCCAGCGGGGGAAGCGCTGGGAGGTAGGCGGAGGAGCAGGGATGCGGCACGCTCAGAGGAGGAGGAGGTAGAGGTGGGGCGGGGGGTGAGGGGAGCTTGGCTGCCGGTGGGTTCAGAGCACCACTAATATTTCCCTGTGGGTGCTCTAGCCCCGGAGCACCCATGGAGTCAGCACCTATGGTCCCAAGCACCACCTGGAATGACCCGTTACTACCACCTAAGAGACCGTCAAACAAGGGGGCTTTTCCTTCTAACGTTAGACTTTAACAGCAGCAGCAACATCACCAGGCCATCTGATCTACTAACTTCTTATCTTTTCCCCAAAAGGACAGTTATTACCATCTTTGATGCCCTCTAAAAGACTGTCAAATAAGGGGAGTTTTCCTTCTAAAATTTTCTCACAGCTCAAAGGAAAGGGAACAAAAAATGTGGTTAAAATAAAAACCTTATTTAATACTTTACATTTCAAACATTTCCACTGTTTTCCCTTCTTTTCTTTATCTTTAATAAACATTTAAAAGAATTTTTAATGTGTTTGATATGGTTCTAAGCAGGCTGAAGTCTCTCTATACCAAGCCCTGGACCTTGTTTAATATTAGATAGTAACTAAGTTATAGTAACAACTTTAGCCTATATATCCCATCTAAATTAATACAACAATGCAGCGGGGTCAGGATCAAGCCCAGGATCAGCTATTTTCACTACATAAGCCATTAAATAATGTTACAAAACTAAGCAACATAAATGATTAAATGTAAATTGCATTTTTTAGAATTCCTTCAGTGTTAGTTATCTAATGTGTTATTAGTAACTAAGGGAAGGATATATCTTCTAGAGTAATTTTTTTTCTTCAGAGTGTTCCTTTGTATGCAGTATAAATGCATATGCATTTGTATATATATCTCTGCCATTTGTGTCTATGCAGAAGGGAGGAGCTTAGATGTAAATGGTCAGGAAACAGAAAGTGTTCTGTTTTCCAAGTTTATCTCTGCCTCCAACCACTACTCCGCCAAATTTTATCAGGAGCACTTGTTAATTTTTTTTTTTTTTTAAGTTTCAGCATTTAAATCCCAGATGCACTCTACAGTGATTGCTATAAAGTTTGTATAAGGAACAGAAAGTGTAACCATATGTGCCATTTTTGCAGTGATGGGTTAAATTAGAGTAAAACTCTCCATATGCTCTGAAAGTTGTAACATGGGCAGCAGTGTTTTCAGACCTGGATAGATATTTTCCCATACCTTGTGAGTTTCCTAATTTTTACTTCCACTTCCATAGATTCATAGATTACATGACCAAAAGGAACCATTGTGAACATCTAGTCTGACCTCCTGTATAACACAGTCCAGGGAACTTCCCCAAAATAATTACTGTTAGAACTAAGAGCATATCTTTTAGAGAAACATCTAATCATAATTTTAAAACTTCCAGTGATGGAAAATCCACCACAGCTCTTGGTAAATTGTTCCAATGGTTAATTACCCTCACTATTAAAAATGTGTGTCTTATGCAGCTAGCCTGAATTTGTCTAGCCTCAGTTTGCAGCCAGTGGCTCGTTATAGCTTTGTCTGCTAGACCAAAGAGCCCTCTTATCAAATTTCTGTTCCCTGTGTAGCTACTTATAGACTGTGATCAAGTCAACCCTTACTCTTCTTCTGGATAAGCCAATAATATGTGCCATATTGATTTTGTATCATTCTAGTTTTCTTAATCAAAATATCATGCAGTACCAAGTCAAATGCCTTATAGTGCAATATATGTAAACTTCTAACATTACCACCTTTATCAACCAAACTTTTAATCTCACCCACAAAAATCTATTTTCTATAAACTATTTGGCCATCTCTTTGTAGCCTTAGATAACAGATTCTTTACTCAGGCAGCTATGTCAGAAACTATATTGAGTGAGATCAGTAGAGCACACACAGAGACTTTGTGATGTTTTAGGTAATACAGACAAATATATTTGAAATAATAGAATAATTTAAGAAAGCAAGGTAAGTATAAGTACAGTGAAATGATCTCATGCATACTTATAGCCTTAGGCTGGCACAAGATAAAGCAATTCCCCAATGTTGACATACTTACAAACCTGTGCATAGTTACAAGTTTATGGAGACTGATAACAACAAAGATAGAAGGAAAAGTAAGTGGAGCGCACCACAAGAGGGCTCATTCGTACTCAGACTCCCGGGTCTCAGGCTTCGGTCATCCCTGACGTCCCAATTAGGCCATCTTTTACACACCTTTTTTTCATTTCACCCATATGCATTTGATCAGATATGGTCCCAAGTCTCAGTCCCCTATTCATATTTGGTATTTCAGGAGACCAGTTTTAGGGTTTCAGTTGTCCATATATGTTGTTATTCCAGTTGGTCATAACTACATTTTTGACAGTCCACTCATTCATGTCAGTCCTTTTCCATATTTTTAGTATGTCAAAGCAGTTAGCTTTTAATGCAAAAAGCCCCTAAGATGCTATCATCTATCAATTCGTGGTTTACCTATTTATCAGAAGATGCAATGCTAAACTATCACAAGATACATATTGCTAACTTCTAGGCCTCACTCTAAACTCTTAATGCTTAAGACCTATAGCCAAACCTATTTTTAATACATACATTTTGGTTCTTCTACTTGCTGTTACAGCTTCAATAACTTCCATTATTATTTCACCCAAAACTAGACACGCTTCAAGAGCAGTCCAAGTGTCAACATATTTTTAAAACTCTTGGAATCATTATGACCTACTGATTTAACAATGTCTAGCTTGAGTAGCTGCTGTTTAACACTCTCCTGAGTTAGTCAGACTGAAAAGTATTTCATGATCATCATATGATATGAATACATCATCTGGCATTTTTCCAAATACAGAACAGAAGTATTTATTGAACACTCCTGCCTTTTCTGCATTATTATTGACAACTCTATCATTTCCATTTAGTAATGGAACAATGCCATTGTTAGGATTCCTTTCATCCCAATAAACAGACTACTTATCATTGTCCTTAGCTCGGTTGGCCATGGAGTTCTCCTAATGTCCTTTTGCGTCCCTTATCAGTTTTCTACAATTACTAGCTTCTAATTTATATTAACTACTATCAACTCTCCCTTTCTTCTAATGATTATATAGACTTTAAAAAAAAGTTTACAGCTGCTTTCACTTCCCCTCTATGCCATTTAACCAGTGTGGCATTCTTTTTCAGTGGTGTTTTTTGGGGGGGCAGGAAGGGGGCTTGGGAGGAGAGATCTAATAAAATGGTGTTAAACAGTTCCAAGTTATAATTTACATTTTTCTGTTTATATTCTCTCCCAACTGATTTGGCTCATAATCTTTTTCAGCTTTGTGAAATTGGCCCTTTTATTCATAATCAATATACACACACACACATACTGGTTTGGACTTTATTCTGTTTTCACATAGCAAATGTAATCAAGTCATAATCCCTTGTACCGAAACTACCACTAATTTTTAGTTCTGTGATCAACTCCTCTTTATCTTTCAAGATGAGGACTAATATAGAATTCCCTCATGTTGGATGCAATTCTTTGAGAGTTAGGAAATTGTCATCTATAATATTTAGAAATTCTGAGAATGTTTTAGTACTGGCAGTCCGAGACCTCCAGCATATGTCACTTAGGTTAAAAAATGCACCTCATGATAAGGTAGGTTTTTTTCTATGAATTATAGATGAGTGCTTAAGGAGAAGGTCATCCTGTTCTCCAGTGTGAGTTAGTAGTCTTGTGCTTTGTATGTTAGAACATTGATCCTAAGCATTCAAAATCACTTGCTTCTGAGTGATCAATGAGTCAGAAAAAGTTGCCTTTTCAACATAGGGTGCTTTCCCCTACTTCTTTTGCTCACTTGAACCTTTCTAAATAAGTTACAACCACTGATTTTAACATTCCTTTCATGCAACTCTTCCTACCAGCTTTCAGTAATACCTCTCAGGTCAACTTCATGCTTACAAATGAGCAATTCCAATTCCACTTGTTTATTATCCAGGATAATAAACAAGCGGAATTGGAATTGCTCATTTGTAATTCCAGCAGCTCCTATTGGCCTGGAGCAGCGAACCGTGGCCACTGGGCGCCGCGATCAGCTGAACCTGTGGACGCGGCAGGTAAACAAACCGGCCCGGCCCGCCAGGGGCTTTCCCTGCACAAGCGGCGGAACAAGTTTGGGAACCACGGGTTTATAGGCAATTTAAAGGTGCTAAAAAATTATTGGAAGGGTCACAAATCTGCTTCTTCTAGGGATAGTTGTACACACAATTGGAGTAAACGGTGCATTTAAGAAAAACAGACTCTCTTTTTTATCCAATTGAAGGAGCAAATTAAATTGATTGGTCAAAATGTCAAACCTGTAAAGTAAGAGACAGAGCTTCTTGGGGAGAATCTAAATAGGATTTTCCATCTACATACTAGGTCTACTCACATGAGTAAGTTGAGCAAGATTTGACTTGTAATTTGTAACTGAGTGAGTGTATGCGTATTACTCCTGTAAGGGAACTATAATACTCAGATCTCCTCCAGTCAAGTCACATCCATGGTACTGAACATTTTCAAATTTCCCCTGAAACATGGCTGAGTATTGTAATTCTGAATGAATTCTGTATCATGCCATGGAGAGGATTTTAAATGACAAAAAGCAGACGCTCTAAGGCAGTGGTCCCCAACCTTTTTGTGGCCAGTAGCACATTCATGTTTTCAGAAGAGTGTGACGGGCGCCAACAATTTTTCAAGGCTTATTTTGTATTTGTACATTAAATAATATGAAAAACATCATTTAATATTACATAATATATGAATCCAGAGAGAAGAGAGAAGCCGGAGAGAAGCCACGAGAACAGAGAATACCGGCGCCCGCAGCCCCGGAGTACTCTGTCCCCAGCAGACGCGGGGCCCTGGCTTCTCTCCCCTGGTGGGCACTAGGCGGGCCCTGCGCCTGCCAGGGACAGAGAACACTGGCGCCCGCAGCCTGCAGCCCTGGAGTTCTCTGTCCCCGGCAGGTGCGGGGCTGCGGCTTCTCTCCGGCTTAAGCCGCAGCCCCGCGCTTGCCAGGGACTGAGAACACCGGTGCCTGCAGCCCCGGAGTTCTCTGTCCCCATCAGGCGCGGGGCCGCGGCTTCTCTCCCCTGCTGGGCACTAGGCGGGCACACATAAATGCCCCGGCGGGCGCCACGGCGCCCGCAAGCACCACGTTGGGGACCACTGCTCTAAGGTGTTTATGTGTGTGCACATGCATGTGTGTATATATATATTTGTATGTATATGCAGAGGTGTATTTATGTACAGGGTGTGATTTTTCAAAAGCACTCAGTGTTGGCCTAACTCTGCTCCCATTGAAGTCAATAGGAGTTTTACCATTTACTCTAATCAGAGCAATATTAGGCCACGTTAAGATTGTTTGAAAATCACACCCCATAAAGGCAGGCTACATCATCAGACCAAATTAATCCCTGACGTAACTTCATTTTGCTCAACAGAAATCAGTTTGTTTATAGAGCCCATCCAACCACAAACTTTGAACCTTATTCAGTGGTAACAGTTAAAAAAAAAAAAAAAAAAAAAAAGGTGGGGGGGGCTTCTTTGTGTTCATGACCAAAATTACATAGACTTGAAACTTTGTTAGTTGCTGACCCATTAGACCTGGCACAAATTCCTCCCAAGTGTTAAATAATTCAATTAGAGGCTTTGTTTAGTGATTCAGTATGAGCTTTAGATCATTTTTCCAATGAACTCTTTAACAAATTAATCACTATTCTCTTCTTAACAGGATTAAAAGATATGTAGGAACTCACATGAATTACAAGAGAATTCGTTGAACTAATCACTTGAGAATACCAGTATGGAATAGGTGGAAGTAATTCAGATGCCAAGACTAATTTCCTTATTATTGTAAAAGAACTGGTGTTTTTAAAACTAAATGACACTGAAATTGAAAGATTGTCAAGATTACACTGTTAAACCATTCCAATAAATTAGGTGGGAGAGGTTGTGGAAAATATACCAAAACAAGTAAACTTCAGATGTATTAGAATGCCAAAAATGTTCCCAAGCAACACCTAAGAATATGTTTTAGGCTCCCTTTTAGCTATCTTGATGCCATCTCATTATTTAGTTCATCCCTAATCTGCAGTAATATATAGTTGATGACATTTTTGCAGTATATGGATGGAGGAGTATTATATTTTCAAGTTGCAAATTTATAAGCATATTAACGGTTTTGTTTAACCTTGTCAGTACTTACTTGAAAGAACCACTACGGAAGAGGCAACCTAGCTTGCTTGCTGGATATAGGCCCAAATTTTTAAGGTATTTAAGCATTGCCCTGCTCAGTGGTTCAATGCCTATGTGATTTATATGGCTAAATCCCATTTCCAAAAATTATTTTGTCACTTAAGCACCTAAGTGTCATTGAAAGTGCATGGGATTTAGCCATCTAAATCCCTTAGGACTTGCACTGCTGAGCAGTGCAAACATAGAATCATAGAATATCAGCGTTGGAAGGGACCTCAGGAGGTCATCTAGTCCAACCCCCTGCTCAAAGCAGAACCTAATCCCCAACTAAATCATCCGAGCCAGGGTTTTGTCAAGCCTGACCTTAAAAACCTCTAAGGAAGGAGATTCCACCACCTCCCTAGGTAACCCATTCCAGTGCTTCACCACCCTCCTAGTGACAAAGTTTTTCCTAATATCCAACCTAAACCTCCCCCACTGCAACTTGAGACCATTACTCCTTGTTCTGTCATTTGCTACCACTGAGAACAGTCTAGATCCATCCTCTTTGGAACCTGCTTTCAGGTAGTTGAAAGCAGCTATCAAATCCCCCCTCATTCTTCTCTTCTGCAGACTAAATAATCCCAGTTCCCTCAGCCTCTCCTCATAAGTCATGTGCTCCAGACCCCTAATCATTTTTGTTGCTCTCCGCTGGACTCTTTCCAATTTTTCCACATCCTTCTTGTGGTGTAGGGCCCAAAACTGGACACAGTATTCCAGATGAGGCCTCACCAATGCCAAATAGAAGGGAATGATCACGTCCCTCGATCCGCTGGCAATACTCCTACTTATACAGCCCAAAATGCCATTAGGCTTCTTGGCAACAAGGGCACACTGTTGACTCATATCCAGCTTCTTGTCCACTGTAACCCCTAGGTTCTTTTCTGCAGAACTGCTGCCTAGCCACTCGGTCCCTAGTCTGTAGCAGTGGATGGGATTCTTCCATACTAAATGCAGGACTCTGCACTTGTCTTTGTTGAACCTCATCCGAGTTCTTTTGGCCCAATCCTCTAATTTGTCTAGGTCCCTCTGTATCCTATCCCTACCCTCCACTGTATCTACCACTCCTCCCAGCAATGCCTAACTGCCTTCAAAAATCTGGTTCTGAGCTGGTGGGTGGACCAGAAACGTAGACTTGTGAGGAAGATAGAGGAACAGAATGTCTTGAAGAGCTGGACTCTGGGGACCAGGTCTGTCCTATAGGGCAGCAGCTATATGGAATAGGGAGAGAGAAAGAGATACTGTTTCAGGGAGAGAAGGAAGAGGATACAAATTGGGAAGTCAGAAGGAGAGAAAGATGGGGAAACCAGTGGAATGGAGGAAGAGAGACATGGGCTGAAAGCGAGGAAGAGTAGTGAAATAAGAAGAGAACAATAGAAAGGAAGTACAAAGGGAAATAGTAAGAAGACAGAAGTGAGATGGAAAAGAACAGAAGGAATTGAAGAAATTGAGAGGGAAAAGAAAAGAAGAAGGAAATGGGAGGTGAAAGAAAAATCAGTCACACTGAATAGAAATAATCTAAAAAATATCAACAAAATGCATTTTTGTCAAAAAGACATTTTTTCTGGAAAAACTGTTGATTGTCAAAAATTTCATTTTTTTTTAAAATAAATAAATAAACGCCTTTATTCTCTATTCCTCCCCCCTCCCCCAAGATTTTTATGAGAAACGTGTTCAAAATGGATATTTAATTTTACATGGAATGAAAGCACGGAATGAAATCCTGGCTCCATTGAAGTCAATGGCAAAACTCTCACTGATTTTAATAGGAAGGGGATTGCACTCCTGGTTTTTTAAAAAGGGGTAAATGCATTTTCTGGGCTGATTTAGCCACTAGGAGGTGAAGAGGTGTGACAAAAATTGAAAACAATTAAATGAACTGAAAAATTGAATTTGGGATCGTGAAAGGATCTTGTCAGTTCTTATTTTATTCAATATCATCTGTAATTTACATTTTAAATTGGACAGTATGCCTTAATAAATAGTGGTCAAGAGAAAGTAGATCATCTACTCCACATCGTTAAGTGAGCCAGATGGCACTCCAAGAAATTAAACACCAAGAGAAGTTTAGAAGAAGAGACAGTAATTCATGTCTAAATATGACAGCAGTTTCAAAAATGGAGGAAAAATATAAATCCGGTTTAAAAAATGTCGGCAACTTCTAAGTGGTAGAAAATATCTGCAAGACAGAGCAAATGCAGCCAATGTAGTTGAGAAAGTGAAGCTTTTCATTTGAAAATGCCACCCCTCTAAACAAATATGACATATATATCACCTCTTTGCTCTGCTGGCAATGGGTAGAGACAGGAAGGCACTACAGCAAATCTATCTCATGTCAACGAGGACAG
The DNA here is from genome assembly GCA_003942145.1 of Platysternon megacephalum. Lineage (NCBI taxonomy): Eukaryota > Metazoa > Chordata > Testudines > Platysternidae > Platysternon > Platysternon megacephalum. Next base: position 1,758,087 of record QXTE01000050.1, on the reverse strand, counting down.
TAATGCTGTTGATGAAGACAGTGTTTTCCTTGATGCACAGTGTATCGCGTTGCCAGGTAAAAAGGAACTGTGTCAATGAACCGATAGGTATGCCGAGAAACTTTGACAAAGAGAATGAAGAGGAAACAAAGTGGAATAGAGAATTGAGGTTTGAATTCATGGCCCCATTGAAGTCAGTGGCAAAATTCCCATGCCTGCCTATGTCAAGCTGCTTGCTCACACTGACATTTCAGTATAATTGATTATAACAAAAAACACTCATGTACTCAGAGACATTTTAATTATCAAGGGGTCTAGTAATTTGTACCATCATTTGGCTTCTTTAACTCAAGATTGGATGTCTTTCTAGACGATATACTCTAGCTCCCACAAGTGGTTGGGTTTGATGCACTGGGTGAAATCCATGGCCTTATGGAGAAGGTCAGACTAGATGCTCATAATGGTCCCTCTGGCCTTAAAATCTATTAATCTATGTTCATTTCATCCTGAGCATGAAGTATAGCCCCACAGTACAGTAGAAATATGTTGAGAACAGCTGGTCAGAAAATCCCCTTTTAGCAATTTCCCCAACTGGGGATTCTTGTTTTCCTGAGGAACACTTCAAATATGTGGAAAGTGTCTTTTGTTTGTTTTTGTTTTGTTTCCCCCCCATAGTACCTTACTGCTTCCAAACGTTTTCCATTTGGGATACTGCAAGGGAATGTGGGGGAAGTAGGAATTTTTTTTTTTTTCGGCTTAAAAAAAAAAATCCACTTTTAGTGCTAAATTAACATATGAAGAAAGTGTGACTTTTTCTCTGCAAGTAACATTTTCAACACTTCTTTGCCAATTAGCAAAAGTTGGAAAACAGTAAAAAAAAAAAAAAAAAAAGTGGGGAAAACCCACAATTTCAAAATGAAAATTTGAAAAAAAAAATAATTTTCTATTTAAAAAAAATTCATTTCCAAACATTTCCGTTTCCCATCCAATTTTTTTTTCCATTTAATTTTTTTTTTTTTGAAAATCAAAGTGTTGGCAAAAATGACATTTTTCCCATTGAAAAAAATCATTTTGACTAAACCCTATTTCTTGACCAAAAAACAAATTTTAATTGGAAAATTTTGTCATCTCTAATTATGGAGCTCACACTGACAAAGAGAAAGGCAGAGGGGAAATCACACAAACCACCAAAACTGGGTTGGTTTACCTAGCATTTGGTTAGCACTGATAGAAATGTGCAGCTGTTCCTTTGTCAAATTATTTTGCCCAGAGCACTGCGGTGATCAATGAGAGGAAGCCTATAGCTCCTCTCACACTGACCTCATTACAGCTGTAGAGGGAAATGGATGGAGTAGATTAAATATCTTTAAAGTGCTATTGGCCTGGTTTCAGATATGACAAGATGACTTGTGAAGGACATATTAGCTGGTAATGGTACTCAGTTTTAAATAGGAATCACTTAACCATATACTCAAATGTTTAAGGGAAATTTAGCAAAACACTAGCGGTAATTCTCACCAGCAGTAATAAGTAACTCTAATATGGGAAAGCCTGTACCATTAAAGTGAAAATGCCATAATGATCCCCGGCACACAATGCCTAGTACAGTGGACCTCAATCACAGAGAGGGCTCTAGGTGCTATTATAATACAAGTAATCATCAGTTATTATATACAATACCCAACCCTATTCAGGATAAAAGTATTAAATACCCTATCTAACCTACCAGTAAGATAAACACAACCACTGAAAGATGATTTGGAATGCAAGTATTAGATTCTGAGTACCCAAGAGTTAACTTAGCTCCTAAATGAATTCCTAGTGGCAGTTTTAGAGAGCTAAAATCCAGCACCATTTTTCTACTCTGCTTCCTCCTGCCCCTCTCCCTCTCCCCCCGCCCCACTGAAGAGACAGTGATTGATGTCCTCTCCCACCCAAAGCATGCTGTGGTTATTGCTCCTTATGGTTAGAATTAAACCCAGCAAGACCAACAGCCCAATTCAAACACTCTTCCATTTAAATGAAGTATTTATTAGCCTGGGATCCCTCTGTTCCTACACCACCTCAAAGTTTTTGTGCACGTCACTGAGAAAAACAAAAGGCAGGATTCTGGCATTCAGCTGGAAAACTCAACTAGCAAACTCTCTAATAAGGCAAACAGACATAAATTGACTCCTTCAAGCCAGATGTTCAAAAAACATATAAAGCTGCGGAAGAAAATAAGGAGCAGCTGAATTACATAGGAAGGAAGGCAAGATACAGTCATTGTCTGTGATTAAACTACTATAAGTTTTGAAATCTATATTATGGAATCTATTATAAAACACATAACTGATTTAAAATTAATAGTCTTAAGGTTTACTTCTCTGTTATTTATGGTATAATGATAAAGCACTTTACTAGGATCTCGCACAGTAACTACATGGATTCCATTAGTCCTGCCCTGCTGAAGACTAAAATTAAAGGGAAAGGGAGATACAGTTTTTTTTACATGGCAATTTATTTTCATTAAAAAGCTTTCAGAAGCAGAAACTTAAACTATAAAGACAATGGGAGGCTTTTTCATTTGTTCAGTAGTATAGCAGGGAACAGGGAAACGACCCATTTCCAAATGCCGCCACATAAAATGCCTGCCCACATGTTCAGGACATGCCTGCGGACTCAGAACAAGGTACTAATTTGATTCGGAGTAGATTTGTCAACACATTGGTTAAATCTGATTCAGACTTTTACAGCTAAGAATGCATAGCTGAAATGACCTCTGTGCCCTCCACCCTTCCCCGCCTGCATCCTTTCTTCCCTCCATCCAACTGTGTGCCAAGTCCAATTCCCTGCTCGTTCCTGTCAGCCATTTCCTCCCTCTACCCCACTCCAAGAGCCTAGCCTCCTTTCTTCTTTCCTTTTGGCCCAGCTACCACCTTCCAGCCATCCCTGGGTCCCTCCCTTCTGCTGACCTCTGCGAAGTGGCTAGAAGAATTGTGGATCCAGACTGAGGGTTTAATTCACCCCCACAGGCACAGGGCAATCCAATAGGTCTTGTCCTGGAAGGTTCCAGAAGAGGAGGGCAGCTTTAAACTCCATCAAAGCTCTGCCAGAGGATGCTCTACCTTGGAGAGATGCCAAACCAGGATATGTCCCAGTTGCATTGGCCATGTCATCTTCTGATTGACTCTGTCCATATTCTGGGTTGTGCTGGTTGGCTGCTCTAGAGACTTCTGATGAAGCTGGGGCTGCAGGCTCCAGGCTGCTACTTCAGACAGACTTTCTGCTATTGGGGGCCCACAAACTTTGTCTGTCAAGGGTTAATCAGGAATGAACTGGGTCCTCAATATCCACTGGATCCCATTAGCTACTGTTTGGTGCCCAGTACATGGCAAATAACGTGGACTCCTCATATCCAGACTTGTGCAAATAATGTAAAATGTGCTCAAACTCTAGCCATAGAGATTATGAATGGCTGTGCCTTAAAACAGGAATAAATAATGCCATACAGTCTTAGTGCCAGTTTTCATAAACTCATAAAAATAACTTTTGAATCAACAACTTCCCTGCAATTTTCTATTTTTTTCAAATTTACTTTTTATTTGGAATTTTGGCAAAATGTCATTTTTCACCCTGAAAATTTGCAAAAGCATGAGTTCTCATGTTTTTAAATCAAAAGCCTGTTCTAGTTTATAAAAGGCACAATTTCACCAAGACTCAAGCTCATTCGTACTAAAAAAAAAAAAAAAAAAAATCTGCAGAACAATGAAATTTTCCTAACTGACATGTTCATCCACTCACAAATGCAAAACCCCCCCGACATTTTAGCTGTTTTTACTACATTATGAATATTTTGCACGTGTGTGATCATCATCAGAATTGCAAACGAATATTTCCTCCGTGCAACGTCAATTTATTTGACTGAAAGTGAAGCAGGTGGTTCTCCAAGCAAGTATATGCTCTTCCAGATGTGAGCTCAGAATTACCATTGATATGAGTATGAATTATGCCTATGCAACCAGAAGAAAATAGGCCTCAAAATATTTTTTATTCATCAACTGTGCAATTTAAGGGCAGGTTTTTCTTTAGCTTTATTCCTATCTCCCGACTTGTTCCACCTATTCATTTTTAACGAGCACCCTTAATTTTCCTCGCTCTCAGGAAGACTCCACCCTCCATTTACAATATTTGTCATGGTACTGATGACAGCTCCTTTTTTTTTTTTTTTGTTTCCCACAAAGGCAGTACTTAGTGATCTTCTCTGCGGAGTACTGTGACCAGTAAGACTGATTTTTGTCATCGTACTAGCTCAAATGATCCAAATCCTTTGCCCCAAAATAGGCAGCTGGTGAAGGACTCTGGTGGATAGCACATTGAAAAAGTCTTTCCTGTTGGTCGATGAGTTGTCATTACTCCAGCTGAGTGTGCGTGTGTCAAATATAAAAGGAATGATCCAGCACTTACATATGATTAATTCACTGAATTAAAACATTAGAGAAGAAAGGATAAGTAATACTTCCTGCCAAATGGCATTTTAACTGTCTACGAGCATACTTCATTGACATGGGGCATAAGCCTGCAAGCCAATCAAATCTTGTTTTCTTTAATCCCTACTTCACACATGTAAAAGAAAAATGACCCTTCCAGTCTGCAGTTTGGCTCTGAATTTGCACCTGTGTTTCATTGACACACACTTGCTTTTCAAATACATGCTTATGTACACAGAGTCCATGCATTAAAAAAGATTATGCTTTCAAAATGCTCCATCATTTTGGTGATTTCATACTCTCTCACCCGTTAAAATGGAAAATGAGAGGATGGATTCTGATGGGAATCTTATGGGGCCCAAGTCATCTGTAAATTCAAGTTATTGGAAAACTGATGTTCCCATTTTATATTTCCCTTCCAATGTTTTTTATTATTTTTAATTATTTATATTTTTATGTTGATTTATTTGGAGTTAGCTTATCACCACTGAAAGCAAATAAGGGTCATGAAGTCAAGGTCCCTTTTCACACATTTATTTTTTAATCTGCTAAAGTCTCCCTCAAAAACTTTCTGAACAGCACTGTTACAATGACACCTGCTGGGAGAAGCTGGGACTAGAAAAACCACAAAGTCCACTCAAAGTAGAAACAGAAAATCAATGCATGCCTATTCGCTGATTCTAAAATGCCTGTTTCTAACTGGAAGATCTGTGTATTAAAAGGAAATCTCCCTGTATGATTGGCCTGGCCATATTCACTTTTTACAAATAGAGAGTGACGTATCGCAATACCCTTGACTCACACTGAGAAGTGCTTTAAACTACAAGGAGGCCCAATGAGGTAAAAAACTGACCTGAAATTATATTTTTAATTGGAATCTTTAAAAAAAAAAAAGTTTCAAAGTTTCCCCTCAAAATAATTTTTTAAAATGAGAAGCTCCAGTCAGAGGGTATTAAATGACTTTGTTGGGGAAAAGCAACAGGAATTTGTAGATTGCAGATCTCAAGTTTTGCTGTTCGGAAGAAACAATCAGATTTTAAGACAAAACATGATGAAAACACACAAAGGGGGGGAGAGTGCAGACTGGCAGGAGACAGGAAAATTCAACTTCTCCCTCTGGGCTACAGTTCAGTTGGTAGAAAACCCCCTGGCACAGCACACAACATAATTAGCCACTCCATGAACTTCTACCAGAATCAGGCTGTTCCAAGCATTATTTCTAGCTCGCTACTCTGGTCACAACAAATTTTTACAAGTATAGAATTGTCCTGACTGGCTAAGCTAGACTCTTATTAGAAAAGAAGAGGAGGACAGAAATGGTTATACAAGAAAGATTTGGGATCTCAACCATGAACCCATCATGGATGGCAATAACTTAATTAGCTAGCAACCCTGAACTGAACAGTACTTTGGGGGACATCTATTACAAAATCTGGCATGTATAGGTGATAACTAGCAGTTCATAGAGAACTGTGCTACTTATAAACAGAGCAATGGGGTATTTATTATCAGAATTCTAGTCTAAAGTATGTAACTTACAAATAGGAATTCCATTGTTTGTTAAAATTCCTACATATGATCTCATTGATGAATCCAGTTCTATGAGTTTACAGGCACTTGTACAGTAAGAGAATGTGATTCTCTATCCTAGAATTCTGGGCTAGATGCTCAGCTGGTGTAAAGTCAATGCATCTGTGCTGATTTATACCAGCTCAGGATCTGACCTGTTTTTGATGCAGAATGAAGCAAGAAAGGAAGTGGCATTATATGGGAAAGAATAATTACTAACATCAAAATAAAATGCTAGGCAGTTGATCTCAGTACTATTCCCAGAGAACATGACCAAATCTACCAACATAGTTGGGACTAATTGTCAACCTATCTGGTAAGCTGAACAGAGAGCACAAATATTCAATGGTCCAGTCTGGTAATGCTCCTTCTGTTATTTGTGGTTCTATAGTGCCCAGAGGTTCCAATCAGAAGCAGGGCATTGTTCTGGGATCTATATACACATTATAAAAGATAGTCCTTTCCCTGAAGAGCTTGTAATTTAGAGTTAGATCCTGAAACTGGGTGAGGAGGTGCTCCCAAGCAGGCAAGATAGAAAATAGCTTGGGGGGGGGGGAGGAGGATGCAACATGCAAGCAGAGTTATTAGGGAGAATGACAAGCATCGGGGGGAATAGCTCAGTGGTTTGAGCATTGGCCTGCTAAACTCAGGGTTGTGAGGGGGCCATTTAGGGATCTAGGGCAAAAATGTGTCTGGGGATTGGTCCTGCTTTGAGCAAGGGGTTGGACTAGATGACCTCCTGAGGTCCCTTCCAACCCTGATATTCTATAATTCTATGTGAATTCCACATTTTTTAAATTGTTCTTTTTAATAGATAAAGTAACAGTGTTACTGTGTCGATGAGGTGAATTGCTGGTCCACGGTACACCCACAAACAGCCCTAAAAAGGTGCAGGTTCTCCCTGGTGGGAAGTACCCCTCATCCCAGGAAATAATTCTGAAAGAAAGTTTATGGGTATGCCTGTTCTTCCTGTCTGAGAAAGAAAGTGAAACTCTTTGGTACAGCAACACCTGCTCAAGTAGGGGAATCGCCCTGGCACCTTCCTCCAGTGACAAGAGTATTGCCAACCTCAGTCATTCAAAAATATCACAAGATTCATGATAAAACCAGGAGAGAACTGGCAAAACTGTTAGATGGGGATCTGTTTTTACTGGGCTCATGTCTGTGTCATTATTCCAGGGACTCTGCCTACTTGCCCATACCCACTAATAAGGAGACCATGAGATTGTGTAACACGGGGTAGCTATATAAGGGAGGGTGGTGTAATGTGGGAAGGGAGAAGGCATGAGTGAATAGAAGTAAGGGGATAGGAAAAGAAAAGAAGGCGAGGGAGGAGAAGAAAATAGGAAGAGGAGGGAGGACAGAAAGATGTAGTGGAAAGGACTGAGTGCAGGGGTGGAAGCAAACAACCAACCAGCAAAGAGGAAAACATATCAAGAACCAAAATATACTAGATTTTCCTTTTTTTTAAATCTGATGATCAAGCGGTCATTTGTCGTAAGCTCGTGTTATTTCTATAGACATGCGGCACCACCAATTGCTGTAAGCCGCATGGACCCTTGCGGAATACAAGCAAACTCAGAGTGGCAGGAATACCAATTAAAATTGAAAGCGAAAAGGCTCCTGTAGGGACAAACTTAAACAACAAACTTTTTTTAAATATTAGTTTTTCATTCCATGAACTAAATGAGATTTTGCTGAACATTAAGGGGGAGAAGTTATTCCAAGTGCCGTACAGGGTTTTAGCCCTGTGGTTCCCATTGGCAGGAGGAGAAGTCATGGGGTTAAACTACTAGCTGTTGATTTCAAACTAGATTTAATCTGTGGTCCTTGTAAACCATGGAATTAAAAAGGGAGGGAGGGAGGCAGGGATGTGTGTATGTGTTTGAGTGTACATGCAAGTGCTAGCCTGCACTGACTGGAAATGGACAAGGAGCCTTCTGTACTGTATAGTAACTATAAATTCTCCCTCCTTTTTTTAAAAAACAAGTTTCCTTTGATTTCCGAAGTAGCTATCAAAAAGCTTTCTTTTGCTGTGACACTGAAGCCAGATTCATTTACTACAACAACAGAAGTAGATTTCCCAGTTGTTGTTTTGCTTTTACTATAAAGCTTGAAATGGAAACTGTGGCCTTGATGAAAACAGTAAAATTCCCGTAAATGGGATTAGTCACCCTTTTGTGTGCCCCAGCATTGGATATCAAACAGTGAGCAATGATTCCCTGAGCTAACAAGTGGAAGCAAACATTCCTACGGAAAAAATAAAAAAGCCACAGAGAGGATGAGTAACATTTGACATTTTCATGTCCGGAATTTCTGTAAATGTCTCTCTCCCAGAGGAGAAATATCTTCCAAAATATTTGGTTCATTGTGGTATCACTCTTTGATATAGGAACCATAAAGTCCAGAGGGGGAATACACTTAATGAAAACATCTTTGTATTTAACTCTTTGTAGCCTGGGAACTTTTAAGGCATTTTAAATCAAGACTATGATTTAAAATGCCATCTGCTATCCTAGACAGGAAATGGGAATGGATTTCATTCTAATGGATTCCTGATGGGCTTGGATCCTTCACTACACACTCTCCCTGTCTATGAGTCTCATGAGGCTTTTAATTTCATTCCCAAGAGATTAATTTCATCATTACCAAGATCCTATTTTTCATGTGAAAAATTCCTCTCACTCTTTTGTCTGTTATGACTGATACAATCTTTATTCTTTCAAAAGTATTAATATCTCACCATTAATCTGAAGATCATGTTTAGTTTGGAATGGATGATCTTTCCCATGGAACCCCTAGAATAACATTCATGTTCTTTGAAGTCTGGGTCAGGCCATATATTGGGCCCAAATCCTGTGTTGATCTACAACCTTTGCAATCCCAGACAGAGTAATGGAATTGCCCAAGTTGTATATTATGGTGCCAGTTCAACAGTCTGGTCTTACTGAGCACAGCACTTAAGTACATGCCTAACTTCAGGAACATGCAAAGTCCTGTCAAAGCCAATGGGACTTGAAGCACATGCTGATAGTTAAGCACGTGTTAAGTGCTTTGCTGAATAGGGATGGGCTTAAGCACATGCATCAATGCTTTGCTGAACTATGGGTCTAAGATTTTGGTCTATTGGTAAGTTTTAGGCCAATAACATTATATTAAATTTTTAATGCTAATTTCACAACTTGTCTAAAAATACAGATCAATTGCAGAGGACCCAAATCCTTATGAATACTCAGGGCTTAGAATGACCACACTACTCCCACTAGACGCTATGAATTAAAGAACATATTTTTGCAAGTGATGCCTCATTAGCCTCAGTTAGTTCATCTCAGACTCTCCGTGATTGGTTTGGAAGAGTCACTGGATTGGAAACACTAGGTACAGAGCCTTTACTGTCCAGCAAGTGCTTTTTTAAGAGGCTGTGTGAAATGAGTTGGTGATTTCAGACGTGTTCTACTAAAAAGGGGTCCAGAGCACAAAATCCAGCAGTTGATACCCTTGCTGGGAGTCTCAGTACAGTTCAATTGCGCAAGAATCTTTGACAGGTGACTGACAGACTTTGATGGTGTTGAGCCCCTCTCAGGAAATGCTCAGTACAGTGCAGAATAGGGGCCTAAAAGGGGCAAAGGAAATGACTTCACCCCTGCAGATCAAAGCTCAGACACAATGAATGTCTAGGGAACTGAACTGCTCCTATTATGCAGAGGGAAAAGGCGGGTGAGGGAGAGAGCGCATTTCCATTTCCAGTGCTGTTTATCTGGCACTTTTCATCATCTGATTTTATTTTTTATTTTAATAAATAGTAGTCCCAGCAGTGAGACTGCTGGAAGCTTAACTACCCTGACATATAAGTTACAACTTGATAATGTCTTCATATAACGGCTGTTGTATTAACCCAGCAGCAACGCATTAGCACTGCAGCCACATATCTATTAATACTTCCTGCAACACTCCTCTTCTCTCGGTTTTTTTTTTTAAGTAGAGCTGGTAAAAGCATACAGCCTGATTCAACCCTTCCAAGCTTAACTGCAGCCTGACTGTGGGATACTAGGAATTTCATACTGCTGCATTTGAAGGGCTGGGCTTAGGAACACAAATCCAACAGGTTTTATGTCAGCTCATTAACACCTTTTTGAAATCAGTGTGTTACACTAATGCTCGTAAACAAATCTCCTGTAATATTTACTGCTAAATGGCATTTGTTTCCATGCTGCCAGACCGACTTTGCTTAGACCCTGTACAAATATGGAACAAAACCCCATTCCCCTGACCCAAGGAGGTGACAATGTAAAACTCCAGCTGTAGACAAGGAAAGCAATGATTTTCACCTGCTGGCCTTATCCATGCTTGAAATGGCTAATCTCAACCTGTGCAAGTCACCTGGTCTATTCTTGGTGTAGCCATAGGAAACTCCATTTTCTGGCCAATAATAGCAGAATGGGGTCTAATTCCTTGTATAGTCAAGGCCTACAAACCATTCCCAATCACATGGAACATCTCATCCTTTCATGACCACATACGTTCTTTATCATAGTTACAGCACTGCTTGCATGGAATATTAGGAAAGTATTTCATTTATATATTTTACCTTGACCTTTAATGTAATTTGAAAGCTGGAAGCACAGAGGGGAGCCAATACAGCGTGAACAACCAGCCCTCTGCAGGTCACCAGCAATTGTACTGCGGACCACAGACAACGGGGGGGAAACCGCTGTGTTACAGCATTTCAATGTTTGGTTCTTATAAATCTGCATCTTCCATTTGACCTCTATAGGAAGTCTCTGACAAGGAACAGCAAGCCAGGTGCAGGAAAGTTAAGGCATCCTTCATTCTGTTCACTCAGTTACCGCTGTATATATTTGCTTATGGAGGAAAAGTCCCTCCTGAGTTGTTTCAAGCATTAGCTCTGCTGGCACAGCTCATATGGGCTTTTACAGGAAAAGTATGTAAGTAAATATGAAAAAGGTGTGTCCTCAGAACTGACAGGAATTGCTGTGTGAGGGGGAGAGAGCAGGCAGAAGGTCAGCGGCTCTCCATGGGGTAGCAGTCCAGACATGCCACCACAAAACCTCATGCACCGTCACAACTCTCAGAGTTAGTTTCTCAAGCTATGGATGGCTGCCAGTGCCACTCAACAGCTACACGCAGAAGAGGAGTGAGGGAAACTTTACCCATTTCCCATTTAACAATTTATAGCTGTGCTGCAAATAATTTTGGAGAATTAATACAGGAAGGAAGGAAATACATGAATGCACCTTTCAACTTTAGGTTTTTGGGGGATTTTCCTGAAAAAGATAACAAAGAGTTGGCGCAAATGACAAAGCAATTACGAACATGATCTGTCTGCACCAAATGAAAACGCCCACCAGTAACAGCCCAGCGCAGCCCAGACAGTGCTGTTTGATAGATGAAATAAGGGTTTGGAGTTTAACTACCTTGGAAATATCCAAATGGAACTCTTCTTTGAACCCCCAAAAGTCTCTCACCCACTTTTTTTTGGTAAACAGAAGTAAAGACAAGAAGCAGGGGACTCATGTTATGAATAAGTGCAGACAGCAGTAGAACTGTATTCATTCATAGTTCTATGCGCGTATCAGCCACCCATGGGAAGACGTATCACCTACCTAGGGTATGGCTATACTTTAATCAGGGCTGCCCAGAGGGAGGGGCAAGTGGGGCAATTTTCTCCAGGCCCCGCAGGGGCCCCGCGAGCCCTGGCCCGGCGGCGGTCTGGGTCTTTGGCGGCATTTCGGTGGCGGGGGGCCCTTCAGTCGCTCCGGGTCTTTGGCGGCATTTCGGCGGCGAGGGGCCCTTCAGTGCTGCCAAAGACGCAGAGCGACTGAAGGGCCCCCCACCACCGAAATGCCGCCAAAGACCTGAAGCGCCGCCGGGTGAGTACAAGCGCCGCAGCTCCCCCTCTTTGCCCCAGGCCCCCTGAATCCTCTGGGCGGCCCTGACTTTAATCCAAGGTACGACTGCATCTCAGGTACATAAGAACATAAAGAATAAAGAAACTGCCATACTGGGTCAGATCAATGTTCCATCTAGCCCAGTATCCTGTCTTCCGACAGTGGCCAATGCCAGATGCTTCAAAAGGGAATGAACAGAATGGGGCTATTATCAGGTGATCCATCCCGTCACCAGTCCCAGCATCTGGCATTCAGAGGCTAGGGACACCCAGAGGATGGAGTTGAATCCCTGACCATCTTGGCTAATAGTCATTGATGAACCTATCCTCCAGGAACTTATCTAGTTCTTTGTTGAACCCAGTTTTGGCCTTCACAACATCCCCTGGCAACAAGTTCCACAGGTTGACTGAGTTGTGTGAAGAAGTACTTCCTTTTGTTTGTTTTAAACCTGCTGCCTATTAGTTTCATCGGGTGGTCCCCGTGTTATGTGAAGGGGTAGATAACACTTCCTTATTCACTGTCTCCACACCAGTCATGGACTTTATAGACCTTTATCATATCTCCCCCCCCCCCCCTTAGGTAGACATACCCGTGCAAGTACTGGTAAAAATAACAGTGTAGAAGCAGTGGCAAAGGTTTCAGCGCAGGCTAGGAATGTGAGTATGTACTGTAGGGTCCCCAACAGGCTTGTACAGCTTGTGCTGAAGCCTGGACTACATCTACGCTACTATTTCTAGCAATGCTAACATGGGTGACGCTAGAATGGCTGTGTCTACCCAAGCTGCAATCACACCTTGGACTGTAGTGTAGCCATAAGTTAAACTGTATTCAGAGGCAGTGGCTCCAGAGACACAATTTCCCTTATAGAAACCTTGGCACTGGAAATATAGACTGGATAGCTCTGATACAGTTGGAACCCCTTCTGCCATAGTAAAATGTAATATTAACAACACCAGAGTGAAAGATGAACAGTTTCATATTCCCTAAATTGTCTAATAGAGAAATACTAATGGGAAAGACCAATGAGGGAAAAACCTGACCAGCAACTTATTTATTTTTACACACAGCTATTGGACACAATTTTAATTTAGGGTCAGATTCTGATAACTTTACTCATATTGAATAGGCACCTTATTCCATAGATGTTCCCATTGACTTCAGTGAAACTATTTGAGAAGTTAGGCTCAGATCCACAAAGGTACATAGGAACCTAAACCCAGACTTAGGCACCTATGTCCCAGTTTTAGACACAACTGTGATCCACAAAACCCCCCCTCAGTTGTCACATAACCCTGAAGGTACCTAAACTCACTCATTCTTTCTGTAAAAGGTCCCTAAGCACCTCTGGGCATGCACACAGCTACCATCAACTCTAGGCCTATCCCCTCCCCCTCCCTTTTGCAACCCATGAGCTGGGAGAAGATAGGTGGACAAGTACCTATCGCACCTGTGGTGCCCAAGCTGGTAGGCATGCTCAGAGATCACTGTGACGTGACACTCCATATTCTTTATAGAAATATGCTTATGATATGAATGGCATAACTAAGNACAAGTACCTATCGCACCTGTGGTGCCCAAGCTGGTAGGCATGCTCAGAGATCACTGTGACATGACACTCCATATTCTTTATAGAAATATGCTTATGATATGAATATGGCATAACTAATATATTTTATGCAAGAAGGCTCATGTAAGATATTATTGGAAAGGTTATGATTTACTGAATGTGATTATCCAATTTGTATGCATGTATCATTTCTGAATCTGGAGTTAGGAATACTGACTATGTAACAATTACAACTGTGGTTATACTTGGAGAGGATAGCAATCAGCAACCACCGGAGAGTAAGCAATCAGCCTTAATGGGCCATTAGGAAAAAGACAATGAGGCTTTGAATATGTAGATCCCCCATCTTCAGGGAGTTCCTTCCTGGGGACATTGCAAATAAACCTGGTTTCATGGTTGCTTTGACACTGCAAGGTCAGGTGATAATGTCACCTGGTAAAAAGTACCACCTTGGACACTTCTGGTACTTTTCCACTGGAAAGAAAGGCTTCCCGCCTTATGTAAATTCTATTTAACATTGGGGAGTAAGGCAAACAGGACTTTTCTCCATTGCCTTCCTGCCCAAGAAGAAAGACAGCTGAAAGTACCTGAAGAGTCAAAGGAACTGAGCGGTGGGAAAGGCAAGGGCTGAGTCCAGACTAAGACAGGAGTCAAGTCTGTAAAGAGAAATAAGTGGAACTCTAAGCTACAGAAACTCTGCAACTTGGCTAAAATAACATTGAGGGTGAGAAATTACATTTTGTAACCTGTTTCTTGAGTGTATTAAGCCTAGTTTGTGAGTTTTCTTTTCTCAGTAATCTGCTTTGTTCTGTTTGCTATCCCTTATAATCACTTGCAATTTACCTTGTATAGTTAATAAACTTATTTCTTGTTTATAACATAACCCAGTTTGTGAAATTCATATCTGGGGGAGGGAGGCAAGAAGCTGAGTATATCTCTCTCCACATTGAGGGAGCCGGCGATTTTTATGAGCCTGCGCTGTGCAGATCTTTCTATACAGTGCAAGACAATATTATTTTGGGTTTACTCCCCAAAAGGGATGTGCATGTGAGTGCTGGGTGAATCCCCGAGCTGCTTCCTCCCACACAGAGCTGAATTCAGTCTGTGTCTGCAGCTGGGTGTGGCCTTACCTATGTGCCAGAGAAGGGCCTGGCACAGCTAGGACAAGGTGAGGAAACTCAGGCTGGTGGAATGGGCGGAACCAGTGGGACCCCAGCACATCCGGTGGCATCCCGGATGGTGGGGGGGAAGGTCTAACCCAACATAGATCAGGTCCCATTCAAAATCTGTCCAGAAGAGAAGGAGGAGACAGTGCCAAGCCTGTAACTCTTAGCTCAGTGGTTAGAGCACTCACCTGGGATGTTGGAGACCCTGGTTCAATACCCCTTTCTGGCTGAAGTGGAGACAGGAACCCCTGTTCAAATCTTACCTCTCAGGAGAGGGCTCCAATCACTGGGGTAAAAGCTATAAAGTGGGCAGCCCCACCACCAATTCTTCCTCTAGCCTTTGACTTTCTAAGCACTCAAAACTGAGGCATTGCATTGCTGAGCACCACTCCACCACAGGTCCCATGTGGATCCAGGCCTAAGTTACTGAACAACATGAGCAAGGGGCTCATAATCTGGCCGTTAACAGGAACATATTGATACATGTTCCACCATGTGGAACAAATTAGACATTAAATATAAAACTTGTTTTTGTTTTTAGAAGTCTATGTAACTTCACAAAAAACAAAAATCCCACAGACTCTATATCAATCACATTGGCTGATCTCTGGAGAATATTAGTGCACTTTGAAGTCTGTCTGTTGTGCCAAGGCGCTGTCAGTTGAAGGCACACTCATCCCATCATGCTTCTGTAAAATTGCTTTATCAAAATGAAGCAAGTTTAGGAAGGAGGGAAGATGCATTTTTGTATTTGCTTCATCATTCTTGCCTACAGGAGGTCATTGCGAAATGTGATTGGATGATTGATTCCACCTTGAAGTCACTTCCTCCAACAGCTGAATCATCTTTTCCACCCAGTCACCCCCACCTCAAATATTTCAAGAATCATGCTGCAACACAGGAAAAATGTTTCAAAAGCACATATCCATCCCATAATAAATCACCAGATCGCGGAGCTTCAGACACGAGGCAGTAATTCACCTTTAGGAGGCTATGTTCATAAAAGCACTTGAGATTTGCTTGGTCTCAGCATGTGTAGTATATAATTAACATCCGCGCCTCCCTCCCTCCCCCAAGTGAGTATCTATTGTGCATCTGAATACAAATCATACATCTGTTTCTAGAGAAAAAAAACTGATTAGAATAAGTGTAAGAAGATGTGTCAATAAAACTGTGCATGACTAGACAACCCTCTAACAGTTCCTGGCTTGAAGTACAATGCCATCTAGCACCTGGGAAAGGGATTAACCCTCTGCAGTTAAGTGGGCTTGTGCTGACCCAATTGCTGTCCAATAAAAGAAAAACAAAATAAAATAAGTTGGTCCAATAAAAGATATTATCTCACCCACCTGGTCTGTCTGCCGTCTATCTAGGCATTTATGTGGTCCCTGTATTTGTTGATCCTCAGCACCACTTGAGAGCCTCACTCTAGGTATCCAAACCTGAGAGAATTTCTGAGCCTCTAGCATGAAAAACATTGACTGAAAGTCAGTCAAAACGTATCACAGCTTGATAAGAACGAGGTCAGGAAGGTCAGCACTTCGTAAAGGTGCAGGACAGAATCTCACCCTGGAACGGGGACCCTCTCAATTTTTTACGACACCAAAGGGATATGAAATTCCCCATTTCCCTTTGGGGATGTTATGAGGCAAACACAAAAACCTGAGTTTCAGTGAATTTTTCTTTAGAAAAAATGAAGAAAAAAAATCACATTAATTTAGCCTTTTTGCCATATCACCATTGAACAAATGTGAAAAACTTCTAATCCTTCTCTTCTGCCATCCTAAATACCTACACACACAGTGGAGGGGAAAGGAACCATACAAGGCTCACGCTTACAAAATGAAGAAGTATGTCACATTACTCACTGTTATATGATCTCATTACGAAAGACCCTGCTTTCATAACACATGCACAGTATGAACAAAGGGTGCTGGTAATGTCACCCTGGTAACTCTGAATGTGAGTTTAAGAGCTGAAATTTAACCTGGGAGCAATATGATTTATTGCATTAAAGAGAATGTTTTCATAAAAAAGGTGCCCGCCAGCTCTTCCATTTTTATTTTGTATATAATCATATATGTGTACACACACACACACACACACACACACACACACACACACACACACACACACACTAAATAGAGTTAAAACATAAGCATCCCTTTTGAATGGTTCATTTTTTATTCTCACAAAAAAGTTGGTAGTTACTTATCAGGGCTATTATAAAATGTAAAGCTAGCTCTCTGTTGAAGCTGTAAGGGGCATCTCTCCCAGGCAGGGAAAGGATGTTATTTAAAGAGTTCCATTAGTCACCAAAGTATTTTGCTGTACATTGTGCAATTCTGAGACCTCAGATCAGTGACAGACTATGCTGCTGTTGTTGTTGTTGGGTGGCTTTCCTGGGGAGTCATAACTAAATGCTCAGGCTGATGGTTCCTTAATTGCATTTCCTTTTAGAATAGTTTACCATGCCCTCATTTGAAAGAGGTTCAAACTGGTTTGTAAGTGCTTTCTGAAGGCATTCAGGGAGTGCAGTACTTCTCTAGTACTGCTGGCTGAGCTGGACATGCCGAACATTGCGATTACAATTTGTTAAACTCCAATAAAACCAGACAGGGGGATCCTTCCTGAGATGAAGAAAAGAGGTTTGCATAATAGACCATCAAATCACAGTAGTCTCAGATTAGGGCCCAGATAACATATACTGTGCCATGAGGAAGCCTCTCTTTCCACTGTACTACCTGCAAAGGCCAGTGGTTATTTGTGGGGTAAGAGTGTCCCCCACCGCACCTTTTCCTTTTTCTGGTGTTCAGCCAAAAGCCTTATTGCTGTCATTATAGCAGCTGTATCTACTTGCTCTGAGTAAATATGGAAACATTCCCAGACAAGACGGCAGTATAAAGGCTTGAGTGACTGCAAACAAGTAGTTGCTATTTCAGCACGCTAGAGGGAGTGCAGGAAGCTGCTAATCATGCTCGGAAGTTGTTTTGAAGGCACTGCAGAAGTTTTCATTAAGGGCAGACATTCCTGTACGCACATTACACCCTTAGTTATAAACTGTAAGCTCCTGACCAATCAGTGGTGACTTCTATCAGAGATACAAAACTGATAACCATGTTGAACCCCAGTAAGATCCAACCTTGCCCCGCATGAAGATGATAGAGCTACCAGGGGTAATCGAGACTGAATCTGTGGGTACAGTTCTCAATCTCAATGCCGTTTCCAGTAATTTTACAGAAATCAGTGGGATTAAGAGTGAGAAACCACCATAATGGAGAAATCATAGACGGGTAGCCGGATGTCTGAGAGTTTTGTCACATTATTGAACCAAAGAAACTGTGTGAGCCTAACAGTTACATAAATTGTCAGGGTTTTTTCATTAGAAGTTGTGTATGTGCTCAACATTGTAGATGTTGAAACAAGTGGTTCTGTGGGACAACTAAATGTTTTATCTAGGTGTCAGTGTAATACCCAGGGTGAGCCGACGTGAAAACAAAAGACCTTCAATTGTCAAAAGTCCCAAAATCCTGTATTTATTTTGTGAGGTTTAGATAGATAGATAGATAGATAGATAGATAAACAACAAAATCTCTAGTTAGAGATGTTAGTCTACTGTAATGGTTTATCTTCTGCAGTGTTATTCAGCAAAAAAATGTGAAACTGCTAATATTGTGTGTGTCTAACTTTCTTATGATAAAGATTGATACAGGATTCCTAATGGGGGTAAGAGAGGGGACAGTGAATCCTATTTTAATTTCTTTCCTTTAGCATTTAGAGGGTTCCTATAGAAAATCCAGCTGTAGTCCCTTGCAAGGATACACATTCATGGTCTCTGCAAATACCTTATGTCAGAATTCTGTAGCACAGAATTGGTAAGTAAATTGCAACCAATACAAACAGACTTACCTTTCCTCTGTGCAGGTTACACAGAGAGGGAAGCAGGGGTGGGGGGTAAGAAAGAAGGGAAAAAGCAGGATGGCAGACAATAAGCATTACTATCACCAAAAATCGTCAAAGAGAAAAAAATTACTTCTCACTCTGTCAGGTGAACAAAATCATAGAATATTTACTTGCTCCATCAGGCATCCATTTTGGGTCGAAAGACAAATGTGTCAGAGAAGGGGGCCAACTACACAAGAGATCAAGTTACTGATGGTAAGTTTCTGTTTTCAATAACTTTTTTGACATTACATAGATGGCTTCCTGTTTCAGATGGTTCACGTACTTTATAAAATCAGACCAACTGTGAATAGATAAATGTTTAAGGAGAAACACAGTGACGTGATTCCCCTCTCCTCTCTAATTTCATCTTACACAGTTAAGAGACCAGTTCATTTGCACAGGTATTCTAAAGCAACCCATCATCAAAGAGCTATTTTCTTTCACAGTCCAGTGAATCAGAAGGTGTTATTAAAAGAGAGAGGGAAAGATTAAGCATCCTGTGTGTACACTCTGGCAGTGATCGATACCTGATGCTTCAGAATACAAAACCTCACTATGCACCTAACTGCAGTGTAATCTAATTGGAACAAAGTGGAGACTGTAAATTCCTTTCTAACCAGCACAGATGAGCATTTCACAATTAGCCAAGATAGACCTTAAGATATGAGACTGTAAATCTGTCACTCTTATAAGAATGACTATTCCTGTTTCTGATCTCTAGGTTAATGTCATTTTGGAGATGAGTGGTCAGTGTGGAGGTGACAAATACAACATAACCCAGGAGTGTACATATATGAATATATTAGGCACACAATTTATAAAAAAAAAAAGAAACTATTGGTTGTAATGAATCCCTGTGTCAGGCAGTGAGAGCTGTTCCTTTTAAAGTACACCTTGACACTTCTGGTATTGAAGAGGTTGAAGACAGTGTTCTTGAAGAAGAACAAATGCACATACAGTAGCAGAAAACAGGTTTCATAGATAGATGGGGTAACTTTTCAAAGGATGTAATTCCCATTGACTTCACTGAGAGTCAGATGCCTAATGCTCTGATATTTATCACCTTGCTGTACATATCCAAATAGCCAAAGAAGAACCCTTTTGTAGTGGTATGGTGCACCGAGTACTGAGTCGGTCATTAAAACTATTTTAGCTTACTGCCCAGGAAAAAACAACTTTTGAAAAGGTTACAAAGGTGTGATCTTGAATTATAAGGGGGAAGCAATTATCCTAAGAAATTTCAAAGTGCAATTTAATACAAATGTGATAATTAATTTCAGCGCTCACTAGGTGGCAGTATTAGACTATAAATCACATCCTAGCTGATTTTTAAACACACTCTTTTAATCAAGTTTTCACTTGTAAATTGCTGTGGCTTTTTGAAATGTGAAGCGAGATTTGATCCATTGCATTTTAATTCTCTCACTATTTTGTCATTTTCTTCTTTCATTAATGAAAAAATGTACTTGCGTTTCTGTCAAACAACTGCCTGCCAAACTAAGTTACACTGAAGCTGTCCAAACACTTCAGCAAAAGAGCAGCACTTCAAAAAGACCAAATAAGTTCAAACAACAAACGTCATATTTACAATCAAGCAGGATATAAATCACTATCTCATATAAAACAAATCTTGGTGATACAATTCACACATGTCATAAGATCCAACATAGCCTATTGCGGAAATGCCCTGAAGAAGAGTATGTTTGAACCTTGGCTTTAAGCAGCACCCACTATACTCTTGTATGTTATTAAGACAATCCTGAAAAAAAAAAATGCCTGCATAACCATGGCATTTTTATCCCACTGTTGAATGTTCAATTATTCAGAATGAACTACAGTATAATAATATGTGATGCCTATTGTGTTAGTAGTCATTTGGTTATTGTTTAAAATATGTAATAGATTGTATAATAAGGTTCTGCTGACCTGTGTCACTCAAGAGAGCTCAGGGATAAGACAGAAATAAAGGTAAAGGTGATGGAGTGGCATTATTATTGATGAGGTAGACTGTAAAGAAATTAGAAGTGATGGCATGGATAAGAGAGTCTGTTTGGATCAAAATCACTTTGGGGAAGAAAGCTACCAGAGGTTCTCCTGGGATAGCAGTTGGGGTATGCTGCAGACACCAACATCCAATCTGGATATTGATAGAGATGTCTTTAATGTTTTTAATGAAGTAAATACTACTGGGAATTGTGTAATTATGGGAAACTTTAACTTTCCAAATATAGATTGGAGGACAAGTGCTGCTAATATTAGTAGGGCCCAGATTTTCCTGGGTGTAATAGCAGACAGATTTCTTCACCAAATAGTCGCTGAACCAACAAGAGGTGATGCCATTTTAGATTTGGCATTCGTGAGTAGTGAGGACCTCAGAGAAGAGTTAGTTGTAGGAGGCAACCTTAGTTAGAATGCTCTTGAGCTAATTAAATTTAAACTAAATGGAAAGCTAAACAAAAATAGGTCTGCAACTAGGGTCCTTGATTTCAAAAAGGAAAACTTAAAAAAAATTAAGGGAATTAGTTAGGGAAATGGACTGGAATGACAAAACTCAAGGATCTGAATGTGGAGGAGGCTTGGAATTACTTTAAGTCAAAGTCAGAGAAACTATCTGAAGTCTGCATCCGAAGTACGAGAAAAAATTTGTAGGGAAGGGTTGCAGACCAAGCTGGATGAGCAAGCATCTCAAACAGGTTATTAAGAGAAAGCAGAAAGCCTACAAGGAATGGAAGATAGCATGGATCAGTAAAGTCAAAAAGTATAGAGTTAAAGTGAGAACTGCCATAATTGACTAACATAGTGGTTATACTTGGAGATGCCCACCGGAGTAAGCAATCAGCCTTAATGGGCCATTAGGGAAAAGACAATTAGTCTTTGAATATGTAGATCCCTCCTCTGGCAGAGCTTTGATGGAGTTTAAAGCTGCCCTCCTCTTCTGGAACCTTCCAGGACAAGACCTATTGGATTGCCCTGTGCTTGGGGGGGTGAATTAAACCCTCAGTCTGGATCCACAATTCTTCTAGCCACTCCGCAGAGGTCGGCAGAAGGGTGGGACCCAGGGATGGCTGGAAGGAGGTAGCTGAGCCAAAAGGAAAGAAGAAAGGAGGCTGAAAGTACCTGAAGAGACAAAGGAACTGAGCAGTGGGAAAGGCAAGGGCTGAGTCCAGACTAAGACAGGAGTCAAGCCTGTAAAGAGAAATAACTGGAACTCTAAGCTACAGAAACTCTGCAACTTGGCTAAAATAACATTGAGGGTGAGAAATTACATTTTGTAACCTGTTTCTTGAGTGTATTAAGCCTAGTTTGTGTGTTTTATTTGCTTAGTAATCTGCTTTGTTCTGTTTGCTATCCCTTATAATCACTTGCAATTTACCTTTTATAGTTAATAAACTGTTAATAAAGTGAGAACTGCCAAAACCCAAGCAGAGTTGGACCTTGCAAGGGAAATTAAAACCAATAGTAAAAGGTTCTAGAACCAAATAAATAAAAATTTTAAAAAATCAAGGTAAGAAGTGGGGCACGTTCAGGTGCATGATGAATGGAAGACAGAATGTCAATGCAGATATGGCTTGAGCAGTTTGAATCTGGGGGATGTTGTTGGGGAGGGAGAGGATATGTTTATAAGTATTTATGGAGATCACTATTCATAGCTAATTGACGTGTCATGGAAAAAAACTGTCAATTTACACACACACACCTCTCTTTTCAAAAGACAGTTCTACTGTCACTCAGAGATGTAGGTGCTGGAACTAGGGGTGCTGCTGCATCTCCTGGCTTGAAGTGGTTTCCATTAGAGACAGGGTTTACAGTTTGGATCAATGGCTCTCAGCACCCACACTATACAAATTGTTCCAGTGCCCCTGCTCAGAGAGCGCAATGAGCCAGAGTTTCATATCTGCTCATCTCCCATTTAGTCTGGGAGTATAATGCAATAAAATCTCACTCCATGGGTGATTTGATTCATAAAAATCTACAGAATCATGATTTCAATGGTAGCACCTCTCTCTGCGGCATTGATGGCATACAAAATAACGTTAGTGTCAGCCTCCTCGTGGGAACTACAAAGAAACTCCATTGAACAGTGCGAGGTAGCAGCTTCATTACACCATGCAATGACTAAATTTTTTTAGCAATTCTTCGCATGCTGGAACATTTTTCCTGAGAGTTAACTCAGCCTTCGTGTGAGTATGAGACAGTAGCTTCTTCACCGCGATATTGGAGATGTATGTGGAATCAATTATTTTTGTATTAGACAGGTGCAATACCATGGAGTCTCATCTTTCTGGTAATATTTTTAGTTGATTCCTCTGCATACATGTCAAGCACAAGTTGGGCTTCACCATAGGGCCAGTGTTTTCTCTGTAGTCTCCTAACTACATGTTCAGCCAAATCTCAGCAGGTGTTAATTTCTGCTTTGTTGAGAGTTTGTGCCTCGGCCATACCATCTATGCTGAAAGGCCTCTGCTGGCATAAGATGCAAGTCACGTTATTAATAGGTGCTGGCTTAGGAAGATCATGCAAGATGTGCATTAGTTTGCTTCTCACCTGGCACATATGCCATGTTCCATTGCATTCAAACATTTATCGTGGTACGACAGAGAACTTGTACTTCCCCACAGTCTCATGTAGATCAACATTATGCTGAGATCTGCATGCAACTAGGAGATGAGCAAACATTGACATGTCTGCAGTGTGCTCTGTAATAATCCCTGCCGCCTTCCCTCTGACTTTCTTATTTGCATTCAAGCACAGCTTTAGTCTGTTCTTCTTGATTAGCGGAACCGTGGATAACTCTTTGGGTTTTGAAGGCTTCATACAAGTCATGACCCAAAGTATCCATTCAACTGACATCTTTAACTATCTCATCACTGAGGACTGCTTTTGTCATGATATTAGTGAGCCCCAGTCCATCACGTGTGAATGAGTTGCCAGTGCAAGTAAGTTCATCCTATAGCTTTAAAATTGCCTCTTCTTGACATTTAACAGCAAGTAATAAGTCTAGAGGCTGCTTGGTTACTTCAGGAAAAATGGGAAAGAGCATTTGGATGCCATGTTCTGCCCATCAACCCCTTCCCCCAAAGACTTGTCTTGCTCTGTGGCCACAATGTGTCACAAAGTAGTAGTACAGGTCAGGCAATATTATTCTGTCAGGTTTGACTTCAACTATGGATCCCTGAAGCTTCCACATACTGCAGGACAAAATGCTTTTCTGCAAATTTTTAGCAGCTGCAAACAGTTTTCATATTACTATTGACATCAGCACTTTTTTCCACTTTTGATAGCGCCATGTCTTTTGCAGCTTTTAAGGATATGTGCCGTAGGGTTGCCAGGTGTCCAGTTTTTGACCAGAACATCTGGTCGAAAAGGGACCCTGGTGGCTCTGGTCAGCACTGCTGACCGGGCCGTTAAAAGTCCAGTGAGCGGCGCAGCAGGGCTAAGGCAGGCTCCCTGCCTGCTATGGCTCTGCACGGCTCCTGGAAGTAGCGGCATGTCCCCCCTCTGGCTCCTACACATGGGGGCAGCCAGGGAGCTCCACACACTGCCCCTGCCCAAGCGCCGACTCCACAGCTCCCATTGGCTGGGAACCGCGTCCAATGGGAGCTGTGAGGGTGGCGCCTGTGGAAGGGGCAGCACACAGAGCCGCCTGGCCATGCCTCCACATAGGAGCTGGAGGGGGGACATGCCACTGCTTCTGGGAGCTGCTTGAGATAAGCGCCACCCGGAGCCTGCACACCTGACCCCCTCCCGTGCCCCAACCCCCTGCCCCAGCCCTGATCCCCCTCTCACCCTCCAAACCCCTTGATCCCAGCCCAAAGCACCCTCTTGCACCCCAAACCTCTCATCCCCAGCTGGAGCCCTCACCTCCCACACCAAACCCCTGCCCCAGCCCAGAGCCCCCTCCCGCACCCTGAACCCCTCATTTCTGGCCCCACCCCAGAGCCCTCACTCCTAGCCCAGAGCCCATACCCCCTCTCACACCCCAACCTCCTGCCTCAGTCCAGAGCTCCCTCCCATACTCCAAACCCTTTGGCTTCACCCCTGCAGCCTGGAGCCCCCTCCTGCACCCCAAGCCCCTCATCCCTGGCCCCACCCAAGAGCCCGCACCCCCAGCCAGAGCCCTCACCCCTCCTGCATCCCAACCCACTGCCTCAACTTGGAACCCCCTGCTGCACCCTGAACTCTTCATTTCTGGCCCCACCCTGGAGCCTGCACCCTCAGCCAAAGTCCCCACCCCCTCCCACACGCCATCCCCGTGAAAATGAGCAAGTGAGTGAGGGTAGCGAGAGTGAGTGATGGGGGGAGGGGGGCTCAGAAAAGGGGCAGGGCAAGGGTGTTTGTTTTTGTGCGAGTAAAAAGTTGGCAACCCTAATGTTCTGTGATTCATTTCTGTGGATAGGATTGCTTAAAAACTATGTCCATATCCCACAGTTCATCTTCAATAAGTGCTTTAAGATTCTCCCTGCTACGCTTTTGTTTCTCTTCAATCCCATTCAAAGCACTATTTCTCTGTAATTAGCCTCTGCATCAGCCATTAGTGCCTCTGCAAGTTAAGAACTCCAACTGAGTTGCACAGTTTGCAGTAGTAAAATCAGTATTTTCCTGTTACTTTCACCTTTTGATACAATACATTACGTACATTCTTGGTGTAACACTCAACGTAATATACAGTGTAGGCGTGGACATCTTTTGCATCAATGCACCTTCTTAACTTTACTTCCATGCAACGTTCTCACTAAGTGTGACTGCTTCATACTATTTCTCACCTGTCTCAGATATTGAAATTGTGCTTAATGGATGCCTTCATTCTTCTGGCTTACCACAGAAGAAGCAGGTGTTCTTCTTGAAACACATGCCATGGAACCTTGTATAAGGCGAGTCTCACTCACAGCTGGCATTTGTCCCGGCATCTTCAACTTTTCCTTAATTTACTTCCTCTCCAACCTTGCCACATTCAGTTTATGGGTACACTTCTTATAGCATGTAAGGTGCCATCAAGCATTGCATTTAACCAGGTCCTCAGCAGTGGTGTTCTCCAAAGATCCAGCTACTCTTCATCTACAAATTGATGTCTAAAAATGGTCAAGACCAAAATAAAAAAAAAAGAATTTTATAATAAATTTTGGGATTGTAATTATGTTATGTTATGTAACTATGTGCATACCATTTGGGGATGGATTCTACTAATTTCTGTCTGGATGTAGAGGTCTTAGCCGCTGCCTCATTACAACTCTTTTGGCATAAGGAACAAAGCTGATAATCAATACCACTGAACCACTTCTTTCTTGAAGAGGATGGCTACTCATCCTCATAGAATCATAGAATATCAGGGTTGGAAGGGACCTCAGGAGGTCATCTAGTCAAACCCCTTGCTCAAAGCAGGACCTAATCCCAACTAAATCATCCCAGCCAGGGCTTTGTCAAGCCTGACCTTAAAAACCTCTAAGGAAGGAGATTCCACCACCTCCCTAGGTAACCCATTCCAGTGCTTCACCACCCTCCTAGTGAAAAAGTTTTTCCTAATATCCAATCTAAACCTCCCCCACTGCAACTTGAGACCATTACTCCTTGTTCTGTCATCTGGTACCACTGAGAACAGTCTAGATCCATCCTCTTTGGAACCCCCTTTCAGGTAGTTGAAAGCAGCTATCAAATCCCCCCTCATTCTTCTCTTCTGCAGACTAAACAATCCCAGTTCCCTCAGCCTCTCCTCATAAGTCATGTGCTCCAGCCAATAATCATTTTTGTTGCCCTCCCCTGGACTCTTTCCAATTTTTCCACATCCTTCTTGTACTGTGGGGCCCAAAACTGGACACAGTACTCCAGGCGAGTTAATTATTCCTGAAGCACTCCTTCCATTTATGGTAATCTGTAACATTAAACAAATTAATCAGGTATGTTCTGAACATTAACTGCTAACACAGTACTATCTGTCGAGGGCCACAATTTAACTGGGCAAGGGCTGCCTGTTTGACATGCTGAAGAACATAAGAATGGCCATACTGGATCAGACCAAGAGTCCATCCAGCCCAGCATCCTGTCTGCCAACAGTGGCCAATGCCAGGTGCCCCAGAGGGAGTGAACCTAACAGGCAATGATCAAGTGATCTCTCTCCTGCCATCCATCTCCACCCTCTGACAGGCAGAGGCTAGGGACACCATTCCTTACCCATCCTGGCTAATAGCCACTAATGGACTTAACCTCCATGAATTTATCTAGTTCTCTTTTAAACCCTGTTATAGTCCTAGCCTTCACAACCTCTTCAGGCAAGGAGTTCCAGAGGTTGACTGTGCACTGTGTGAAGAATTTCCTTTTATTTGTTTTAAACCTGCTGCCCATTAATTTCATTTGGTGGCCCCTAGTTCTTATATTATGGGAACAAGTAAATAACTTTTCCTTATTCACTTTCTCCACACCACTCATGATTTTATATACCTCGATTATATCCCCCTAGTCTCCTCTTTTCCAAGCTGAAAAGTCCTAGCCTCTTTAATCTCTCCTCATATGGGACCCATTCCAAACCCCTAATCATTTCAGTTGCCCTTCTCTGAACTTTTTCTAATGCCAGTATATCTTTTTTGAGATGAGGAGACCACATATGTACACAGTATTCAAGATGTGGGCGTACCATGGATTTATATAAGGGCAATAAGATATTCTCTGTCTTATTCTCCCCTTTTTTAATGATTCCTAACATCCTGTTTGCTTTTTTGACTGCCGCTGCACATTGCATGGACGTCTTCAGAGAACTATCCACAATGACTGCAAGATCTCTTTTCTGATTAGTTGTAGCTAAATTAGCCCCCAACATATTGTATGTATAGTTGGGGTTATTTTTTCCAATGTGCATTACTTTACATTTATCCACATTAAATTTCATTTGCCATTTTGTTGCCCAATCCCTTAGTTTTGTGAAATCTTTTTGAAGTTGCCTGCGTTAAAATATCATTTTTTAAAAGTTGATTTTAAAACATTTTCTTAAATATATAGCTACGTAATTGTTCTAGGTTTGTCATGTCTGGTACCACTGTGTTCCTGGGAGAAAGGGCTTTTGAACTTGACCAATTTCCAATGACATTGTATTTATCATAACTTCCCACAATCAGAGGACCTGGAGCTGGGAATCAGGGATGGTGGAGAGGGGGAGGGGAAGTGGAGGAAGCAAGTCCCCCGCCGCGCTGCAGATGGTGACATCATTGAAATCATGATTCTGTAGATTTTTACCGATCAAATGACACCTCCCCTACCTTTCTATCATTAACTTGCCTATGGAATTACACGTGGTCCCAGACTGATTATTGGGGCCAGATTTTCATAAGGGTTTAGCACATTGGCTGCTGAACACTTCTGAAACTCTGGTCCTTATTTAGGTGATTAAATGGGAGCTGAGTAAATCTGGTTCTGAGCTCTTTTAAAAATTGGACCCTAAGAAGGTGTCAGAATCTTAGAATAGAAGAGAAGGAATACCCTCAATAAATCATCCAGTTACTCACCCTGGAAATGAAGGACTCTAGCCTATAGTATATTTCCTAGGGTTTTCCCTGTTATTGATTTTTTTAACAAATTAATATTTCCAGGAACAGGTGCCTTTAAGCATTCCCTAAGTTCCTTTAAAATATTTATTGGAATGTGCTTTTTCCCGTTCATTCCTTGCTCACATATCTGAAGTTTAGTAAAAGACACAGAACACTATGGCATTTAGATCTAACTCTTTCAATATTCTCAGTGGAGTTGTAACTCGGCAGGAATGCTAAGCTGCTGGTCTGTGTTAATTAGCTGGCAGCTTTCTCCAAAGCTTCTAAATCCAAAGCAGCAGTAATACTGAGTGGGTCTGCATGTCGCAGAAGTTCGTTCTTCAGTCTAACCGAACAAATCCTGGAAAAGGAGAAGAGATTTAATTTAATAGGCATTAATTCACTAATTTAAAGCTCTCCAAGGACAAGGAAGGAAAATCTACCTTTTTGTGATGTGCTTGATACAGCTACAAGATGCCAGTAATGACATTAGCAAAGTTGGTTGGGTGAACATAGAAAAATGTCTGCAAACTACCACAAAAGCCTCATTGGCAATATCTGTAGCGAGGCCAAGGATTCAATAGACATAGAAACTAAACTACTTTTCTTGCCCCTAGAAGTGGTTTGCGGTCATTCATGCACTGTTCACAGGCAGCTTGGTTCAATCGTGTTTTTCATACACTAGCTGTTTGAGATTTGTCACCTAGGGTCACGTGGGATTGTTTCTGCTCCCTTTGCACATGACAAAACTTTTCAAATAGGAAAATTACTAATAACTAAGGGAAGCTGTGTGGTCTAATGGATAGGTCGATGGACTGGGATTTGGGAAACCTGGGTTTTATTCCTGGATCTGCCGTTGGCCTGCTGGGTGACCTTGGGCAGTTCAGTTTCCCTCTGTGTCACAGTTTTACTATCAGTAAAATGCGGATAATGATACTTACCTCCTTTGAGATCTGCAGATGAAAGCTCCAAATTGCTACCACAATAGAAATTTGAAAAAGTATTAAATAGCTCACAATGTACTTGTAGCATAAACCATCTGTACACTAAAGTTCATTAAATGTTTTCCCATTGGTTACAGACATTTCCTTGAATAAACCAGCAGTCATCTGTAAAACAAAAATTATCCCATGAAGACAGCAGAGCAAATTTGCCACATTAATTGGTGACAATATTCACAAGTCATTTCTTGTGCTGCTGCACCAGCAATTCTGCACATACCACACTTATCAGGGGACAGCTTGCGACATCCTTATACTTACACATTTACGTCAATAGGCCCACTCAAGCAGTAAGGTACCACTCTGCAAAGGTATCAGGGTGTCAGGGTCCTTTGTAAAAGGCATGTCAGAATCCAAATCCGTATAATTTCAGTCTGTGATAAAAATTCATTCAAACCCCACAATATAAAAAAGACATAGGTTTATACAGTTGAGTTTATTGAAAGGCTCAGGGCGTGGGGAGAGCTGCTGTCACCCCAAAGCTGCTAACTACAGTGGCCAGTTCTCCAGGGTGAGGAAAGGGCCTAAGAGGGAGAAATGTACAAAAATGGATTGTAAATAATTTCCAGGGTTGTTTTTGGCACAGATCCTTATTGGCACAGTGTGTGTTTCTGACTCAATCTGAGGCTCAGTATTGTGGCTGTCTGTTTGGGATAGTCACACATAGCACTGTTTAGTACTGGGTGGGGCTCTCCCACCTACCCCTATGTCATTTGAGATAGTTTTCCACTTACTACAGTGACTCCAGGAGAGCAGCACAGGAGGAGAAGGCAAATAGGACAAAAATGTAGTTCACTTGTTCCAGTTCATGGACATATTGCTTGGCACTGGTTGCCATCATTTAATTGCATTGCCTTCTATGATCACCGAATACTTCCATACGCAGATAAGAGAAGCAGCTACTTTTCCTTTTTGCTGTCATGCCAACTATGAGTGATATCCGAGGCTCACTGAGAAGATACTGTGATGGGTTCGCTCCAGGGTGCCACCTGGAACTGGGGTAACACTGAGCCCCCCGACCCACCAGCCTGGGCTCCCTTTACACTGTAGTGCTGTGACGAGTCTGCACTTTTTCCAGCACACACAGTTTCATGCAGACGCTGTGATCAGCTTTGCATGGGAAGGCTCCAGCTAAGGAACTTCCCAGCTACTCAGGCACGCACTCCCCTCTGGAGTGTAAACCCAAAATTATACTGTCTTGCGCTGCACAGGGAACTGTACAGCGTAAGCTCATGAAATTCGCCCCCTCCCTCAATGTGGAGAGGAATATACAACAGCTTTCTGCCCCAAGTTATGACCACCCCACACTGGTTTTAGACAAAGTAAAAACAAATTCATTAACTACAAAAGATAGATTTTAAGTGATTATAAGGGATAGCAAACAGATCAAAGCAGATTACCTAGCAAATAAACAAAAATGCAAACTAAGCTTAATATACTAAAGAGATTGGATATGAATAGCAAATTCTCACCCTAAGGGATGATACAAGCAGATTGCAGATTCTTAAGAGGCAAGCTGCACTTGCTTACAGCTTGGAATCCCCAAGTATTCCATTCATAAGCTAAAAATCTCTTTAGCCTGGGTCCAGCACTTCCCCCAGTTCAGTCTTTTTTCCTCAGGTGTTTCCAGGAGTCAATTTGGGCGGGGAGTCAGTGAAGAACCACAATGTCGTCATTCCCCAGCCTTAATTAGCTTTTGCATATGGCGGGAACCCTTTGTTTCAAAGCTTGGTTCCCACGCCACTCAGTGGAAAAATACTGATATCCCAAGATGGAGTCCAGCACCAGGTGACCTAGTCACATGTCTCTGTAGTGTAGCAGCCATTATTCGGAAGCTGTCAGCAGCATCCTTGGGAAGGCTCCCCTGGGTGAGAGAGAAGCTTCTCCTAAGGCCTATTGTTCTCCCTAATGGTTCATTAACTTGAATGGGCCCTTCCCAACCAGACATCTAGACTGAGAGCCTTTTGTCTAGTGGGCATTCTCCAAGTGTAAACGCATTCCCCAAGTGTAAATGCAGATACATAGCCAATATTCCTAACTTCAGATACAAAAATGATACATGCCTACAAATAGGATAATCATATTCAGTAAATCATAACCTTTCCAATGACAGGTGTTTAACATGTTTTAAAGGCATAATGCCTGCCTATATTAAGCTGCTAGCACATGTTGCCTACTGTGTGTTAGATTTAGAAGGTGTTAGCTAACACACATTAGCCAGCACATGCCAACATCTCAGTGTAGACAAGGCACTGGATCTTTAACAGATATTACACATAAACCTTCCAAATCTTACTCTAGACAAGGCTTTCGTAGGGGCAGCTACACTGATTGCTGACTCAAGGCTATCACTGAGCATTGGAAGTGTCTGACTCTGTAAAGCTTTATTGTTTTTGTTTCTTTAATAGGTAGTAGATTTATAAGGGCTCCTGGTATTATTTCTGCCTCCACTTTGATGAAGACCATAAGGAAAGTGTTTGTTCAACAGGTTTCTTTCACAAACGTGTTCTTTCTTGCTATAATTTTGTATTACTACATAGCAACATCTTGGCAAGTTTTCATTCTGTATTGTCACATGGGAAATGGTGTGGCTTATTCCCACAGACAGATTTATCTAAAGAAGTGTTCTCGTGTACAATAGCATGAATGTTACATCCCTGCAAGAGAGGAGAGACAAAAAAGTAAATGCAACACAAATTAAAATTATCCACCAGTTTTTAGGCACTGGGAGTAATGTCACTTAAGAAACTCTATCTGGATGCATAGTGTGAAGTGGCAAAAGCAGCATTCCAAATTAAAATGGAACTGCAGACAATGGTAGCTATAAAAACTGTGCTGGCAAAAAGTTTGGCCCTAAAAGATAATAGGGCAACTTTTTTTTTTAAATATTCAGGGCAACCCAACAGTAGCACGGGGGCCTGTGGAGTTCTAACCTGCTTCCCATCCCTGCACTCACCCTTTCTCTGTACGAACAGAGTGAGGGGAAAAGATAATCAGCTACAAAGTTACAAGCCATTGGTTGTTCACACTGTGTATCAGCAAATACAAATGTGATTTAGTGTGGTTGTGTACATTGGTTTTACTTTAAAAGTATGCTCATGAACATGGTAGCCATTGGGCTTCTGGCAAGTTATTCATGGGGCTATCAGTGCAGCAAAAGCCAGACCTGAGTCATTTTATCAGAGCTCCCTTCTGTACAGTTCCATAAATAAATTTTGTATTAGCCCTTAGCTTCAGGGTGTCCTGTCTGTTGCTAAGATGAATTTTAAAAATATGACAAAGAGTCCACAGTTGGTTCTCTACTAACAGAGCGTCTGCTCAGTGCTTTTTAAATGAGATGTGGCTGAATTTGAAATAGCCCCTTCAGAAGTGCATCAGGTTAGAAGACATGCTTTATGTGCAGTGGACCTAACTAAGGCCTTTACTCCATTTTGGCTCAGGCAAACTCAGAACAAGCATCGAATACAGATGATTAGCAAGAAAAGTCAGCAATAGATAAGTTACCATCTCATTGCTCCTTATGGAAGCTTACATCTGCTTCTGAATCCTCTTCTACTGGGCCAAGTCAGAGTCAGAATACCAGACCAATTGGTCCATTGAACTGATCCAGGACTGAAATCATCATCAATCAATCAGCCATCATCATCATCACAAATCCCAAAGAGATGTATGCTCCTTGTAAATTGAGCACCTCACCCAGATGAATCCCTGGCAAGATGCTTAAGATTGTCTGGTTGTAGAGTCATCATCATCACTGGCAATCTTGGACTGAAATGACAAAGCCTAACTCTCACTGCAATCATTGGGAGTTTTGCCTGAGTCAGGGCTGAATAGGGATTCCAAGATTGTATCTGCTTATCTGTACATTCTTTTTTATTGCCCTTTAGCATTCACCTTTGAGTTGTACCAGCATCGGAAACAGCCTTTGCTACACTCATCTTCAAGTAGATGACAAAGATTACGTAGATTTATTTAACAAATGACACATTTTGTAGTTATTTAAGATAAAAATCGGTTGCAAGTTATGTGCCACTNAGGACGGAATAAGGCTGCCCTGCCCAGAAACCTTCTGGAAAAGCTTTTGGAGTACCTCCAGGAGAGTTTCATGGAGATGTCCCTGGAGGATTTCAACTCCATCCCCAGACACGTTAACAGACTTTTCCAGTAGCTGTACTGGCCGCGAATGCATCCCAAGTCCCCAGGGCAAATTAATCATTAAACAAATACTTGTTTTAAACCATGTTTGAGATATTTGAAAAGGTTCACTCACCAGAGGTCCCTTCCAGGGGGTCTGCGATGCCGCCTTGGGAGGGTTCGGAGGGCACCTCTGTCAGGGTCAGAAAGAGCTCCTGGCTGTCGGGGAGAATGGAGCGCTGTGTGCTCTCCACAAGTTCGTCGTCCTCCTCCTCCTCCTCTTCCCCGTCCGCAGATTCGTCATGCAACGAAGACATTAACCCCTCCTCGGAGTCCACGCTCAGGGGTGGGGTAGTGGTGGCGGCCCCTCCGAGAATTGCATGCAGCTCATCGTAAAAGCGGCATGTCTGCGGCTCTGCCCCGGACCGTCCGTTGGCCTCCTTCGTCTTCTGATAGGCCTGTCGGAGCTCCTTCACCTTTATACGGCACTGAATGGAGTCCCGATTGTGGCCTCTCTCCATCATCCCCTTGGAGATCTTGTCAAAGATCTTTGCATTCCGTCTCTTGGAACGCAGTTCTGCGAGCACTGAATCCTCTCCCCATATGGCGATCAGATCCAGTATCTCGCGTGTGGTCCATGCTGGTGCTCGTTTGCGGTTGTCGGCCTGCATCGCTACCTGTGCTGCTCAGCTCTGTGTGGTCACCTGTGCTCACCAGGCTGGGCAGACAGGAAATGAAATTCAAAAGTTCGCGGGGCTTTTCCTGTCCAACTGCCCAGAGCATCCGAGTTTCGATTGCTGTCCAGAGCGGTCACAATGGTGCACTGTGGGATACCTCCCGGAGGCCAATACCTTCGAATTCCGTCCACACTAACCCTACTTCGAACCAGCAAGTTCGAATTTAGCGCTACTCCCCTCGTCGGAGAGGAGTACAGAAACCGATTTTAAGAGCCCTTTAAGTCGAATTAAATGGCCTCGTTGTGTGGACGGGTACAAGGTTAATTCGGTATAACGCTGCTAAATTCGAACTAACATCGTAGTGTAGACCAGGCCTTATATCCAAAGGGGATATTTAAGATTTAGCATCTCATTTTCAGTGGGTTTCTAAGAATCCAAGAAAGGCAACACCAAACACAAACAGCAATAGCAAATTACAGTTACCAACAGGCTAAACAAACAATTTTAGGCAGTGATCCTGCAGGGAGCTCCAAATGGGCACAAGACTGGACTAAAGCAACTGGGTGCCCTGCTCACACCATAACACAGGGACCCCATGGCTCTCCCCGAGGCTCCATCCCACACATTTTGGGTTTGTAGAGGAAACTCAGGATCCGTCAGCAACATAAATCAGTCATTAACTAGCAACCAGTGGCACATTAGTGTTTACCAAGCTAGCTCAGACCTGAAGAAGAGCTCTGTGTAAGCTCAACAAACACCTGTCAGGGAGGTATTTTTGGTCTGACCTCAGAACAGGAGGCTGGACTTGACGATTTCTCAAGGTCCCTATGAAAACTTGTGTCTTTCTCCAACAGAAGTTGGTCCAATAAAAGATATTACCTCACCCACATCATCTACAACATCACTGCATTTTCCAGGAGGTGGCACTCTTGCTTCACAATTGTGCACATTCACAGTCAAGGTATGTAATCAGTGTTTCTGTACTAGATAAAGACTTGGTGTATAGCTTGCAGCTATAGCATAGCAACCCAATATGTGGAGGAGTGGAGGTGATACTCGCTCTCCCACTTGGGTACAGGAAAGGGTGGAGTATCCATTAGTACTCATTCTCTGAGGGCCAAATCCCAACCCCTGTATCTGCTAATAGCAGTGGTGAATTTGCACCTTCAGGGCAAAACTCTCATTGAAGTTATATGAGAGGTTTGCCTGAGAAAAAGACTTTAGGACTGGATCCCAAGAGAACTGGAAAGAAATAGGCATATATCGCTCAACTATGACGGACCTTGATACTCTTTAATGACCAGCACGGGGGGGGGGGGGGGGGGGGGGGGGGGGGGGGAGAGGAGGAGGAAAAGGGCAGGAAAAGCTCTTCTGCCGTCACCACCCTCCATAATTAAATATACGATTTTGGAATTGTTCCGTAAGCCTGCAGATAGAGTCATGTGAATGGAGCACTGAACCAGCCAAAAGTGTCATTATCAGACTGCCTCTTCTAAGAGTAAAATATCAGAAGAAGGCACTTCTAGGAACATTTGAGTGACATGAACATCATTAGTATAGTTACATTGGTCAGAAGTGAATATTCCCTAGGGATAACTCACAGATTTACCCCATACCTCTTTGTCTATTTATGAGGCACGCTGAATACAAATTAGGTGTCAGCTACAAACTATGGACCTCTGTATGAAAAAATCCTACTTGAATTCAATAGGAGTTTTGTGTAGAAATCTGTAGGATCAGAGCCCATATAAACCTGATTAGAGCTGCCTTAAATTGCAGCAAAGAGATTAAATTGCAGGAGATTAAAATAGGGCATTTAAGTTCTAAGGAGAGAAACTATTCTGCCTTTTCACTATATAAGGTATCTTGCTCCTTCTTGTCCTCTTATGCAATGATCAAGGGTTAGTCCACTGGCAGCAGTAGTAGTAAAGATTTCCCCTAACTGAGTATTCATGCATTTGCAGTTAGGGCACAGAGCTAGGAAATCCTAAGTGCACTTACTGTCAAGATTTCTGAATGCGAAAACATGTATCCATCTGTAATGGTGACAGCTGAAATAGGCTGTTTTCTCTAGATCCTCAGCTGCTGACTCCCAGCAGACTTCTCTGTTGTAGTACAAATGGGGATTTGCAGAAAATTGAGGCTAAGAGATGCTTTTTAACCATTCAGATTTTAAAGAAAATCAAATGACACTAATGGAAAATGAGAATCTTGGTCATTTCGAACCAGCGACTCTGCATGAGGCATCACGAATCTAAGCCAGGCTCAACAGGGCAAAGTAGAAAAGTTCTTCTCACCTGCCCCAATAAACATCATAGGACTGGATGAATCGTTGGCATTGCTAGCACAGGCTGATATTAGGAAGTCTGCAATAGTATCAGTCTCTCCTCTATGAGAGTGGGTGTGGTTTTCCACATCAGTGCGAGGCAGTCAAATACATGGGACTGAGTTGAGAATGATGTTGATAAATCACACATTCCAGAGCAAAAAATAAATTATATTGCACAGACCGGTTAGCTGCTATTTAATGAATTGGGACTGAAGGCCAAGAGACTGAGGGGTATAAATATTCTCCATCTGCCTCAGATGCTTATTAGTGACAACTTTTAATCATCACAATGTCAGGACAACATAAATCACTGAGATAAAGGAAGATTTTTCTCCTTAAGAGTGAAAAACACTGGGACATCTGGACTGGAAAAAGATTCAGTTGGATGTGTATTTTGGACATTGCATAGGAAAATATGTGCAAGAAAAGAGAGTGTCTTGTCTTTAAGCAATGATCATTGAGGCACAGGGCATTTTCTGGGGATTAACAACTAACTGGGAGAGTTAATGACCCAAGGCAAAGCTGAGGGTCATTAAATCCAGCCAGTCATCAATTAATCAGGAAATGCCCTTTGCTTGAGATTGTTCTGATTGCTTTTATAACCCCTCCCTCTTCATTAACACAGACAAAAATGAATTGATGATGTGTCTTTCTGCATACCCAGTGGCTTTGATGACAAACACTGCAAGGAGACACTTTAGGGGTACTACCATGATGCCAGGCATTTCAAAGATGCTTGTCACAGGCACCAGGAAAACGCCGTCCTTTAAATTGCATGTTCTATCTGGGTTATAAAAACAAACCACAAAATCTGACAAAACATCTCAGTGGTGCTGGTGCTGCTCATAAGCTGTGCTCAGTGGTGCTGCTCATAAGCTGCCAGAAGCAGATTTTATCAGCACTAAGTACAGCATATTAAAACTATTGGCAGAAGAAATCACGTCATCCCTGACTAATTATTAAATCTATACTTTAAAAAAAAAAAAACACACTTGGGAAGAAAAGAGTCCCTCCGTCTCAGCCCCAATTTTGTCTGTACCTTAAAAAAATTAAGGGACTGTGAGACTCAAATTTTGGCCAATTTTAATATCTTATTACTGTCCATTTGAATTTTTATAAGAAATCCTCAACATTACTTCTCACTTTCCTTCTTGAAGAGCAGAACCCACTCTTAACACCACACAACTTAATTTAAAAAGGGATTCTCTC
Organism: Platysternon megacephalum; assembly: GCA_003942145.1. Taxonomy (NCBI): domain Eukaryota; kingdom Metazoa; phylum Chordata; order Testudines; family Platysternidae; genus Platysternon; species Platysternon megacephalum. The sequence goes on along the minus strand of QXTE01000050.1, from coordinate 1,720,621 downwards.
CACACTTACCAGGTGCTCTCAACTGTAAGGTGCAGTTGGCTGCTGGAATGCACATATGTAGCTGTTCTTGCCATTAGTTTATGTATTGGATGATCAAAGGGAAGCCCGTGAATTCCAGATCATTTCAATCGGTTCTGTCTCACACTAGGATTATGAGGCACCTACGAAGTGGAGACCTGAATAGCTGAAGCAGCCCAGAGCTCACGTGTGACAGAATTGACAAAGAGCTGACTGTGATGCGGATTGCAATGGATCCAACCCTAATTTGATCATCATAAAGAGCATCCAGCCAGGATAACAACAGAACAGCCTAACACAGTGGTTCTCAACCTTTCCAGACTACTGCACCCCTTTCAGGAGTCTGATTTGTCTTGCGTACCCCCAAGTTTCTCCTCACTTAAAAACTACTTGCTTACAAAATCAGACATAAAAATACAAAAGTGACCCAGCACACTATTACTGACAAATTGCTGACGTTCTCATTTTTACCATCTAATTATAAAATAAATCAATTGGAATATAAATATTGTACTTACATTTGAGGGTATAGTATATAGAGCAGTATAAACAAGTCATTGTCTTCAGTTTGTACTGATGTCACTAGTGCTTTTTTTGTAGCCTGTTGTAAAACTAGGCAAATATCTAGATGAGTTGATGTACCCCCTAGAAGATCTCTGTGTACCCCTCGGGGTCTGCATACCCCTGGCTGAGAACCATTGGCCTAACATCCTCAACATCCTGTCAGTAAATCAACATTGTTAGCCACATTTTAGAGATGGAGAACGTGAGACAGTGAGATTAACTGCCTGATTTTCAAAAGTGAGACTCCCAATGAATTCAGTGGCATGCATTGAGGTAAGCAAGCACTTAAGTCTTTCCAGCAATGGAGCCCTCATCTTTCTTTCCTTCAGTTTCCTCATCTGTACAATGGGCTTAATATTTACTTACCTGACCAGGGCATCAGTCATGACGTTACAGAGCACTTTGAGATACTCAAATGGAAGGACACACTGAAATACAAAACATTACTACCCCATAATCATTATTTATTGATAGCACCTTAGCAGGCTGACAGGATTGTGCCCTGAAAGTTTCTCTAATCTTTTTGGTCAATAGCGGGGACACACACTGTATTTTCCTATTTCTCTGTTATTCCTTTTCAAATGTTTCTTTTATAACTTTACTCTATTTTTAGTTTCCATGTAAACACTGTTATAAACAAAAAACCCTTATTTCTGGGTAACCAGCAAGCATGTTGCTGTTTTAAAAGACTCAGAAGCTACTGTTCACCTGAAATATCTATTTGTGCGCTATGCTGGATTAAAGGGATACAGTTAAAGTGAACATTTCATTTGCATCTGAAAATGCTGTATCCGTCATAGTTAAAAGTAACATAAGATGACAGCTGGTCACTTTGTACTTTCAGTGTAGTCAACTTTCACCATTTAGGGGGATCAGAAAATCACTTTTTCTAAAATTGGCACTTAAAACTACCTACTCTGGAAAAGGTGTTCAGTCAGAAACTGGATTTTTTTTTTTTAAATGAGTCAGATTTTAAAGAATTCAGGTTGACAGTGTCCTTCTCAATGAAAGTCGGAGTGTATTAGGGATTTGTATCTTGCTCTGAGCAGATCATGCATGAGCGACAACGTGTAAGGCCAAGGCTACACTACAAAGTGTCGCTGGTATAGTGATGTTGGCCAGGTGTGTGAAAAAAGCACACCCCCTTACCGACATAACTATGCCAGCAAAACTCCCTGTGTAAACACAGTTGACTGGCTCTTTTGCCAGTATAGCTGATGTTGTTAAGAGGGGTGGGGGGAAGGAGGGAGGTTAACTATACTGGCAAAAACTCCTTTAGCCAGTACATGCTGCGTCTCCACTAGGCCCCTTGGCCAGTGTAACTGTATTGGCAAAGCCTTTGTAGTGTAGGCCAGCCCTAGGACTTCGTTTGCCAAGGCCCAGCCGGTAAAGGAAATGTGACACCTTCTTTCCTTTTCTTACAAACAAGGGGGATATTTAAAATTAGCATCTTATTTTCAGTGGGTTTTGAAGACGCCAAAGGCAACACCAGACACAAACAACAATAACAAGCTACAGCTACCAACAGGCCTCAAGTAATTAACAATTTTAGGCCTCAATCCTTCAGAGAGCTCCAAATGGGCACAGGGCTGGATTAAGGCAATTGGGTGCCCTAGGCACACCACGGCACAGGGTCCCCCCCACCCACCCCACAGCTCTACCCATTTTTCCTGCATTGTGGCCAGGCCCCACTTGCATTAAAGGTGGCAAGGAGCCTCCCTCTCTCTCTCAAGGAGGCAGTGGCAGCAGCATAAGGGTCCCTTTTCCTTCTCAGGAGCAGCCACTGAGGGAACCACAGTATAGATCCCAGCAGCTGAGGTGAACCAGGTTCATTGCACTCTTCCCCACCCACCACACCGAGTCCTCTGCTGGGCTGCTATGGCTAGTGTCCCCCAGAGCTGTGGGGCTTTGTGTTAACAACCCATTGAGACACATGGGCAGCTCCCACCTCTCGAGCAGATATCGCTGCAGGGATTATGTTCAAGTCACATGCTCAAGCTTTTTTTTTTTTTTGGCGAGGGGGGGGGGGGGGGGGGGGGGGGAAGGGAAGTGAAAACAGATTCTGATGTAGCTGGAGTCCCGGGCAAGGGCCTATCCCTGACTATGCACCGGCAGAGTCTCATCAACTTCAGCATGGGTGCAGGGGGCTGCCCATAAAAGCTCATTTTTGGATCAGGGCCTTGGTCTCAAACAAGAACAGACATTTGCTAACATGTAAAGCAGAATTCCATGCTACCACTGCTCAGTATGAACAATAGTTTGACCAATATGATTATTCAAGTGACATACTGGAAGAAGGTTGATAGCTCAAAGATCTCAGCACATCCATGGGACCTAGTTATGAAGCAACCACAACTCCCATTGAAGTCACTAGGAGTCACGGGGTACATGCCAGTTCTCAGGATGAGGCCAATAGTTTGTTCCAGACTAGGAACCTACGGCAGTTGGTTGGGAAGATGAAACTTCAGTGACATGCAAAAAAAATTGCTATGACAAGGTATGAGCGTGTGACCTTGGAAAAATGAAATCGCTGCTCAGACCATATCAACAGCGCTACTTTACGCACACTGAACACCACTAATGTTGGCCCATGGGTGGGTGCAGTCAGAAGGGACTACCACAGCATCCACGTTCCTAGTCAACCAGACTGTTTTACAAGCAAACAATGGGAAATACGAAGAGGACGGGGGGTGGGGGGGGAGGAGGGGGAAGCCGTAAGTATCCAAAACTCAAAACAAGCTCTTTGTGCCCAAGAACAATGAAAGGAAGGTTTGTTTAGCTTTTCAGATGTTGATACTTTTTCTCCCTCCCACACATGCACAGAAACACAGACCTTATTTTTCCTGCCTCTATCAAAACAATTTTAGAAGATGGATTTTTGTTTTAAAAGAACCTGAGAAAGCCTATCTGAGTCACTACTCAAAAAACCCTTCAACTGTCTGGACAAGGGCCCAGTCTGCATGGGCTTTATCTTTACAATGCCTTGGCCATGAAAAATAGTTACACTGGAGCCATTTTTTAAAGGTGACTTGCAAGAGACTTTAAAAAAGGGTACGTGCTCATTATTGATTCTTTATCAAATATAAAAAAGACTGAAGGCTTATTTATTTTTATAAGGTTTTGTTTTCCTGCCTGTATAACCTAGAAATAGCAGGATTGTCACTTCTGGTCTTCCCCAGTTGTAATGAAAGAATTCAAGGGGTCTCAAAAGAGCATGGATTGCAAACTCTCATATGAAAGAAGGAAGACTGCTTTTATCATAAGCACTCTGTCTCCAAAGCATTCTTTAAGCATTAGAGTTAAAAAGAAGTTAAACAAAATAATTTCAAACTAAAAATCCCTTCCCCTCTCAGTTATTCAATTTTAGTCTCTTATAGTGCAAGAATTTCATGAGTTTTCCAGTTGCCTTCCAGGTACCTAAAACTTGAATTTCTAAAATTTCTAAATATAAAAAGCTAGCCAGGCTTCCAAACCTACCCTCCTTTATCCCTTCTTCCCCCCACCCACCTTAAAATGTATTTTAAAAGGCCTTAAACATTTTTCTCTTTTGTAATTCATCTTTAATGTCTCAGTAAGAAAATGGTAAAAAAAAATTTTGATTGAGAGCCTTTTTGCATAGATCCCATCAGAGGACTGGATTTTAAACCAGATTGTGTGTCACAAAGTAGGTATAATGGGATGGCATAAAGGTTTCATTAGCACTGTTTTGGGATGACCCACTTAAAACCCATTTGGGGATTGGTCCTGATGAGTAACTCAGACACTCATGCCAAGAAAACCTAACTCCCCTCGACGTGCTTGCTATCATATGGGTGGGTTTGTAGACAGAATGAACATTCCAGGGGGAAACACACTTTGAACAAAAATGTAAATAATTGCTTCTAATGTAATTTAGAACAAAACTGAAATTATCATCTGGCAGAGAGAAGGAAATTAACATACATGCTGCAGGGTCAACAATATATCAAGAAACAATTATATATTCTGTAGTAAGGAAACAATTCCATTCATCAATGTATCTCATTTTATTTGTTTAGCATTTGGATGGCTTAACCCAGAACTACCTGAATTATTGGCACCTGGGACGGATGTGTATTTTGTCCCCTGCAAAACCTTGCATTGTACATTGCAGATACGGAAACACCTCTTGTTTACTATCTGTTTCATTGAACTTGTGACTCCTCCCAAGTGAATGTTTCCTCTCCCACGTTAAAAGGATACAGTAGTGCTTTGTGCCAGATTCTGCTCTGACAACCACAGCAGCACTTGAAATCATGACCCCTCTGGAAGAAGCATGCCTTTTGGGTGTGCTCAAGGGGTTAGCACTTCCTTTTCCCCTCAAAAGTCCTGTAATCAGTTTCTGGTGGTCCCAGTTCTGAGCCAGGGTTGAAAGCTTGCTCCTTAATCATATGTCTTTATTACAGCCATCTTTGGTTTTAGAAAAATAAAAAAATTGCCAAGAGCTAGTGACCTTTGACCCCCGAGCTCTTGTGAATACTGACTAAACAAATACATTTTCCCAATGCTTCCCTCCCTCCTACCCCGACTTATAGTCTCATCTTTTGTCTTGCTGTGACACTCTCTTAAACAGCAGCATCTCCTCCTAAGAGACAAATGAAGGAAAAATTCAGCTGCTTTCATAGATTAAGCACCACATCCGCTGGAGTTTTCCCAGACACTTCTGTCATCAGCAGTTGACTACCACAATATGAGAAATATATAATTAGACCAACTCACAAGCCTTCTTTTTTTGAAGGGATAGGATCACTGAAGGCATTAAAATAAGCAGTAGGGTTTGTGGGGAGGAGATGACCCTCCAAATTTGCTTCAGCACCTTATGCAAATTTTTTGGCTCTAGGAATCTGACTGGAAGTCTTTCAAAAGATGCTGTTCTCATGAGATTCCTGGCTCATGATGGCTGCAATCGGGTTCTTGTGATATTTTGGTACGCTTGCTTCTAGCTGAAACCAGAAATCACAGGTACAAGAAAACATAGGTGAACAAAAGGTTAGCCAAACTTTTTCAAATGCCACCTTGCCCATTAGCTCTATTTTGTAAATACTCACTGAAATGAGGGGGTTCCTCGTGATTTAAAATTTGCAGGTAATTTCACTTGAAGCACACAATCAAACAGCTGGCGTCAAATGTGAGACAGGAGGCAGCAGAACAATGAACAGGCAATGAGCATGATCATTTATCACTCCCCAAATGGACCTCAAATGCCTTCACCGCAGTGGATAAGGGACAGACTAGATGATGTGAGTACACCCTAGGTCTCTATTAATTATACACGGCTGGATNAGCACACAATCAAACAGCTGGCGTCAAATGTGAGACAGGAGGCAGCAGAACAATGAACAGGCAATGAGCATGATCATTTATCACTCCCCAAATGGACCTCAAATGCCTTCACCGCAGTGGATAAGGGACAGACTAGATTATGTGAGTACACCCTAGGTCTCTATTAATTATACACGGCTGGATACCCACCCACTCAAGAATTGTATAGATTTCTCTGGGTTACCAGAATCCCTAATTCCAGACTTGTTTAGAGAAATGTCTGTTGTAAATGTACTGAATTTATGCTCATTCACTCAAAAAAATATACTTGGAAGATCTCTTACCTGAAAAATCCAATTGTGGAAGTAGGCTTTGGTTTTTTTGAGGCCACATATGCCAATGTCTTGGAGACTCAGAAACTGCAGTCCTGCATATGGGCTCTCCCAGCAACTTTATTTTTCCCTTTAAGGCTTCACTGGTGGGATGACAAAACAAAAATTACTTTCCAAAAAACAAAAACAAACAGGACTTTTTCCTGGTGCATATTTCCTCACTGGGAAAGCCTCCTCCATTCATCATCATGTGGAAAGACAAGCTGAGATTCACATTCCCTTTCTAATTTGAAAGAGGCTTCTGAAAGGTTCTTTGCACATATCAGTACTATGTCCATTAAACACTAGCAGAATGGTGGTGACTTCCCAACACACCCCAACGCTTGGTGGGGGGAGGGTTAGTGGAAAACTAGAATCAAATTTGAACACTCCTGAACTGAAATGGAGAGAGAAGGGTTTGAAAGATGGCCCCTACTCTGTATTCAAGTTTCACATTTAGTTCCGTCCCTCTAATATAAACAGGATTCTCGTTTTTTATGGAGGACAAGTCGTTCGGCATTAGAGCTTCCCCACACTACGTGCTTCCTCACCTGGTGGGACCTGAAGCTCAAGTTGTCACGGCCATTCAATCCTTGACTTCTCTGCCCAAAGGGTCACAAGTGATGGGGTCTGCCTTACAGAAAGCACCACCCATGACTAGGGAATGGACTCAATAGAGCTGCTGCCAAACTGAATGCCTCTCAGAGTTTCCCCAGGAAGCCGAAGTAGCTCTTTACCCTCCATCTCTCCCCCAGTTCTTCAGTCCAAGGCCCGATTTCCAAAAGCAGGTGCTGTACGCAACATATCAGCCAAGTGTATATTTTACAAAGGCAAAGAGAGGATTTACTGCTCAGGGGTAATAGATGTAGTGTGTGTGTGTGGAGGGGGGAAGTCACGTAAAACACAAAGGGAAAACACTGTACAGGAGGCTTGCATATTAATTTCTATAACAGAAATCTCAAGTCGCACCACACTATAAAAGTGACAATAATGTAATGCTGTTTTACAGGCCCATCACAATGGAAATATCCCGAGCAAGTTATTTGGCTGCCATGACAGAAAGAGCAGTTGGTTTTGAAACAGAATACTTATTTTTGTAATGCAGACAAATTAGCAACCTATTTAATGAACCACTGCTGCTTATAAACGTCATAATCTCTGCAAAGTCACAGGACAGAGCACATCAGAAATGTTGGCTCAGAAAGAGAACAGAGTCAGGCTAGTTTGTCCGCTATTGGCCTGGAATGCTCTGAACCTCCATAGACAAAGCTTAGGGGATATTGTTGGCTTCTGTAACTTGCAAATTCATGATCTTTCAATCTTCCGTCTGTTAACTTCTCCAGACAGCCACACATCTTACTTTGGAAGATAGCTGTGGTAGAGAGGAGGGATTAAGTTATCACAGCCTGAGGCCCAAGAAATTAAATTGGCTACTGCTCTGTATCTCACTTTGGGACTGCCTTAAACTTTCCTGGGGAACTAGAGTGGAATGTTCCATTTCTCCAGACCTGCAGCTTTTCTTGTTTTGTTTTGACGTGTCAAATGTAACTCTTACACGCCACACATTTCAACAGTACTGCTGCAAAGCAGCCTGTTCCTCAGATGACCTATTCTGCAAATACCATTAGGAACCCTTATGTTTAAAAAACAAACTTAAATCAACATTAGCATTGTAATTATTGCAAAGCCACTGAATGGGCCACTTTGTTAACTAAAGTCTTTTTTAATCCCAAAACAACATAGTTAGGATGGGAAAGACTTTCTGGAGGTATTTGAAATATGCTCACTCCATTTCAGCTCCTGAGACTCAAGTTACCAGCTTGTTGTGAGATAAGGCAGAGAGCCCTGGGACCCCAAGGTTCTATGCAACTTTGGTAATTTGCTTGGCTCAGGACATGGGCCATTTAAGCCCCTGATAACACCAGCTGGAATGTGTGCGCTATAGCCAGGGACAGCTGGGAGGAGAAAAGGTTAGTCACAAATTAAATTAAGAGGTGTAAAATGCTGTGAGAAGAAAAACAAATGGAGATGGTGAAAACAGGTGCCAACTGACATTTACTCAATACTCAGTCACACTTTCCTTTCTCTCTCTGTAATTAGCAGCTAAACTGAATTAGGGCAGATTTCATGCTTCTGTGACCTCCATGAACTGCTCCCCCTACCCCCCTCCTGAAAAAGGAAAAACACCTGCAGCTATAAGCTTTTCCATAGGAGTAAAATGAGAAAAATCCCAACTACTGTGGAGCTGGGTTGGCAACTGAATTCTTTTGAAAAGGATGAAATTGGCTTTATCTGAGGAATTGCTGGTAAAGTCAAATCATTATTTGCCTTATTATTACATTTACCAAAACATAGCAATGCAGTGGTGTGCTGGGAGGGAAAGAGAGAGAGGAAAAATACTAAAAATCGACAAATAATAGGCTGGTAAATATTTAGAGGTGCAATCTAATGGCCAAGAATACTGTGAGGTAGGAACTCCCAGCTATCTTGTTCATGTCTTCAGCCTTGGACAAGCCACTGACTTCAGAGAGCTTTGGATCAGGCCCATTAGCTCTCCGCTTCCTGGGAAATGAGGATAACATTTTCTTGCCTCTCTTGCAGGGGTGCCAGGGGGATTGAACTAGTTAACACTCAAACTATTTGAAGCTGCAAAGCACCATGTAGTTCCAAAAACACTATCTTTTAAAGTAGTATTGGACTTGGCTCCTAATGGAGGTAACTGCTCCCTTCCACTTTAAAGACAACCTTAAGTTGGGGAATAAAATGAAGATGGCCAATCAGAACAAGCATTATGTTAAGTGATAGTAATGGTTTAAAATCCATGGGTCCAATCCTGCAGCTTTTGCTCATGTGAACAATCTAATTGAAGTAAATAGGCCCAATCATTCCCCTGTAATTCAAAGGGCATTTCATATGAAGTTCCAGTTTTGACCCATTTCTGTTTTAATTAAAATGTTCACACTTTGATTCCTACACATTTCTTAAAGATTCCCTTTCACAATTGCTCTCAATGGCCTCAATGATTAGACATTTAGAAATATACTCTATGTCCCTTACATTTTACACTGTAATCTGAAGGCCTGCAAGAACAGTGCATCATCACATGAGCCAGCCAAACCCTAGAGTGGTAATATGGACGTAAACTCCCTCAGAATATACTAGCTTTTTGAAATGTACTTTAGTGGTCACCATTTAAAAACAACATTTACCCCCAGGGTAAATTAGACTAAATAATGAGTTTTAAACAAATTCGCTAAAACAAACCATAGTTTTTAATATATTGTCTTAGGTATAACTTAGGTAGAATTCAAGTGAAATAAATATTTTGGGAAATTTACTTAGGTTAACAAAACTGTTTATTACATATTGCAATATTGATTGCAGAACAATTTATTGCCCACGTCAATCTAGACTACGGAAGCTCCAAAGAAATATACAAAGCATTTTCTCATGCATTTTATCCAGTGCTTCTCTCAATGGGAAGTTTTGTGTGCAGGTAATTTCAGTGAGATCATGTTCAAGTCACAGAACTTAGTGATGGAAGAAACCAAGTGGTTCACTTAGACTTCTCCAATGTAGGATTGTTCTCTGCAATATATTCTTACAAGTGTTCAGTCCTATTTTAGTTGGCTGGGCTCTACCATACAAAAAATGTTTAAGTAAGAGAAGGGACCAGAAAACTGGCATAAGTGTGCTAAGAGCATTGATTTATATATGAAAAACCTGGAATGTTTTCCAAAAAGTCAGGTGTATAAATGAGACCATTGAAGGTTTAAGCCAGGCAATTAGCTTTGAAGTGGAAGAAGAATTAAGAGGATAAGGGGTTTCTGAGAGGGAGAAATGGAGAAAAGAAAAGAGGTTAAAATGCTAGGAATCCTCTCCTCCCTCATCCTCTCCTAGGGTTGCCAACTTTCTAATCCAACAAAACCAAACACCCTAGCCCCGCCCATTCCCTAAGGCCCTGCCCCCCGCTCACTACATTCCCCCTCCCTCGGTGGCTCGCTCTTCCCCACTCTCACTGGGCTAGGGCAGGGGTGCAGAAGGGAGTGAGGGCTCCGGGGTGATGCTGGGGATGAGGGGTTCAGGGTGCAGGGTGCAGGAGAGGACTCCAGGCTATGGGGTGGGGCAGAGGGGTTCAGGGTGTGGGAGGGGGCTCTAGACTGGGGCAGGGGGTTGGGGTGCAGGGGGGGGAGGGCTCCATCTGGGGGTGCAGGCTCTGGGGTGGGGTCAGGGAGGGCGGCTTTGGGGCTCAGGTGGCTCCCGGTCAGTGGCACAGTGGGGGGGCTAAAGAAGGCTTTCTGCCTGTCCTGGCACGGCGGACCGCGCTGCACCCCACAAGCGGCCAGCAGGTCCGGCTCCTAAGCGGAGGGGTGGCAGGCAGCTGTGCGCGCTGCTCTCACCCACAGGCTCCATCTCCGCAGCTCCCATTGGCCGGGGCTGCCGGCCAATGGGAGTGTGGAGCCGGTGCTCAGGCCGGGGGCAGCGCGGGGAGCCCCATGCCCCGCCTAGGAGCCAGACCTGCTGACCGCTTCTGGGGCACAGCGCAGAGCCAGCACATGTAGGGACTAGCCTGCCTTAGACCCACAGCACCGCTGACTGGAATTTTAACGGCCCGGTCGTTGGTGCTGACTGGAGGTGCCAGGGTCCCTTTTCAACCAGGTGTTCTGGTCAAAAACCGGACACCAGGTCACCCTATTCCCTCCTTCAGTTCACACGGTGACATCACATAGGCTACTACAAAGTTTTACTAGCATAGCAATGCTGGTTGGGAGAGGGAAAAGAAGTCACACCCCGGACCAAGATAGCTATGCTGGCAAAAGCCCTAGTGTAGATGTGGTGGTATGAGCAAAAAGTCAATTTATCGGCAAAAGAACTGTCAGTATAAACTGTCTCTCGTTTTCATACAGAATATAAAATTACAATAGATTTAAGTATCTTTAGCATGAACAGTTGGACATGACAAAGAGTATATGAAGTGAGTACACATCATCTTGGGTAAGGAGCCCTCTCCAGTGTTTCATTACTTTAACCTCCCAGCAAATTAAAATGGTCTGAAAGAAGTGCTATGATGCCATAAAAAAAAGCACCTGTCCTGTGTGGCAGGTGACTAAGTATATCATAAGCCTCTCCAATCTATCTATATTTAGTTTTTATAAAGCACCCAAGAAGTCAAACATCTTAACCAAATGATAGACTTTTTCCTGAACTGAAAAATGCATTCCAATGACCTGCTGGAATCCACAGGACTTACCTGACTCTTCAGTTTGTGCTAACATGCTCAAATCTGTTTTTAAGACAGAGTGAAATCCTGGACTCCTTAAGTCAATGGGAGTTTTGCCATAGAGACAGGATTTCACTTTATGTACTTACCACCATTACCATACTGAAATGAGATCCTGGTCTTCTCCTAATATGCTGGACTTCCAAATATATGTGGTGGTAAGAAAAGAAGTAAGGTCAGCCTACCACTTTTCAGTGCTTGAACACCTGACATACCCACCAAACCCAATTCTTTCATAAAGCCTTCCCACACCCTTTCTCTGAAAACCTCTCCACACCATCTTGCAGCTGATCCGTTGCTTAATAGCACAAATACTAGGGCTGTCAATTAATCGCAGTTAACTCATGCGATTACCGGTAACTAAAAAAAATTAATCACGACTAATTGCAGTTTTAATTGCGCTGTCAAACAATAGACGACCAATTGAAATTTATTAAATATTTTGGATGTTTTTCTACATTTTCATATATATTGTATTCTGTGTTGAATTGAAATCAAAGTGTATATTATTTTTGATAACAAATATTTGCAATGTAAAAATGATAAGCAAAAGAAATAGTATTTTTCAATTCACCTAATACAAGTACCATAATGCAATCTCTGTCATGAAAGTGCAATTTACAAAAGTAGATTTTTTTGTTACGTAACTGCACTCAAAAACAAAACAATGTAAAACTTCAGAGCCTACAAGTCCACTCAGTCCTACTTCTTGTTTTGCCAATCACCAAGACAAACAAGTTTGTTTACATTTGCAGGAGATAATGCTGCCTGCTTCTTATTTACAATGTCACCAGAAAGTGAGAACAGGCATTTGCATGGCACTTTTGTAGACGGCATTGCAAGATATTTGCGTGCCAGATATGATAAACATTCGTATGCCCCTTCATGCTTCGGCCGCCATTCCAGAGGACATGCTTCCATGCTGATGACGCATGTTAAAAAAAGAATGCATTAATTAAATTTGTGACTGAACTCAGTCTCAGATGATGACCCAGCACATGTTGTTCGTTTTAAGAACACTTTCACTGGAGATCTGACAAAACACAAAGAAGGTACCAGTGTGAGATTTCTAAAGATAGCCACAGCACTCGACCCAAGGTTTAAGAATCTGAAGTGCCTTCCAAAATCTGAGAGGGACGAGATGTGGAGCATGCTTCCAGAAGTCTTAAAAGAGCAACACTCCGATGCGTAAACTACAGAACCCGAACCACCAAAAAAGAACATCAACCTTCTGCTGGTGGCATCTGACTCAGATAATGAAAATGAACACGCGTCGGTCCGCACTGCTTTGGATTGTTATCAATCAGAACCTGTCATCAGCATGGATGCATGTCTTCTGGAATGGTGGTTGAAGCACAAAGAGACATATGAATCTTTAGCGCATCTGGCACTAAATATCTGGTGACGCCGGTTACAACAGTGCCATGAGAACGCCTGTTCTTACTTTCAGGTGACATTGTAAACAAGAAGTGGGCAACATTATCTCCTGCAAATGTAAACAAACTTGTTTGTCTGACCGATTGGCTGAACAAGAAGTAGGACTGAGTGGACTTGCAGGCTCTAAAACTTTACATTGTTTTATTTTTGAATGCAGTTTTTTTATACATAATTCTATATTTGTAAGTTCAACTTTCATGATAAAGATATTGCACTACAGTACTTGGTATTACATGAATTGAAAAATACTATTTATTTTGTTTTTTTACAGTGCAAACATTTGTAATAAAAAAATAAATATAAAGTGAGCACTGTACACTTTGTATTCTGGGTAGTAATTGAAATCAATATATTTGAAAATGTAGAAAACATCCAAAAATATTTAAATAGATGGTATTCTATTAACAGTGCGATTAATTGCACAATTAATCGTGATTAATTTTTTTATTGCGTGATTAATTGCGATTGATTTTTTTAATCGCTTGACAGCCCTAATAAATATATGAAAGCATGACATCAACTAATCATGAAAATGTCTGATGCCCAGGCTTCAAGAGCAAGTTCTGCAGACAAAGAGTTTCAAAATCACTAAGGTTTTTGTGAAAGTATTCCAGAAAATCCATCATTTTGTGTCATTCCTGATCTCTGTCACTTTCAGCAGACAATAAAATACCGTAATTTTATGGTAAAACATAGGGATCTCTTCAAAATTGTTTGTTATATATACATATATATGTGTATTAAATATAGTTTCCCCCATATACATGCCCGAAGAATGAGTGACTTTAAGACATGCCAAAATAATGTTTTGCTTATGTTATCATTAAAACAGAAGTCACTATTGATCATGCTCTGTTTTTTGACCTAAGAAGTTGTATATAGAGAAGAATGGCTCAGACTAACCAAGGAGATACCACAGCACAGTCAGATAGCAAATAAATCCAACAAGAAATTTTTGAATGGTGCCATTAGACAGAGCAGTCTCTGGAGGTTAAACTTTGGTGGCAAGGTCAGTGAAAAGATGCCAAATACCACTCCAGTTTTGGGTTGCGTACATACAAATATGTCCCATATTATGGGGGAATATACAACATCAGTGAGATTACATTTGTCAAGATTGCAAACAAAGGTGTGATTGTAGCACAGGTAGGCATATTAGCCTAGGTAGGCATAGATTAAATTGGGTGGGAGGGATAGCTCAGTGGTTTGAGCATTGGCCTGCTAAACCCAGGGTTGTGAGTTCAATCCTTGAGGGGGCCACTTAGGGATCTGGGGCAAAATTGGTCCTGCTAGTGAAGGCAGGGGGCTGGACTCGATGACCCTTCGGGGGTCCCTTCCAGCTCTATGAGATAGGTATATCTCCATATATTATTATAACACAAATATGCCTACCTGCGCTACAATCACACCCTCACTTGAAGCACAGGCATACCATTAGATATCCTGTACAGTGCCAGACACCACCAAAGTAATTCATAGCTTTCTTTTAATTTGTCAAAGCACCATACTAATACTATTCATTTTCACAGCGTTCTTGTGAGGTATTGCCCTGATTTTACAGATGGGGAAAACAGGCAGAAAAGTGGTAAGTGACTTGACTAAAGCCAAAAGGAGAAGTTGTTAACAGAATCAGGTTTAAAACTCAGGAGTAGTTGGTTCTACTGTTTGTCAGTCCATTAAATCATTCCTTTCAAAAATAGGTATGGGAAATATTTAACAAGTCTTATTTCTATCTATTAATACCACATTTTTTAGTATTTTGATATTACTATTATCTCAGAACCAGAGAAATGGTGAAGAACTGCAATTCAGGGAAAGGCAAGATAAATGTTTAGGCTGGAATTGTCAAAGGGCCCTAGGGGAGTTGGGTGCTCAGGTCCTTCACACAGAGGCTGCAATTTTCAGAGAGGAATTTGTTAGGAAGGGAAAAAAACCTAAATGTGTAGAGCTTGATCAAACAGCTAAGAAGTGCTGTGTGATAACTCAACAACTATCTGAGGGGTGAAAATGCTGGACTAGTCAATTTGTACCAAAAATAATGTAGACAAAATGGCTTCCTGTCAAAAACAAAACTTCTGTGGAAAAATTCATTTGAGCATATTTTCTGGGGGGGGGGAGGGGGGGGGTTCAATAAAAAAGTGAAACCACATTTCTTCATTAAAATTGTTCAGGATTCTGGTTTTCCATTCTAAAGCTGATTTTTTTTTTTTAAACACAGGAAATTGACAGAATAATTTTTTTTAATTTCCCTTGAAAAATAATTGACATTTTTCTACCATCTCCACTGAACATCAAAGGAGAATAATGGACTTGGGTTGAATTTTTTTTTAAAAGTCATTTGACTGTGGAACAGGAGAATGATAGAAGCCCTGTCTTTTGAGTTATTTGATTGGAAAAAGCAATGGAAAATATACTATCGAGAAAAACTGTATGTTGTCAGAGGCAAAGGTTTAAATGTCTAGCTTTCTCTTTACTATCTTAATTTCTCATGAAAAGACAACAACTTTGCTCACCTAAGAAAGCCAAACTGGCCAACTGAGTTGGAATTCTAACCGATCCCCCTCAAGATGATCAACAAGAGTAATTCTGAAGAGTCCTTGGGCCTGAAAACAGACAATGTTTGAATGTCAAGTGTGTTTAAACATGATGCAACCCAAAATGTGAGAGAGTTAGGGGGGGGGGGTTGGGGGGGGGCGCAGAAAGGGGGAAAATCAATCAAGAAATACTTAATCTTGAATATTTTTCTGATGTAGAATATGTCTAACAGAACCATAATAAAATTGCTGAAAAAACTAGGAACTCTATTGACCTAACATTTCTGACTCAGCAGGTGCTAGCCCCAAACACTCAAATTCAGTGCTTGTAGATCCTAATTCTGTTTCATATTAGTGATGGGCAAACTTCAAAAGATTTAGAAGATCAGTAAAGAATCCAAAAGTTCAGTAATTTGTCTGACCCATTTCATACTACTTGGAGCCTGTGAATTTAAGCTCGAATTCTGTCTCCTATAGGTTTTTCTGCATTACAGTATTTCAGCTAGAACAAGGGCAAGCAAATGCCCCTCCAAGATAATTTTCCACCCCAAGAAAGATCCAGTTTTAATTTGGGGCAAAGGTTTGGGTCTATTATTTCACAAACCCACCCCTATTAACATCTTATTCTGCATGTCTCCCTCCATCACATCTACAAAACCTCACAGCAGATTTGATTCAGGTTGTGGATAGCCAGATTAATCTAGACTCTTTACTCAATGGATTCAATTCTTTCCTGTTTTGAGGAAATTTCGTGTAATGTTGTAGGTGGATTTGAAATGAACTCTGCACCCATGGGAAGGGGAAAATGCTAAGTTTGCTCTGCTTGAGCTGCTCCCAGGGTACTGGAGACACTGGGAAAATCCTGTGCCAGAACCTTCACCTCCACCAAGGGCACCCAACCCATGCATCTATTGGATGTTGAAGGCCAGTGGGAAAGACATAGGACCATTATTGCTAGAGACAATAATGACTCTCTTAGAGTGGGCTAGGGCTTCGTCTCAGGAAACTATTGCTTGACCCTAACAGTGCAACCAAACAACATCCAGTCTTCAGTCTTACTGCTGAGATGAGAATGGTATGGGTGTTACATGCATTACAATGGTGAATGTTCTCTTCCTAGCTGCAGATTACAGAAGTGGTCTGAAAAAAAGTAGGGGTACCTCATCACTCCCCAAAGCTGCCCATCCCCCTGCCCAGCATTTAATTCTGCCCCAACTGCCAAATCACATCCCCCGCTAAATTCTGCTCCCACATCTATTCCGCTCCTTGCAGCTCCCCCTTTAATTCTGCCTCCTAGACTCACATCTGCTCCTCCTGGGTTTCCTCATCCCTCTCTCCCAGCCTGAGTGGACTGCAGTAGGGTCCCCTTTGCTGCTTTCCAGGTTGGGTGTTGCAAGAGAGGGGCAGAGGAGGCTGAGCTCTTTCTCCTTCTCCTTTCCTGCCCCTCCTGAGAATGGGGTCTGCTCCTGAGGGGACCGGGAGAGCACTCTGCATACTTCCTGCAGCAGCCCTGACTCGCTGTTCATCCCCAGGAGGCAAGCAAGCGGGGAAAAGAATCTAGAGGGGTTTCTCCCCTCAGGCTGTACAAAACATACGCACCCCTCAGCAACCCAGGCTGCTCTTTAGAGCTTTTATTTGTTGGGTCTGAGACAGACAGCACACTTTAAACATTGGATGAAGATCAGAGCAAAGATTTTTTTTTAAGTGAGCAGCTGCAGTTAGTAATCCATATGTAGGCACCAAAATAAGCGGCTTGATTTTTCTAAATACAGATTTTAGCAATTAACTTGAGACATCCATTTTTGAAAATCTTGGCCCAACAGCCCATGCCAGTAACTGGGCTATTGCTGTTCCTATTGCCAACTGGTCATGAGATAGTGCTGACTTGCTTGCTTATGTCAGCAGGAGTGAATGTATAGGCTTTGGGATAACTCTGTTCCTTCCTGCTGAGCATCCCCAAAGGGCAGTTTTGTGCAATTGTTTGTCCTCCTTAAGGACATTCTCATTTGGTCTGCCCTCTTAGCCAGCACATATAGGGCTGCTAGAAGAACTAGTGAGGAAATGTGAGCTATGGGGGCCTTCAGGATACTAAATTTATTATTAATCTGATCTAATCCATCTGATTCACTTAATGTCTTACGATAGATATAACTGCAATTGACATGGCTGGCTACGGTCCAGACTGGATAAAAGATCCTGGTAGGATGGAGGGAAACAACTGGAAGATGGGGTGAGGATTTTAAATGCCCCACTGACATGGGTTGCATGTGTCCACCTTTTGTTACTCAGGTTCCCAGTTAAGGAGCTTGGCTAGATCCCCAGCTGTTGTGAGATGATCAGGTTAGTAGCAGTAGCCAGTTTGAGATTTTCCCCCAATCTGTGTCTAGCTGGGAGTTTGCAAGTTGTATACGAAGATTACTAGTGTTGAGACATTTTTGTTCGCTCAGCACAGAGTATTGTAGTGAATTGTGCGTGGAGCTGCCTCTTTAATTCATTCAGCCCATTTATTTGCAGGTGTTTTCTGTTAAGAACACATGATGCTTCTAGTGCTGGCTGCCTGTTGGTTTCGCCCTATACACCCTAAATCACTTGGGTTCTGCCCATGAGAGATTGCCTCTCTCCCGGTGTGATACCTGCAGCAGTTCCCTCCAGCAGAGGTGCTTAGGACTGGAGGCCTCTTGGTTTATAAGAGGGGGTTAACACCTCCAAGGCTGGCTCTCTCTGGTTTCACTATTCCAGTTGGTTCAAAATGCTGCAAAACCCTTCTTCTATTATCCCCTGCTTTCAGGGAGGGAAGGATGCGATACAGATACTTGTGGATCAGATGGTCTATTGTTTAGCTCCGAGTTTCAGTTGCTGCTTGGTTATTTCTGTTTCTGAGAATGCTGCTGGTTTCACTGTTTGACAGTTGTGATTCGAATATATGTCAGAAGTGTCGAAGTCTTTGTAAGATGGTTTTGTTATGTTTAAGTCAAAACAACCAATACTTGTTATTGATTTTCCTAGGAAACCATCTCCTTTAATTAGCATGAGCCTGCTTTTCCTTCATAACAAAGAGTGGGACTTCCCAGTGTAAGAGATGGCACTAATACTCTTCCCTTTCTATTCATTACCTTTTTGAAAGAGACAGATGACATATTATAGAATTGAGATGGGCATTGAAAAAACAGCCTACTAATATTCACTGGCTGAATGAATTTGCTTCAGCCATCTGCATGTCCTTTATTCACTTTCCACAAACATTTGTATGATCAAGTTTGACTGTCGCGAATGTTCACAAAAGTTTCAAAATGACACGCATGACCATTTGCATTCAATGAGAGAGAAGTATCATGTGATTGATCTCACTGATCAATCAAAACTAAGCAGCTCAAACAGATACAGAGATCTCACTGTGATCAATCCATTGTAATAAAATTCACGAAACAATCCACCTAATATTGACAGTAATGGCTAAATTTTAAAAAATAAGGAGCCTCATATTTAACCTCATTCTGCAGGTAGAGGCTACATTCATACATCATCATTTAATATTTGTATTGTGGTAGCACCAACAGAGATCAAGTATCAGAATCTCATTGTACTAAGCACTGTGGAGATGTGTAATAAAAATGACAGTCCTTACCCTAGAGAGTTACAATCCAGGTTATGACAACACAGGTGGATGAGAAACTGTGTCAAGCAAATTACACAGAGGTCTCAAATCACTGTCTAGCCAGGTAACCCTCATCCGTATTACAAAATTATTTATAAGGTAACTAAATCAAACTTTTATGTCTGAGTATTAAGAGAATTGGAGTGCTTTTTGTTTAACAATTAGACAAATAATTTGTTAATTCTTTACATCAATCAGTCTTCCATTTGCCAGATGGTTAGATAAGCAACTGGCAGAACAGATGCCAATGGCAATGACTTCAGCCTATGCCTGGATTAGCTTCTTACATCTAAGAATTCATTAAGTGACAGTGGATGGCCAGTTCCAACCTATCAGGTGGACAGCCATTTGAAACTAGAAATTGATTCAAATGAAAACATAAGAACATAATGTCCATACTGGGTCAGACCAATGGTTCATCTAGCCAAGTAGAAACTAGAACCAATGGTTCATCTAGCGTTCCAACAGTGGCCAATGCCAGGTGCTTCAGAAGGAATGAACAGAACAGGGCAATTATTGAGTGATCAATCCCGTTAATCCAGTCCCAGTGTCTGGCAGTCAGAGGCTTGGTTAAATAGCTATCTAGCTCTTCAACCTTTGCACTGCCCTGTGCATCTTATGGTATTTTCTAAATTAATCTATGCACTAAGCCCATTATGTTTTGTTTTCTCCAAGAATCTGTTCCAATGCATAATGTACCTTTCATAGCAAGCAGTCTGTGGACCAATGGACAAACGATTCCATCATTCCACAGGGAAGAAGTTCAACTCTCTCCCCCAAACTATTAACTTATCCACATCACAGGGACATTGAGACTTCCATAAAAGCCATAAAAAAATCTTCAAGTTGAAGAGTGCTAGAGATGTGCAGAATATTACTAGAAACAGGTTATCAAAGCCACTTTAGCCAAAAAAGCTCACACATCTTAAATTCCTGGTTTTATTATGGTTCCCAACTCATTGATTTTACTCTGGGACAATGTGCTGCGACTCCCTAATGAGAATCAAAAAGGGCAATTGAGCAGACACATGCTGAACCATCTGGCTGGACTCTTAGTTCTTCAAGCACCTGACGTTAAAATACCTTGCTTGCCCCTCACTTCAGGAGTTGTGGGCATTGTCACTGAATTTCTCCCAGGCTAAAAAACTGCTGCCTTTAATCTATTCCCAAAATGTAATGTGTCTCTGTTGTCTGACTAGTTTAACGGCTCAGGCACTTTTGGAAGTCAGCCGTCGTAAAACAGACCCATCTCACACATTTTGTTTCTGGAGATTCACTTGATTCTGGAGGACTCGCACTAACTTTTCCTGGGTAGCCAGCTGCAAGTGAAATTCTCTTTCACTGGTTGCATTTACCATTAGCAGAATGTTTGGGACATAATACCTAACAGATCCTCAGGAGGACTGGATAAAATGGACTTCTTAGGATCACTTAACAGCTACTGCCAAGTGGAGAGGTTTGTTTTTTCACACTTTGGTGTGTGGTATGTGTCTGGGACCCAATTCTCTGTTGCCCTACACTCTGCATACCAGAGCAAAATGGGTGTAAACCACCACGTCAGAATGGTAGTATCCTACACCCACCCTGCACTTGTGTAAATGACTACACAAGGTGGAGGGCAACAGAGAATGAAGCACCTAATTTTTTCCAAGTTTTTTCTATTGTTTCTACATTAGAAATCTAATGCCTTGTTTACCCTTGCAGGACTACAGTGGATTTAAGACCGCATTAAGACCTGAAATCTGAGCAAGGGAGAGGGAAAGTGGATTTGTAAACAAACAATGTTTTGCTAAATAAATAAATAAATAAATAGATGTTTTGTGATGATTTTGATGTTTTGTTATTTAAGCTCCTGCCATTTAGGAGAATATTCTCTTTTATAAAGATTCTAAACACCTCCACCCCCTTTACCTGAGGCTCACTCCAGTTCACTACTCTTCCAAGGAGTCCTCCAGCTAAAAGGTTTGCCTGAAGTTTGTTTTCCTATGTCTGCATGCTTTAGGTGCCAAACAAGAAAAAAATCATTTTCTCCTATGTTCTGCCCATTTGATACAGCAAAACAAGATGTCATTCACAGTTGAGGGCACGTGTGGGATCAAACCCTTAATGAATGTAACAGCATTGCTAACCCACAATATTATGAATCTCATGATATTTGGGTATTGTCTTGTAGCCCTGGTAATTCTATGTGAATCTCTGCTTTCCTTTAAGCAAAGTAAATCTCTAGCTCCCATGGTTGCAATGAAAAGCTTGAAAACATGACTTCAGTGCTCCCTAAAGGCTCAAAAAAATCAGCAGGCCAATACCCCCTCTTGTCAACACATACACTTTTAAAAAAACCTCATGTTTTTATAGCCAGTTTCATTATTTATTTTGGGCCAGACTCATGATTTTTTCAGTGCTTTGAATTGGCAATTCTGCATAAACACAGGGATCTAATTATATAATTAAAACTATTCTTTGGAATTAAATTGTTCCCCATTCCGATCCTAAAATTATGTCAAGTGAAAACTCCAGTTAGCCCTTCCTGAAGTAGGGTATCAAAATGATTAACAGAAATTAGTCTATGAAACTGTCGTATGTGAACAATTCCTTACCTCAATGGACCATAGTAATTTTAAAAAAGCTTTGCAAGAGAAATAGTTATTGGAGATACTTAAATACTAAAGTATCCAAATATAGTGAATTGGGGAGGAAAAACTAAAATAGTACAGATGGAACATTTCATGAAATTAAACCTTAATTAGTTTTGAAATATTTAGTAAAAGTAGATTTACACTGTTTTCATCACGTAAGTTAATTTCCTTTTCTTTGAGGGATACAGCAAGAAGTTTGAAGTTAGAAAAGTCAAGATAAGTGATGAGTGCATAATATAAGTACCAGCTACCTTCCCCCTTTGCCAGAGATCAAAGACCATATAGATTAGACATACTATGGTATCTTGGAGGGTAAAAACTAAATAAAATACATACATATACCACCTTCATGTAGCAACTAGCAGATGCATAATTTTGTAGATTCAACAGAAGGAATATCTTTAAAGAAAACAATTCTTGGGCAAGTTTTTTTATTTTGAGTAACCTAAAATTATTAGTAATACTTCACAGCAAGAATTTTATCAGTAGTGGTAGCTGAAATAAACATGCATATAAATTCCCAGCTAATGAAATCCCTGAAGTGTACATATATTCCGTAACAAAAGTGTAAATTAGCTGAAAATAGCCACAGTAAATAGTTTACCACAGGGTAAAACAAATGATATCTTTGTGGCTTCAAGATCTCAGAACATCTTTATGATGAATGTGGAACAGCTGGAACTATATATATATATATCTCAAAGGTAACAATTGTGCTTCCATTGCAGACTCAGCTGCTGTGAAAATAAACCCAAGGGAAAAAGCCAAAGGGTAAAGATTTTTTTTCTAGTATAGGTCCAAACATGTAGAATAGTTTGAGGAAGGCCTGCAGTTATTTGTATCTCACGTGGCTTTATTGCTCCAATCTTTTTAGAATGCAGGTGCAAAAATGGAACTGTCATGAACTTTTGTAAAAAATTGAATCTGTACCCAGTATTTACCAATGGAAATGACTTGGAAGACTTCTTCAGTACTACCTTTTGCAATTTGTAGCAAAAATATTCCGTTGGCAGATATTTACAAATTATTCAAGCTCCTAATGGTACTAGGGAAAACAGTACCGAGTAGTGAGTTTTCAGACCTGACATGTGATNTTGAGGAAGGCCTGCAGTTATTTGTATCTCACGTGGCTTTATTGCTCCAATCTTTTTAGAATGCAGTTGCGAAAATGGAACTGTCATGAACTTTTTTTAAAAATTGAATCTGTACCCAGTATTTACCAATGGAAATGACTTGGAAGACTTCTTCAGTACTACCTTTTGCAATTGTAGCAAAAATATTCCTTTGGCAGATATTTACAAATTATTCAAGCTCCTAATGGTACTAGGGAAGACAGTACCGAGTAGTGAGTTTTCAGACCTGACGTGATATAATAAGAACATAAGAACGGCCGTACTGGGTCAGACCAAAGGTCCATCTAGCCCAGTATCCTGTCTACCGACAGTGGCCAACACCAGGTGCCCCAGAGGGAGTGAACCTAACAGGCAATGATCAAATGATCTCTCTCCTACCATCCATTTCCACCCTCTGGCAAACAGAGTCTAGGGACACCATTCCTTACCCATCCTGGCTAATAGCCATTAATGGACTTAACCTCCATGAATTTATCCAGTTCTCTTTTAAACACTGTTCTAGTTCTAGCCTTCACAACCTCCTCAGGTAAGGAGTTCCACAAGTTGACCGTGCGCTGCGTGAAGAAGAACTTCCTTTTATTTGTTTTAAACCTGCTGCCCATTAATTTCATTTGTTGACCCCTAGTTCTTGTATTATGGGAATAAGTAAATAACTTTTCCTTATCTACTTTCTCCACACCACTCATGATTTTATATACCTCTATTATATCCCCCCTTAGTCTCCTCTTTTCCAAGCTGAAAAGTCCTAGCCTCTTTAATCTCTCTTCATATGGGATGCGTTCCAAACCCCTAATCATTTTAGTTCCCTTCTCTGAACCTTTTCTAGTGCCAGTATATCTTTTTTGAGATGAGGAGACCACATCTGTACGCAGTATTCGAGATATGGGCGTACCATCGATTTATATAAGGGCAATAATATATTCTCAGTCTTATTCTCTATCCCCTTTTTAATGATTCCTAACATCCATGTTCATCTTCTGATGGGAAAGTTATTTTGAAACAAACCAATTACAGACTCAGCAAAAAATATTGTTAATTCTTTATTAGTGTAATATTTTTTCAGCTTTTCTGTTGGACAGAGCATAATGCAAACTCCAAATAAAAATTTAGAGTCCTTTGCCGTTCAGTAAAAATGACCATGACATTCTGATTCATGTTCGTTCTTTGTTAGCCACAAGGAGGGGAGGGAAATATCATTAGAACAATTAGGCACACAGCTGACACTTACTGTACAATGATATGCACAAGTCATTTATTACAGCTATATTCATAAGATGTGCTCTTTAGATTTTCCCTTGTACTATACGAGCCATGCTCAGTTGAGCAAAGATCACTGATAACAAGAGAGATTACAAGGAGTGTCAAACAAGACTTTTAAAACAAGTCCTTAAATAAATGAATGCAACCACAACAGAATGTAAGTTGTTGGGTTAAGGAGACAACTTAACCTAGACCTTGGAACATTAAAAATGCATTTATTTTACAATTATTCAAATACACATGCGTTAAATGAAAATATTGCACAAAATTAAAATTTAGATTGTGGAATTTTTATTTTTTTTACTTCTTAAAAAATTTGGTACACATTCTGGTAGCATTAAAGTTAACTGTTTTGTTCTAGCAAACACCAGCAACACAAGCTTAAGATGAACCAAATGAAATGTTCAACTGTTCATTTTCTCTTAAAAATAATTAATGCTAAAATAAGTGCATTTGTTGGACAATGGCACAATTATTTTCAGCGGCTAGTAGCAGCACGCAAATGCTAGGAGATAGACCTAGCCAGTTAAGTGCTGTATTTTAACATTCAATTTTGGGGCATTTACAGGGTAATATATCACATAGATTGGCAGGGTTGATTATTTTAAATGGTCAACATGTAAACCATTTAAACAACACACAAACATTGATAAAAATGATTTATCTTTGATGGTTCCTGCCTACAGTTAAGAACCACATTCTGAAATAAAATAGTAGAAGACCAAAGCCTTATATATATATATATATATGTATATGCAGTAAATGCATTAAGTGTCATGACTTTATTAAACCTGGTACATAATGTACAATTCATGTTCCTGCAGATGTATGTACCAAGTAATTGTAAAATCTCCTACAATATGAGCATGACCATTGTTCTTCCAGAAGTCTAGCCTGGGTGCCTGTAGAGAAGAGGCACCACAAGTTTCACAGACTACCATATTATCTTTCTGATTTCAAAGTACTATATGTAATTATTAAGTGATTTACAAAGGTAACTCAAAAACAGAATTTGGTATGGTTATATAATTATTTTTTAGGTCTCTTTTCTAGTCTGTATCTACGTACATCACCTTCCAATAGCTGATGTATTGGGTGGACCACCAAACACAAAGTCTGCATGATATCTTGTCCTTTAGATTTCAAGTATGCTGATACATACTGACATAGGGATAAGATTTAGACTGACATGTAAGCAACAGGAATTTCAACCATGGCCATATCTATTACCTTATATAAAAATGTGAGGAAAAATGGTTAATTCCAACAGCACTTAATTACTATGTTTCTTTAGAACCTGGTGAAATATACATAGATGGGGCAATGGGGAAGGAATCTTCCACATGTGTGGTCTTTGCCTTCCTGGAAATCATAAGGGAAGGGACTTAAATTACAGTATGTAGATCTGCGAAAAAGAAAAACAAGTGCACTTGAGCACATGTATACCATATGACAAATGTCAGTGATACCCACTACAAGAAAAATATGATGAAAAAAATATTTGATTGGAATCTAAGAGAAAAAAGAAAATCAGTATGGAAACTTGATCTGTTTTGATTTCAGATCCAACCCTTGAGGGCCTGTTTGGTTCCTCCCCTCAGAATGCTCCCATAAAAGTCCACTTCTCCATCCCTCAGACAATGGAACCATCTTTTGTTCTCATCTGGGCGTGAGTTGCTACCTGAGAACTTGGTTCAGTGATCCATTAAATATCCTATTTAAAATATTAGTATTTAGAAAATATTTTTTAACATTTTAAAAAATGGAAAATAGACAATGGAGTGTGTATGGTTCCCATCCTTTGCCCTAGATGGTGGAGCTCAAGACAGAAGGGTAGTCCAAATAGGAGGATGCAAACTCTGCCATATACTAATGCCAAATAAGTGTAATTAATCTTTATTCTTGATCAGACATTAATTTCTATGGAAGTAAATGGATAGACTTGGGGCCTTTGTGTAGAATAGGTTTATTTATTAAAATGTTACATTATGCAAAAAATAAAAAAAGATTGTTATTTAAAAAAATATTGTAGTTGTGTTTCCTTTTTCTATTTTCATATATACATTGAGATGCATTCAGGAATTTCCAAATGTTTGCACATTACTGTTTAATGAAGTCTAGAGGAATCTTGTGTTAGTCAGGCACCAAGAAATTCTAGCAACTTTTCATGTGAGGGGTACATAGCTATCCCAGGGCTATTTTAAATGAAGTACAGTGGGCTTTTAAAAACAATTCTTAGTTTTACTGGGAAAAGTAGTGTGTAACTTGCTTTTTTCACTGCACACTTCTACTCTTTTAGTGTGGTGTCTATCTTGCTTGGAGCATGTATCCCATCCTTCTGTCACTGCCAACCTACTTGAGATATGCTTCAAAGATGATACCAACTGCACAATTTCAATAAAAAATTGTATGCACCTTTTCCATTTAAATTGCCTGCAAACTGTATGCCATGTGCCATAAGAACAGAAGAGGGCCCTTAAAGTTACAAATTCATCAGAATAAAGGGTCTATTATTTTCTACTGCACCTCTGCCTTGCACCACTGAATAACAAAACCAACCAAGATACAATGTTAGTTTATTTTTTCAAAATAAACGAAGGTGAAGTTAATTGAGGTGTAAAAGCCATGTTAGCTCAACCTCTACTTAGTGAATGTACTT
Source organism: Platysternon megacephalum (assembly GCA_003942145.1). NCBI lineage: Eukaryota > Metazoa > Chordata > Testudines > Platysternidae > Platysternon > Platysternon megacephalum. The sequence continues at coordinate 1,693,793 of QXTE01000050.1, read as the reverse complement.
TTTGGGACATACTGTAACTTTTTTTTTTTCCAGAACCAGCTGTTCCAAAGACTTCTCTTCCTGTTAGCTGAGCCTTTACATGAATGTTGATCAAGACCCACAATGCCTCAACAATCATAATGCAAAACAAACCCCACCTGATTCTCACACATTGCACAATCTCCCAGTGGTAAACTAGCCAAATCCCTCATTGTCACTGTAGTTGTGCTTTGCTTAGCCCTCAGCAAATATAGCCTGGCACTTTTCATTGCTTGCAATCACCGATTCAGTCAGGAATGGAAGAAACTGATACTCCTCCTTACATAACTGGCCAATATTCTTCTCAATGTTGCATGAAGATGCACCAAATCATTTGAGACACAAATCCCTTTGTGGTAGTGGTTGTAATATAAGGGAGGATGAAAAGATCCACAGGTCTTATGGATGTATTAATAATCTAATATGTGACACTAAAAGACTGGTGCAGAAACAACAGCATGTGAGTTTTAAGCCCCAGAGAATATGCCTTTGCCACTAGTCCTGGACAAACAAACACCAGTTTAATAGTTTGGGGTGTCACCTTTTCTGTAAGGAAGGCGCTTGAGTAGATTGTAGTTTCTGCTTGTATCTCTGCATCTGCTCTGACCGTGAATGCAGTTTGCTGAAGAGCTCATGGAATTTATATTGTGGAAATAAGGTTTCCAGGAAGCCCTCCAGAAAGACATATACCATTCTCTTATTTAGTTGAGTGTGCTGAAACATTTCAAAGACCCGAAGAATGCCTTTCCGTGTTGTCTCAGCACCTATGATGTGCTTCAGTTCATCTACACAAATGACAAGAGTTATAAAGTAGTTTTATACATATTTTAAGTACATATAGGTTAACTAATAGGAAAGGCAGAACTCCTTGTAAATCAACCATTGCAATATTCAGACAGAATCTTATAGAAAAGGTTTTAAAAGGAATGCAGCTTGGAGGCAAGAAAAATTAGAACTAGAATAAAACAGCACCATAAAGAAAATAGTTGTTTCATTATGGTAGTACTGATCTCTGAATATGATGTGCAATTTTATTTACTGGTCATACATATGCAAAACAATGTTGTTATACATTTTACTGTCCCTTGGTATCTACATGCAGTATGCACGTCCAAGACTTAAAAATTAAATCTTTAGTTTAAGTTAATACTGAACTAGTTCTAAGAGAAATCTCAAGCTGTCAGGCTAAACCAAAAATATTCAATCTTATGATAATCAGTTAAAAATATGGGTTTAAATCAGAGGTGGGCAAACTACGGCCCATGGGCCACATCCTGCCCGCGGGGCTGTCCTGCCCAGCCCCTGGGCTCCCGGCCAGGGGGGCTAGTCCCCGGCCCCTCCCCTGCTGTCCCCCCCACCCGCGCCGCCAGTGCTCTGGCCCGCTGCTCCTGCCGGGGAGAGCAGCAGCGTGGCTGGCTCCGGCATGGTAAGGGGGCGGGGGGTCCCGGGAGGCAGTCAGGGGACAGGGAGCGGGAGTTGGGTAGGCGTGGGAGTCCCAGGGGGCCTGTTGGGGCAGGGGTGTGGATAGGGGTCGGGGCAGTCAGGGAGCAGCGGGGGTGTGGATAGGGGGGCGGGGTCCCTGGGGGGCGGTTACGGGCGGAGGGTCCCGGGAGGGGACAGTCAGAGGACANCATTATCTCCAGTAGTTTAGTTTTCCCTGCCACTCTCGTTCGCATTCTAATATCTTTGTCTCTGCGTGGAACAGTTTCTGCTAAAATGCCATTGGGCCAAAAGGCATCTCTGTAACAAATACAAAAACAAGCCTATCAAAACAAGTTCTTTAAAAAAAAAAAAATCAAATCTTTAAACCCTGTGAGCTCTCTCATAGCATAATGTGAACAAACTGAAGGCATTCAGAGATTACGTTGACATGCAAAAATCTTTAATACTCAAAATGCTTTTGTTAATCATTTGAGGTGTATTTCAGAACTGCTAGAAGAAGAAAATAAGAATTTCTTGCTTGTCAATTCTTTTTTTAAAAGGAACATAAATCAGCAATGTTACTAACAGTTGCATACTACTCTCTATGTACTCCAGTATGGGAGTCTGTTGCTTGAGTCTCTTGGGGAAATTTACACACTCACACCTTTCCTGCCAAAAACATCCAAATACACCTGAATTTATTAGCTATATGTAACTTGTCTACAAATCACTTTATATCAATAAGTCTCTCTCTCTTTTAATGATAACTTAGGCCCACATTTTTTGGTAGAAAGACTCAAGATGACGACTTTTTTGGACTGTTTGATCTGTGTGACAACAGTGCTGCTTGCATTTTTGACTTTTAAAAAGGGTCCAAACATTGGGCTTCTTTTTATTTCTATTTACAATTAGAGGACATATAGACTCTCAGTATTCTTAATTAGACAATTCAAGGAGAGAAATTAGGAAAATTTAGACAATCCTGCTATCCTATCAATGAAAACTGCCTTAAAATTTTGTCTATTAATAACTTTTTAGTTTCAAACATGTACATTATCTAAGGAAACGTATGGACTGAAAGTTCCAGTCTCTGTAATTGTCTGGCTGGCTGGCTAGCCAATCTGCCTTTACTCTATCTAGTCTACTTGCAATTGCTCTGTTGGATAAATGACAAACACTGAAGTTACTTATTTGGAACTACTGTTTTGGAACGGTATTCAACAGAGCCTCACACTTGGGCCCACGCCATATATTAATTACTAGAGTCAGAACAATGTAAAACCCACATTTTGAGCTCTTACATTGCTGGCAAAGCAGTTTCAATTTGATACATAACTCCACTCATCCACATAAAACATGGATCACAGTCTGGAGATCTATTCTACCTTTGGAGAAACTACGAAATTCATTTAGTAATTCCAGTGAGAGATGAAACCTCTGCAACATCCTCACATATAGTCTTGTCCATATCTATACAGACTGGAAGAGTGTTCAGAAGACTAATATCACAGACCCTTTGTTATGGGGTCTGTTAGTACCATCCTTTGCATCTTTAGGTATTTCTCTCTTCAGATGAAAATACCTGTCAGATATCCATCTTCTTTGCTAAACAGGCAATTTTGTGAACCACGTTTCTCAAGAGCTCATCCTACATATCTTATGACTACTTTAGCGCGTTCTTGAGGCTTCTACAAGGACAGCATTCTAAAAGTGATGTAGTACAAATAGATTCCTTTAGCTCATACTTTTTTTAAAAACTGATGATTACTCGATGGGCTGAAAGTTTCAAAAGAAAGTTCAAGTGTTATGAATGTATAGACCAGGGGTAGACAACCTATGGCATGCGTGCCAAAGGCGGCACGTGAGCTGATTTTCAGTGGAACTCACACTGCCTGGGTCCTGGCCACCGGTCCGTGGGGCTCTGCATTTTATTTTAATTTTAAATGAAGCTTCTTAAACATTTTAAAAACCTTATTTACTTTACATACAACAATAGCTTAGTTATATATTATAGACTTATAGAAAGAGACCTTCTAAAAACATTAAAATGTATGACTGGCACGCGAAACCTTAGAGTGAATAAATGAAGACTCGGCACACCACTTCTGAACGGTTGCCAACTCCTGGTATAGACAAATATTAGTAATAACCTGTGGCAAGGTTTTAACTACAGTAATTGTTGCTGCTCCTGCTATAATATATTATACACTTGCATGAACAAAAACAAGCCACTTCACCCATCATTGGAGTGAAACTTAACTACTGTTTAAAAGTATACAACAATTTTGCAACAGTTTAGAACAGGTACTGAATAACTTACCCCTTTCCAAAAAAGAAAAATTTAAAAAGAGAGACTAGCCAGAGAATATTCTCTGTTCAAGTAATGAATAATATATATATCATAAAATCTTTACAAAGCAGGATATAAACTACCTATCTGAATCTTGTGTAGAGGCAGAATTTCTGGAGTGAAGTGGACTTACTGTCTCTGACGGCTTAAACTGATTCCATTGCCGAGGTAGGAGGACAAGCATTAAATATCAGTTGGCCTATACGGGTATCAGTTTATATCCTTTTTCAATAAAATGGTATATATAAAACACACCTGAAGCGTTTCACTGCATCTGCTACTTGCTCAGGAGACGTCATCGAGTCAACATGATCAACTATTTTTCTAAAATCAAAGTGAGACGAATCAGTGATCTCTCTCATTTTACTTTTCAAAGAGCATCAGGAAGCAGAGTTCTTTAAGTAAAGAGTGCTTTAAAGTAGTTAAAACTTCAAATATTATTCAAGAAAAACAAAAAAGTGAATCATCTCTCCTTTTCACCATTCCACAGATAGATTATATCAAGTTCACACCAGAAAGCCTAGTGTTCATTCTCAGTCTCACTTAAGGTTTAAATTCACCCATTTTTCTTCCTCATTTTGAGTACTTCTAAAGTTAAATATGTTTACCCCAACAGAAGTAGGAAAGAAAAAGGATGAAGAAGGGTGGAGAACAGAAGAAGCCTACAACCCAGATGGCCATTAGGTAATTTACCCTCTTTCCCGTCCTTCAAACAGAACATTAAATCATTACATCATATCGATGCAGAAAGGAGAGCAATTAAAGAATTTTCAATTTTCAGCCACTCGATATTATACCTTTGTTTGCTAGACTGAAGACACCATTATCAAATTTCTGTTTCCCATATAGGTATGTATGTGTACTGCAATCAAGTCACCCCTTAGCCTTCTCTTGATAAGATAAATAGATTGAGCTCCTTGAGTCTATCTATATTAAGGCATGTTTTCTAATCCTTTAATCATTGCCGTGGCTTTTCTCTGAATCCTCTCAAACTTATCAACATCCTTCTTGAATTGTGGACACCACAATGGGACACACTATTCCAGCAGTGCCAAAAACAGAGGGTAAAAATCGCTCTACTCCTACTCGAAATTCCTCTGTTTAGGTATCCAAGGATAACATTAGTCCAATTGGCCACAGCATCTGACTGGGAGCTCATGTTCAGCAGACTATCCACCATAACCCCAAAATCTTCCTCAGAGTCACTGCTTCCCAGGATAGAGTCCCCATTATGCAAGCATGGCCTACATTCTTTGTTCCTAGATGTTTACATTTACACACATTGTTTGCTTGTGCCCAGTTTACAAAACATCCAGATTGCTCTGTATCAACGACCTATTATCTTCATTATTACCACTTCCCCCAATTTTTGTGTCATCTGCAAACTACCAGTGATGATTTTCCATTTTCTTCCAGATCATTGATAAAAAATGTTAAATAGCATATGGCCAAGAACCACACCTGTTCAATGATCATTCACATTTACAATTACACTTTGAGACCTTTCAATTAAACAGCTTTAAACTACCGGTAACTTAATTTGTGTTATATTAATTTTGTATTGTTCTAGTTTAATCAAAATGTTGTGAAGTACCAAGTCAAATGCTTTACATCAGCCAAACTACTAATCTCACCAAAAAATGATATCAAGTTAGTTTGACAAGTTCTATTTTCCATAAACCTATGTTGATTTGCATTAATTATATTACCCTCCTTTAATTTTTTATTTATCAAATCCCATATCAGGTACTTCATTATCTTGTCTGGGATAGACGTCAGACTGACAGGCCTATAAATACCTAGATCATCCCGTTTACCCTTTTTAAAATAATGCCACATTATCTTTTTTACAGTCTTCTGGATCTTCCCCATTGTTCCAAGACTTACTAAAAATCAACATTAACCATCCAGAAAGCTCTTCAGCAAGCTCTTTAAATACTCTTGGATGCAAGTTCCCTGAACCTCCTTATTTATTAAAAAGTGTCTAATTTAGTAGCTGCTGTTTAACATCCTCCTAAGATACCAATGGAATGGAAAGTGTGTTATCATACAGTATGACTTCATCTGGCTTGTTTCCAGAACAAAAATATGTATTGAACAATTCTGACTCTTCTCCACTAGTAATAATTCTCCCATTTCCATCTAGTAATTGACCCATACCATTGTTAGGATTTTTTTGTTCCTAATATACTTAAACTCCTTATCATTCTCTGGTAGCCATAGATATCTCCTTGTGTCCTTTTGCTTAATTTATCAATTTTCTACAATTCTTAGTTTCTGATTTATTTTCATTACTATCAACTTCCCCTTTCTTCCATTTGTTATATATTCTTTTTAATGTTTTATAGCTGCCTTCCATTCCCTTCTAAACCTGGTTTGTTTTAACCAATACAGGCTTCTTTTTTGATTGTAGGACTGTGGCTTTTAAAGTGTCCTTAAACAATTCCCAATCATCAATTAAATATTTTCTGATTAAATTCTTCCTCCCAAATTGATTTGGCTTGTTTTCAGCTTTGCGAAATTGGCCCCTTTAAAGCAGTGGTTCTCAACCAGGGATCCGGGGGCTCCTGGAGGGCCGTGAGCAGGTTTCAGGGGGGCCGCCAAGCAGGGCCAGTATTAGACTCGCTAGGGTTCAGGGCAGAAAGCCGAAGCCCTGCCGCATGGGGCTGAAGCTGAAGCCTGATCAATATAGCTTCACAGGGGCCATTGTGGCATAGGGCCCAGGCAATTGCCCAGTTTGCTACCCCTTAATGCCCGCCCTGGCTTTTATATGCAGAAAAACGGTTGTTGACACAGGTAGGCCGTGGAGATTTTGTAGCATGTTGGGGGCAGCTTCCCGCCCTCCTCTCCCCCATATTATAGGCAGGACACGGAAACAAGTAATACCAGTTTTAATAGAGTGCCACTCCTCCTTCCCTTTTGCCCACTCAATCCCTTTTAATTAGATTATAGTGATTGATTTTAACATTCCAGTCATGTGAACCATCTTACCAGGTTTCAATACCAACTACATTTAATTTATGCTCACAAATGAGTAACTGCTGTTCCTCTTTTTTTGCTGTCCAGGCTCCTAGCACTGGTGCCCAAGCAATTAAAAATTCTCTTTTCTTCATGTTCTTTGATTCTTTAATTAATTTTGTTCTCAGCATCTCGATTTTGTAATGAGTGTTCATATCTCCCCTTCTTCTTCTTTACCACACTTCTGAGTTCACTGAAGTCATCTTATCTGCGAGATATCCTGTGACACAGTGTCAATAATGCTGATATGAACCATCAGTAATGGATCCTTGCTGGTCGACTTCAAAAGCCTATCCTATCTTAACTCCAGGAATGCAGCAAACCATCCTGTAGTCCACCTCTGCCTTGCAGAATGTGCATCCAATTCTTATGAGTACTGAGTCCCCAACAAGGATCAATTGTTTTGCTTAGATGGTTGGTGATCTCTGTGGGCAAGCTTAATTTTCTTACAGATTTTCATCCATGTCCCCCCTATCTCTCTCCGTTTCCTTGGATCAGCTGGATTTTGAGAGATATATTGCACAGTTTCTACACTGAGCTGGCCACTATGGAATTGGAGAGAGGCAAAATCAGAGAGGAGGTTTGTAACCACCAGAGGCAAGAGGTCAAGGTGGCATGCTAAACAGCTGAAGACAGATGAGATGGCAGGCTGTGGCCACCAGAGAGAAGAGAATCAGGAGGAATTCCACACAGCTAGAAGGTTCCAATTGATTCTAGCTGCATGAGATTCCTCCTGATCTTCTTCTCTCTGGTGGCCACTGCTTGCCATCCTCATCTGTCTGCAGTTGCGTAGAATGCCACCTTGACCCCTTGCTTCTGGTGGTTATGAACTGCCCAACCTTGTACCTGGGAGCTAATTCATCAGCTTCTCTGATTCTCAGTAGCATTTCTAGTTCACCTTCCAATCCAAGAATCTTTTCTTCCATTATAGCCACCAACTTCATACAGAGGAACTACCTCCTGGCTTCAGGCAGGCAAGAAAGTATGGCACATCTGTTGCAGGTCACCACCACTGTTCCATTGCTGGCCATTGTGGAATCATACATAGAGCTGTAACTGGAAGGAAAGCCTCACATGGTCCCTCTCCAAACTTCCTCTGAAACTCTCCTGTTATCTGCCTTTGTTTGCAGCTCTCAAGTTTGCCTAGCAAGTGACTTTTTATATTAAGTCTGTTTAGCTCAGCTCTGCCCCGTAACACCAGGGTGTGATTAACCACTCAGACTTCAAACATCAGGGCTGATCAAAGGTCCAAGGGTCAAAGCACACAGCCCTTACCAAGGCACCAACAAACACCTGTCTCAGCTGCTTACTCAGGGGCCCATGCCCAGCTACACAGACCATATGCAGAGAACAAACACATCACTCACCAAGTCCTGCTACCTCCAAGCACATTAAAAATGTTTGGAGATAGCTATAGTTTCCTCCCTTCTAGGCTGAAGAGGGTAAGTGAAGTTATTCCTTATACAAGTGGATTCATGGAATTATGTAACAGTGTCCTATTAGTGGGATGGGGAAATGGGAGATTAGAATAGTTCTAATCTTTGAAACCATTTGCGAGACAGAATACGGATTAAACAGAATTGCGTTTGTCTCTAAAGTGATTATGCTTTTTAAAAGAAGTATAACAGTTAATGTACATTTAAATGTAATTATAAATCAAAAGTCTTGATGGTCTTAAATAAACCGCTTAAAATGCTGAAATAGAAAAACTAATACAGTAAGAGCCTATATCATTACTTATTAGAGCTGACAGGGAAAGTTTTGCCATCCCACAAAAATTGGACATATCAAAACATTTTCTCATCCCAAATCAGATGAAAAATCAAAATCTCATACTTTCATGAATGGAAAATCAAAAAACATTTTCCGTTTGGGCCAAAACATTTTGTTTCTATAATTTCTAAATACTTTGTTTTGACTTCAACCATTTAATTTTTTCCCTTTATTAAATTTTTCCTATATTAAATTTTTTAATGAACAGCCATTTGAAATGGGAAAACTGGAATTTTTCATTTTGAAAGCATCAAAATGAAATGTTGACAATTATGATTTATTTTTCCAAAAAATTTTTGAGTCCCAAAGTTTATCAAAACCACCCCTTTCCCATGAAAAGTTTGAGCTTTAACAAATTGGCATTTTCCAACAAAAAAGTCTTGTTGACACCAGTTCTAATACATACAGTATAACTATGTACAATACATCCAGTCTGGTAGATTGTAGGGCTTCAGTTTTATGGCCATTTGATTGACTCAAGTGTTTAATAGTGCAAGAAGTAATGAATCTTATAAACAGTTGCACACTATAACAAGTAAAGTTTACACAAAGCTTACACAATGTCAACATTAGTTGATAGTTATAGAAATATGAATTCATTATATTAACATATGCAAGAGCTTACTATTTTCTTGGAAATTACAAATTTTTAGAGAAGTTTAAATAAGATGCATTCCATGTCTTATGCAACAGACACTAAAAATGACCTTTTAAAAAAATCTGTTTCCATCTCATTCCATCTTTAACGATCTGTTTATAATCTCAGAAAGAAAAACCTGCATTCAAGCAGTGAGCTTACATTTGCAGATGCACAATGATTAGAACATTACAACTAAGTAATAGAGGATAATTTTCTAGACATGATTCACAAACTCTCATACAGCTATTGAGCATGAATTAAAAAAACTAGTACCTATTGATCGTGTCTCCATATGTTGCTCTAATAAGCTGTTGAAGTAGATTTTTTATATTTCTTCTTAACCACTGATTTCTCTCCTTTAAATCAAAGACTTCATCCATAAGGAGCAGCATTACTCTAAGAGGGATATTGTCATCCACCTAGATATGTAGAGTAAAAGGCAAAGTATAAACAGAAAACCTGTATTCCAGCTCAGGCAATTAAGGTAGCATCTACCACAATTGTTAAAGTTAAGAGTCTTAGTGCTTCCACACTAAGTCACATGCACTGTCTTTCTGAAAGAAGTCAATAATTAAAAGAGTTTCCTATGGTCTGAAATCTTTTTTTCCCCAGGATGGAATCATTCATGGCTTTTAATTTTGAAATTAAACTAGGTTTAAGTATGGTCTTTTAAAAATATGTCCTAAAACAGAATCTACTGCATTACTGAGGCCAGGATGGTAGAGTTCAGAACCAGATACAGAAGGTGGCAGCAGTATTACTTAGAGGGGTTTCTTATTCTTCTCTTCTTCAGATAGTAACAGTGCTTCCAAGAGCAGAGCTGATGGGAAACTCAAGGAGTGGCATTTGTCTGGATTAGGGTGATTAGATGGGACGCGGGACAGAGATATCCGCAGGCAGCACTGTTGTTTTTTTTGCTCAGCTGGGACTCGCTCGGCTTTTTTTTTTTTTTTTGCTCAGCCCCCCCCCCATGTGTCCCGATATTTTATTCCCCTCATCTGGTCACCCTAGTCTGGATACCCTTTCTTTTGAATGCAGCAGTAGCAACAGTGGCTCTGAAAGGAAGGTGCCCAGTTGCAGACCACTCTTCCATTGCTACAGAACCCAAACTTTTATTCTTTGAGTTCAATCTGAGCCTGATTCAGAAGTAAGCTGTAAGTGTTAGATGATTCCACAGAACCTATGTTTTTAACTTAGCAGTGGTGGGGAGAGAGAAAGTTCTGTTGTCTTCAAATGCTTCACTGTGGCTCTATAGTAAAAAAAATTAAAAGTTGCATAGGCTGCTATTTTACAGTGACACTATATTTACAGAGATATTGCAAAAAGATTTATAGCTCCAAATACTAGATATTTAACTTAAGAGGCTATTGTGAAATTGCAGTAACTGTTAATCTTTATATTGATTTTTTCAATTTTTATCTTAGCATTTTATATTGATATTCATCACTATAGTATCTGACCACGTCAAAAACAATCTGAAAAATCTGATAACAAATGTCTCTTTATAGGTGAGCAGTAGGGTCTATTATCCATGTGTTGTATGTTACATATACCAAAATATAAGTTTACAGATTGACTAACACTATTAGGTAAATAACTTCATTTTTATCAAATACATTTACATGTAAGACAATAACTTATCTAGAGCAGCCATTTCAACATATGAAATCAACTCATGCTAGATTGTGAATCAGCCAGAAGTGGTTATTAAAAAACAAAAGAAATCCACACAAAAATATTAACTGAGTTTCTTGGTTTTTATGCCAATTAGTATTGTTTTAACAAACCTGTACCCACATGGAACATAATAAAAGTCTAAGAAAACTTATTGAGCTCTCTGTAAATCTCCGATGTAAAGGGTGAATTCACTTCGCTTCAGGCAAAAATTTCAAACTAAGCATACTATTCAGTCACATTTAAATATCTTACAGTAAGGCTTTACTCTAAAAAGTGACTAAAATGGAATCTAGTTACTTAACTGATATTACAACATTACTATATTTTACTCCTGTAAAAGTCAATTGCAGAGTCAATACAACTATGGGAAAAGTTAGTTCACAAGGTTCTAACTGCAGAGACAAACTGTTTTTACCTGTGCAACTCCATTATATTCAATGAGATAGTAAAGGTTTTCAGAAGGCATAATTTGCCAACAATGGAGTTGCACAACTATAGTTGAGAGCAGAATTTCCACATACAACTGGAACTAAAGCCAAGATTTGAAAAATAGTTCCCTATACTTGAACGGAGCCTAAAGGACTTGGTGCCCAATTCCTACTGAATTTCAATGGGATTTGGGCACCTAACTCCCTAAGGATCCCTTAAAAATCCCAGCCTAAATCGATATACTTAAGTAAATGGCTAGATTTTCAAAAGTGCTCAGGATGCAACACCAATTACTGAAGTTGGGTGCTCAAAATCTGGCCACATATTTAGGAACCTAAATATAGATTTTGAAGCCTAATTTTAAGTGTCTCTTTTTGAAAATTTTAGCTTTAGTTCACAATTCTGTTAGTGAGATATAGGCCAACTAAATCTTCCTTATACTATTGATTCTTTGCAATGCTAACAGAAGAGAAATGTAGTAAAATTATATTATCTAAAGGTTTAACTATGAATTTCCTGGCATTGTGTGAAGGTTCAGGAAAAGTTCTAAATGTAAAATATCCTGAAATATGGCGCAAAATTCAAACGTCCAAACACTACTCTTTCAAAATGAACTTTTAAGACTAAGTAGATGCTATACTTTTTCAGAAAAGTTGAACTGCAGAAAAAGGGATGTACAGTAATTCTAACTTCTGCTCATTTTAGTGCTAAAATGGTATATATGTACTTTCTATGTTAATCAGTGTCTCAGAATACAAGAAATTCAAAAGTAATCAAAATCTACAGATAAACAATTGTATTAGATGAATTCATTGCAAAACAAAAGAACTGAAGCCTATGTTACTTGAGCAAAACGGCATTTACCAGAGCCCTGGTAGCAGTTATGCACATGAAGACAAACTGGAATGCTTTGATGTGACAAATAAAAATGTGAAGTGTGGAACAGGTGCAGATTTATGACCATGACAAATCTGCATATAATCACTAGTAATCTTAAGGGCCTTCAGTCCTAGTTACGGATAAAAGATTTTATTCAACTATGTTTCACACATATGATCAGTGTATCAATCAGAACACTGGGAAAATACCATAGCTTATGAGAACATCAAGAGCTTAACATTTTAAACTTAACTATCACGTTTCTAATATTTTTTCCTTTATGTACTTCAGGGTCCACAGATTGAACATTGATTGTTTAGGAATTTTTTTTTAAGTTGTCTTTAAAACAATTCTCTCTGATCACCAATACTGATGATGTTTGCTAGTTTTAAAGATCTCAGAATCAGATTTAGCTGAATACTATTAATATTGCAACCCTATACTATCTTTGAGGATAGTCACAGAAGTAATAATAGATAGGCCACATTACCATGCAAACCATTTAGTATTAAAACAGCTTCTAAACATTTTAGAATGAAATATGTCAATTTTATTTCAGAACATTTTTAATTTTTTACTTTAAAGTGCTGTTTCCAATTTTCCCTCTGGTGTAATTTCTGATACCAACGAACAGTATAGCATAGAGCAAGTAAACAATACATATTGAAACAAAACACACATTGCTACTTTAAAATTAAGTAGCTAAACAAATATAAAATAAAAATCAGACTCACATTGTCATCAAGCTGTGCGGCAACACGGCAGTGTTCAGGATCGGAATCAGTTTTCTGCATTAAAGGAGGCACCTATACTCAAAATAATAAAAAAAAAGACATGATTATGAGGGGGAAATTACAGGTCTCAAGGAAAACACCAAAGAGACCCTCTAATTATGACAAAACCAATTTCAAAATTTCAGATACAATCCTCATAACTGACTATCAAGCATTTTGATTCCAAGTTAGTGACATATCAAGATATATCAATGGTTGCATATTGAATTATCTTCCAGCACAGCTTAAAACATGTTTCCCAATATAGTTATCAAAACTGTATGAATATCCTCAAGAAAAAACCCCACATACACATTTATATTAAAAATTATCATAGGAACTATCAAACTGGAAGAAACTGATGGTTTGTCTAGTTCTATATCCCTTCTCAGATAATGGCTAATTCTTCAGAGAAAGATGTAAAACCCATCAATCCATATTGTAGAGCCAACAGTGGACATTTCTTCCTGATCTCAGGCCTGAAGCATGAGGATTCATAATCCTAGATCTCTCTCTGTGAGTATAACTGTGTTATCCTTATTCATGTAATTGGGAAGCTTTCCAAAAAGGGAGGCTCAGGGTTAGGCCCAATCTTTGTTTTTTTACAAGTAATAGTTTTATATTTTATATGACCCCAGACTCACTCTTCCCCTTCCTGTTTTGAGGAAGAAGGGCCCTCACCTCAGCTATTGGTATAGCTACAGCTATATTAGAGGTGAACCTTACAGACATAAAACCACAAAGTATCTGCTTTGAGGAGCTAACAATCTTAATTATTTGCAAAAAAAAAAAGTGGGAAAGTAGAAAGGATAAGGATGCCAGAGGGAAAACAAAATATTTTCACAGGATTTATGGTTGGCATTCATCTTGTTCCACTTTTTATTTATACTTTTTAAAATGTGCTATATTTTAGGGATATTAGATCAGGTGTGAACAGGAGTAGATAAAGAGGAATTTGGTCGAAAACTGGGGAAAGAATTGTTCCAACAAAAGCAGGACAGAAGCGGCAACCTAAATTTAAGGAAAAGTCCTATATTAAACTTAATATAGAATTGTTTCTCTGATAGGGTGACCAGATGGCAAGAATAAAATATTGGGATACATGGCTCACAGCCCCCACTGGAGCCATGGGGAAGGGGAGAGCACAGCCCCAACAGCAGCCCCGTCTCTGGCCCTTCTGCGAGGGGGGAGTCTCAGGGCTTGGGCAGGGGGAGCGGGGGGTGCGTGTTCAGGGTGCTGACTCTGGGAGGGAGTTTGGGTGCAGGAGTGGGTGTGGGCTGGTGCTTATCTCAGGCAGCTCCCTGGAGGTGGTGACATCTCCCGCTGGGTCCTAGGCGGAGGTGCGGCCAGGCGGCTCTGCATGCTGCCCCCCGTTCCTGGCCAATGGGAGTTGCGGGGGCAGTGCCTGTGGGTGAGGCGCACTGAGCCTAGGACCCAGAGGGAGATGTCACCACTTCCAGGGAGCTGCACAGAGCCAGGTAGGGAGCCTGCCAGCCCCACACCAACCGGACGCCATCACTGGGCTACCTTACAATATCAGGACAAATGGCGTCCAAGTCATACATCTGTCAGGACATTATCGGGTTAAATATCTGGATAGTCCTGATTTTTTCGGGATGTCTGGTCACCCTAATCTCTGATAAAGTCTCTGTATTATTTTGAAGCGACCCTACAATAAGCATCTTTCCACTGTTAAATTCTACAGGTTTTTAGAGTAATTCCTATAGAACCTCATTAAAACATCTAGAAGATCCTCTTGATTTTATCCCTTTTGAATACTTTTCCATGAGGTTGAAATTACATGGGGTTTTGGGTGGAAAACACGATCACTAATCTGTTCCTGTTGGGACAGCTTGAGGATTCCACTGCCGTGCACTACTGCGTGTAGATATGAAGGGTGGAGTTGGCCCCAAACTCCCTCAATTCCTTCTTGTCAGAAAAGCTCCCAAGCAAAAGGGTAGGAGGGCAGGTCATAATGGTCACATACAACATATCTCAAAGCACAACAGTTACAGAACAGGCAAGTAACAGTTTTTTCTTGAGTGATTGCATACGTGCATTCCACTCTTAGTGACTCAGAAGCCATGAAAGGGATGGAATTGGAGCCTATCTGAACAAAGACTGAAGGACAAGTCACCGAAATCTGGCATTATTTCTAGCTTGTTGAGTGATAGCATAATGGGAAGCAAATGTGCACCAAAGACCAAGTTGCTGCCTTACAAATATCTAGGATAGGAACTTTACCCAGGAAGGCCACAGAAGCTGCTCGCGGTCTTGTCACACTGCTTGGTGGGATAACATTAGCCAAACGGAAGCACAAGAAAATACATGATGGTATCCAAGATTCTCTCTCTGAGAAGGAACTGGGAGCTGCGTCACACTGTCTTTGACTGCCAAGAAGAGCTGAGAATACTGATGTAACTGCCTGGACCTGTCAAGCCAATACTTTCCTACTATCCAGAGTATGCAGCAGCCTTTCCTCATCTTTATTCAAGTGTGGTTTGGGAAAGAACCAAGATAGGTAAATCACCTGGTTCATATGGAAGTTAGATACCATTTCTGAGACAAACTTTGCATGAGGACACAGGTAAACTTTGTCTTTAAAGAAAACAGTATAACGCAGAGCAGACATAAGGGTCCGCAGCTCACCTACCCTCCTAGCAGAAGCAATGGCCACCAGAAATGCTACCTTCATTGAAAGATGCAGTAAACAGGTAGATAAAGGCTCAAAAGAAGGACCCATAAGCTTTGACAATACCAAGTTTAGGTCCCATGGAAGAACAGGTTCTTGTACCTGAGGGTAAAAATGAGGAGTCCTTGTGGCACCTTAGAGACTAACAAATTTATTTGGGCATAAGCTTTCATGGGCTAAAATCCACATCTGATGAAGTGGGTTTTAGCCCATGAAAGCTTATGCCCAAATAAATTTGTTAGTCTCTAAGGTGCCACAAGGACTCCTCGTTGTTTTTGCTGATACAGACTAACACGGCTACCACTCTGAAACCTACCTGAGGGTACAATCTTTCCAGGCCTTTCAAAAATCTTATTGATATTCTATTAGAAAAGACAGACTGTTATCCACCTGAGGATGGAAGGCTGAGATATCTGCTAAGTGGATCTTGATGGAACTAACGGCCAACCCTTGCAGTTTCAGATACAAAAGATAGTCCAAGTATGCTGGATTGAAGAATGTATCGGCAAAACTCCAGACTAATGAGACCAGATAGAGAAACAGATAGCTTTCACTTAGAGAAGGAAGTGAACCTAGCAGATAGTTTTCTGCTATTCAACAGCACATCTAGAAGCTCTTTTGAACACAACTCCTTCCCAGCTCTAACCATAGAGCATCCACGCCATTAGATGGAGTGCCTTCAGATTTGGGTGGAGCAGGCGACCAGGCAAAGCATACATGAGATAAGAGGGAAGGGCTCCTCATGGATCAACTGGTTAAAAAATAGGAAATAAAGGGTAGAAATAAATGGTCAGTTGTTGCAATGGAAAGCAATGGAAAGCGATAAATACCAGGATCTGTACTGGGACCTGTGCTGTTAACGTATTCATAAATGATCTGGAAAAGGGGGTAAACAGTGAAGTGGCAAAGTTTGCAGATGATACTAAATTACACAAAGTAAGTACAAAGCTGACTGTGAAGAGTTACAAAGGACCCTCACAAAAGTGGGTGACTGGGTAACAAAATAGCAGATGAAATTCAATGTTGATAAGTGCAAAATAATGCACATTGGAAAACAATCTCAACTATACATACCAAATGATAGGATCTGAATTAGCTGCTACCACTCAAGAAAGATCTTGGAGTCATTGTGGATAGTTCTCTGAAAACATCTGCTCAATGTGCATAGGCAGTCAAAAAAGCTAACAATGTTAGGAACCACTAGGAAAGGGATAGATAATAAGACAGAAAATATCATAATGCCATTACATAAATCCATGGTACACCCCCACCTTGAATACTGTGTGCCCCATCTAATAAAAGATATATTAAAATTGGAAAAGGTACAGAGAAGGGCAACAAAAATGATTAGGGCACAGAACAGCCTCCATATGAGGAGAGATTAAGAAGACTGGACAACAAGAA
This sequence comes from Platysternon megacephalum, assembly GCA_003942145.1. Taxonomy (NCBI): domain Eukaryota; kingdom Metazoa; phylum Chordata; order Testudines; family Platysternidae; genus Platysternon; species Platysternon megacephalum. The sequence goes on along the minus strand of QXTE01000050.1, from coordinate 1,676,718 downwards.
AGCATCCATTAGGGAACCCAGACTGACTTTGTGGGGACCAAAACTGTGAGCATTTTCTGTTGTACCTCATTGCAAACAGAATTACTTGGGAATCCCCCAGAGGTGGAAAATAGACCTGGCTACAGCTGGATGAAGGGACCACTCCTGGTGACTCATAAATTACCTCCTTAGGTGATCTGACAGCTCTATCTGCATCCCTGGAAGGTAAGAGACTTCATAGCAGAACAGGGACGAGCGGACCCCTCCTTGTCTGTGGAGATAGAACTTTGACTGTGTGTGGTCTGTGAGAGTGAGCAGGTTTTTTCCCTTGATATGGGTTAGGAAAACCTGGCACGCTCTCAACTCTCTGACATCTATGTGAAGAGTCATGTCCTTTGTGGACCATAACCCCTATGACTGAAGGGAATCCAGATGAAGGGAATCCTGCAGTTCAGGGCAGACATATCCATTATTAGCATTAGCTATGGTTGCGGAGGGACAAATGGAACTCCTATGCAAATTTGACAGGGTTTGTCCACCAGTCTAGAGAGTAAAATGTGAGTGGGCACTCTGAGCACAGTGTTCAAATGGTGATGGCTCAGCAAAAATACTGAGGCCAGCGAACCTTGTAGAATCCTGAGACACAATCTGGCATACCAGACCACATACTTGCAAGAGACCATATGTTCCAGAAGCCTCATACAATTCTGTGCAGTTGTGACTGGGTAAATCTTAAGATCTAAAATGATGGATCAAATTGTCTGACACCTTGACTCTGGAAAGAAACTCTGGCTTGGATACAATCCAGTACTGCTCCTATAAATTTTATCCTCTGAACTGGTGAGAAGATAGATTTTTCTGAGTTAATCAACAGACCCAGTCACTTGAAAATTGACTGGATGAAAGATACACTGGAGAGTACCTGAACTGTGGAATGGTGTCTCTCAAACCAGTCTTCCAGGTAGGGACAGACATGTACTCCTAACCTTCTCAGAAAGGCAGCTACCACTGCCATACAATTTGTAATAACCTGGGAAGCTGGCCAAACGGCAACACTGCAAATTGGTAATGAGATTAATTTATCAAGAATCTGAGATACTTCCTGTGGCCTTGATAAATCACCACATGGAAATAGGGGTCCTATAAGGACAGCATTCAAGTCTCCAGGATCCAGGGAGAGAATAATGGAAGCCAACATGACCATGCAAAACTTTATCTACTTGCTTTGATGTGGGAGGGAGAAAGGAGGAAGTTTGCCAGAGAGCCTTGATGGGTTTTAAAATTGCCTCATTTATTTGCGGTGCCACCAGAGATGGAGCAGCAGAGGTCAGAATATCAAGAGGGCTGTGAGAAGATTCCCTAATCTCTTCTACCTGAATGTCCAAGTGCTTTTTAAGCGTTCTTGGTGAGCTCTGTAATCATCAGACGGGGCAAAGACACCCCCAAGGAAACTGCTTCATTTGGACCAGGTGGAAGATGAAGCTAGCACAGGTTGAGGTAGATGAGCCTCCTCTGTTAGTTGTCCCACCGAATACTCCTGAACATTATCTTCCTGCTCGGTACCAGGCTTGGGATCAGGAGGTCAACAATCTGACTCCCAACTTCAAGCCTAGAGAAACTGAATGCTACTGATGTGGTGAGGATCTGGAAACAGGGGAAAACCCTCACGGATTGCAGAAGCGCCACTGAAAAGATGCTGGAGCCCAATGTCATGCAGCCCACATATGCAGGCCAGGACTCGACACAGATTCTCACAATTACCCCAGGAGATAAGATCTAGGAAGGGAGTGGCAAGATACACTGCAGCTAGGAAACACAGGAGGCAACCCCAAGTTAGAAGAATAATTGCCTTCTCCTGACTATGGAGTAACCATTCCAGTCAGTGCCAGGGACTGGTGCTGAGAGTCCTGGGAAGAGCAAAGAGAAGCCATCATTGCTGGCTTCTCTCTCGACAGTACAGGAAGGCATAACTCCAGGACTCAGGAGGTTGACTCAGTACTGGGCCCTCCACTGGTGCCGAGTGGTTTACTAGTACTGGAGGAATGATCTCTTGCACCGCTGGGGACACTGGCACCAATAAGCTTAACAAGTCCCTTGCAGCTTGAAATGTCTCTGGCATGGATGGTACCATGAGTGTCTTTGACCGGTGTGCAAGAGATTTAGATGGTGCCACAACCATGAAGACACCGCTTCGGGCTTCAGACTTGACAGTGCCTGCCTCAGTGCAGGAGTCAATGGGTCGACTTAGCTGATGAATAAGTGGAGGAGTGCTTCGATTCTGACTGCATTCTACTCACTTTGTCCCCTTTCCTGGCAGACTTCGGGGCTGAAAAGCTGCCTCTCCCAGCAGTTTCTTCCTGGACACAGCAATTCAGTCTGTATCAGAGGCACACATCTCTCAGATTCTGATGTACTTAATACCCTCTCTGACCAAGAAGGTTCTGAAGGTGGTTTCAGAATGGCTTCCATCAAAAGAAACTTCAACCTGGCTTCTTGATCTTCCTTGGTCCGAGGCTTGAAGTTCTTTCATTGATCCCTAATATGAGATTCATCCAAGTACTTCAAGCAACTAGAGTGTGGGTTGCTCACAGGCACGGACTTCGAGCATGCCAGGCAAGATACTGCCAAAGGCATTCTTCGGTACTGATAATGAAACTCCAAACATGGGGAAAAACTAAGACACTAAAACTAACGCAAACACTGACCCTAATAACTATATAAATATGTAACTACATACATGAAAAACAACATGCTGAGAGCACTTGCTAAAGCAAGACCAACAGATTCCAACATTAGTCACAGGTGGTAAGAATGAAAGTGTGTGTGTGTGGGGGGGGGGAATGATCTGTGCCCTTTATACCTACACACAGCAGTGCGCAGCAGCAGAAGGAGCTCAAGCTGCACTGAAGGTACTAGTGAGGGAAAATTTTCCAACAACTGTGGTTCGGGATGCACACACACCAAGAGTGGAATGCACACGTGCAATCAGTTGAAGGAGGAAGTGGAGCTCCCACTCCTTCCTTAAAACTTTAGATATCTGGTACACTAGGGGTGGGTGAGATCAGGAAAAGTCCAAATTATCCAAAGATATAAGCTAGCCAAGGGGAAGAAAGAGAGCCCTGGTAGGACCAATGCCAGCAAGCAGGCAATGAAATCACTGTTGAGTTTTCCCACTTCTAGTGCAGGGTCAGATGAACAGAATACTTTCCTCTATTCCAGTGGTCCCCAACCTTTTTCGTCTGGCGGGCGCAAAAAAAAAAAAACCCACCAAAAAACTGAGCGCTGCCAGCGGGCGCCAAAAAAAACAAACAAAAAAAAAAACCCCGAGCGCTGACGGCGGAGAAAAAAAAACAACAACAAAAAACAAAAACCCCGAGGGCTACGCGGGCGCAATGGCGCCCGCAGGCACCGCGTTGCGGACCCCTGCTCTATTCCCACCCTTTCAGTTGTCAGGGCAGCCCCTCTGAGGAAGAAAAATCATTTGCATGCCTGATGGGAGATTTGGTCAAGAGTGGATGGTGTACAGAAGACCACCACCACTACTTTCTTCCCTCCCAGCAACACCAAAGGCTTGGTGGGAAAGAGAGCAGAGCCAGCAGCTTAGGTGACAGTGGCAGGCAGCTATCATAAAACCTGGCAGCAGAAGCAGGAATGCCAGCACTGGACTTAGCTCCTTATCAATGCTCCCTTGTCTGCTTTCAATATCTGTGGAGCCTAGGATTTCTTCACCTCTTTTCTGATGCTCAGCTGCCAAATGTAGGGGAGAAAAAGGCAGAGGATCGCCTATTGCCCTGTAGATTTGCCCTGTTTGAAGCAATAGCACCTTCCTGCCTCTTCTCTTCAAACAGCAAGTGCTGCTTCCTTGCTGAGGGACTTCATTAGCAATTTCAGCAGGGAAGGGAGTGGGGAAGGGTCTTCCTAGAAACAGGAAGCAAGAGTGAATCGGGGCCATCTAAAAATTAGTTTGGGTCTTTAAAAGCACTTTTATTTAACTTAACCCTTATTTCGAAGAGTGTCAGTAAAAAATGGGATGCCAGTTGTGCTTTGGGTCTACTCCTTTTTCAGATTTTACTGAGTTGTTGGCCTAAATAAATCATGGGGCAATATGTAATTTTTTGCACAATATTTCCATCAATTTGAAACATGATGCCTTTAAATTTTAAACTTTATTTTAAAAGTAAACTAGTTGTCTGTTTTATTTTCTCTATATTATTCATTACCTTGTACACCTCTACCCCGATATAACGCAACTCGATATAACACAAATTCGGATATAACGCAGTAAAGCAGCGGGGAGCCCCGGGACCTTTAAAGCGCCGCCTGAGACCCGCTGCCGGAGCTCTGGCGGTGATTTAAAGGGCCTGGGGCTCCCCAGAGCGGTTGGAGCACCGGGCCCTTTAAATCACCGCCGTGGAAGCTGGTCCAGTCCGGCCCCGTGTACCAGCTCTTGCTGGTACACCGTACCTGATCGTACCGGCTTACTTTCACCTTTGGATATAACACGGTTTCACCTATAAAGTGGTGAGATTTTTTGGCTCCTGAGGACCGCATTATATCGGGGTAGAGGTGTATATTTCTTTCTTTTGGAACTCCTATTACTCTTCAACTTTCCAAAGTAAATAGAACCCTTGCATAATAGTTGTTTCCCTATTCTTAGCCTTTTCTATTCAATAGGGTGTTTAACATTTGTTTTTAGATAAGGGGACCCAAACCTGAATGTCATCTCCTGTTAGACTCTACTATATATTACCTCACCAATACATTCTTACCTTGAAAAATGATTGCTTTATGTCTTGTCCCAATCTTTCTGACATTTTGCCCATGTTGTCTGACATTTTAGTCATCCCCTCTGCCAGGCTGTCAGGCAGGGACTTGACTGCATTTGAAACATTTCTCATAGAGTTACGCAGTGGATTTACAAATGTGTCCATCTGAAGGGGAAAACATTTACCACGATTGCATAACCTATGGAGGACACTAGTACAATCATCCAGTAAGAAAAAAGTCACACTGTTCTAGTGAATAAACTAATGTATAGTACAACTCTTACTTTGAATATAAAAATTCAATTGATACAAGCACTAGATTAAGTATTTTTACTTCAGGATTTTCACTCAGACATACTGGAAACACTATCTAATGTGGACAAAAATTAATTGGCTATCAACGCTTAAAATTTTGGAACAATGTGATAAACACAGAATAAGGAATTTCACCAGCTGAAATCAGACATCAGGCATGTTTTACTGAAAGGTCTTCAAGGTTCTGCCCCAAGACTTATTTGTAAAAAATAAATGCAGAATTCATTTTAACTATCATGTACATTTGAAATGTTTGGAAAATCTATACACAGTTGTTTGATACCTTTGTATCATATCTTAATATATGGAAAAGTTTCCCCGTGTGCATATCTAAACTATACTTCATAGCAACACACAGAAATGTTGCTTAAAGTGCTGAAGTTTGTTTCTCACCGAGTTCAGAGAACGTTTTAGCTTCATTCTGATCTATATTACAGTTTCCATTTCTTCACATTCCCACTCTGCCTACACCAATCTAATCCTCATTTATTATTCCTTTGTCAATCTCAGCTTCATACCTTCATTCCTAGCACTCCCTTATGCTTTGAAGGGTTTTCAATTTTTTGCCCACTAATTGTCCTCCAAACTCTCCTCCAAACTCACTTCTTCCCAAAGCACTACCTCCCTTGTTCTCATCTCATCTCCTACCTGACTCACTGTCCCATGTCTTGCCTAAATAGCATCATGGTGATATGTTAAGTCTAACATGTTCAGCATTAGGCACACACAATTATTTTTAGTATAATATTTCATGGAGACTAATTATAAGTGTTCTGATATTTTCAATGTACACTTTTTTAAAGTACAGTGCAAGTAACAAAAGCACATCACCTAGTATAATAGTCTACAAAAGGAAAAGATAAGGTTATGAAAGATCCAATACATTTGGTTATGAAAGATCCAATACATACTTTCTGAATATTAACTCTTTATTCTTTTCTGGACATTACATAAAGCTGGATAAATTCAGAATGATGTTTTGCAGTCAACTCTACAGACATAAATTTTTAAAGAACACAGTTTAAATAATTGAAAAAGTAACTTTTCGAATAGTTTAAGATGTTGCCCATGTCAGGTCACTGGAATTTTGGGAATGACAACCAGGACCTAATTTGCAAAAGCAGCTGCCCATGCAAAATGGGCAATTGTAAACAGAAGTATCTATTTGCAGAGACACCAATTTCACAAACACAACTGAGTTTTGTGCAGGCTTAACAGTGGATGCACGATTTTGGTGCTTAGCTCCGTGTATTCTCTGCTGGCTGAATGTGAAACGGCATTAACAGCAGCCTTAGAAGGTACACGCATTATATATTTTGGACTGGAGAGTGGAAGTCATGATAGCAGCAGCCATGTGTTGAGTTGGAGGTAGGTAGGAGATTGGGAAAGGAAAGGGAGAACAGGACTCTTTGATGGGAAGTTAACTTGTTAACAATAGAATTAAAAAGCCTTTTGTAGCACATACAACACCCACTCATTTCTTGGAAATTTGGTTTCCTTGACTTACAAAAAAATGGCTAAGTTCTTAATTCTATACTGGTCTTATTTCCTGATATATTATTGTCGCCTTCTGACAACACACATTATTAATACAATGCAAAAAAATTGCTTGCACATGAAATAAAACACTGTGGTTTATAACTGTCTGCAGTCAGTTACTGATATGTTCAATTCATTTACTAAGTTATGGCACCAAATGCATCACTAAAATCTGCTAAATATTAAATGCCATTCTTACCTTTCGAGCAAAATCTCCTTTTCCTTTGCTGTAAGCTTTATTCTCCAGAAAGTCATACACACAATGGGCTAAAGCTGGGGAAGCTTTCATCATTTCAGGATTTAACAACAACTAAGAAAGAAAAGATTAATTGTAAACTTTCAGCTTCTTCCAAAATACATATCATATTTAGAAAAAAGTCATATTTCATTTCATATGATAAAGCTTTTTAATACTGTATTCAGCAACCAAATTTATATATTTGTACAAAGAAGTGGCAGTTTTGAATGAATTTTCTTCATTTTCTCTCTAAACATTACTTCAAGATGAGTATTGTTACAGAGAGGGAAATAAAAAAAATTAATTATGAAGTGCTTAAGAAGGATCGATCAGTTCCACAATATTTGTAAAAGGCATCTTTTTTGGTTATCTTGAAACTAGAGTCTAAAATCAGTAGTCACACTGTAATCAACACTTAGGAAAAATATTGAAATAAAATAAGTAACCATACATATTACAAATGCAGGTTGTTAGACAATCTAAACAGCTCTTAGATTTCATAGCATTTTGTTTACTCTCACTCCCTCTTAGAATTTTACTTAGGCCTGGTCTACATTAACGCTATAAGTCGATCTAAGGCACACTAGTTAAGTTACGTAACTAATGTAACTTAAGTCGACGTACCTTATATCGACTAACAGTGGTGTCCACACTACACTATGTCGATGAGAGAGACTCTCCTGATGACAAAGCTTCCGCCTCTTGTTGAGGTGATTATAGATATTGACAGGAGAGAGGTCTCCCATCGACTTAGCATGTCTTCACCAGACCTGCAAAATTGACTTTGCTGCATCAATAGCAGCAGTGCCGATTTAGCGTGGTAGTAAAGACGTGCCCTCTGAAACAAAAAAACTTCTCAGACAACTGTTCCCTGTTGAACCAAAAATTTTAGAGACCAGTCTTATCAGTGAGTCACTTAGAAATGAGACAACTGAATTTAGCATCAGAATAATGGAAGAAAAGAGTGGTTAAACACTTTAAAACAAAAATGACCAAAAGACAGGAATATTGTTTCAGTCAAGCTGAGCACAAAAACCAGGACTACATCTTCGCTGCAGCTGGAAGTGTGATTTGCAGCCCTATGTAGATGTACCAGGCTATATTAAAGCTAGCTAGCTCACTAAAAATAGCAGCGAGGATAAGATGGCGTGGACTTTCATGCAGGCAGCACAGGAAAGTATATACCCAGGGGAGTCATGCAGGCTTGTGCAGCTTGTGTTATCATGCCCTCACTGATATTTTTAGCAAGATAGCTAAAATAAAGGTAGCATGGATACATCTACACAAGCTACAAATCACACCCCCAACTGCAGTGTAGATGTAGACTAAGTCTGAAAGTTGAGCTGGGAGTGGGGAAAATGAAGAAGTATGCTGAGCTAACAGTGAGAGGGGAAAATTTAACAACTAGAATAAAGTTTTACTGTTCTATTTATAGTATAAGAGAAGGGATACTCTTCCTTAAGCAGTAAACCACTTCCAGTCATTAGGATAAACTACTTCAGTTAATCCAACTCGAAACTCGGTTATTAACACCTTATAAAACTGAGCATCTGCATTCCCCCACTTACACTTCAATTATTTAAGTTCTGGTCACTGAAACACAGATGATCCGAGTTAAATTTTGCATTTACCTTCAGCTGTGACATTTACAACATACTTGTGTTGTTCCAAATCAGGGTATTTTATTAAGACAATCTCATGGCGACTGAATTAACATTTAGTGGAATTTACTGAATAGCTGAATGAGAACTATTAGTTCAGGCAGACAGCCATAAGCATGAAGGAAAATTTGAAACTAGACTAGTCAAGAACTTACCTGCAAATATGCATTTAAATCTTTTTTCCTCTTCTCTAAAAATTCTCTGTCCATGTTGTTAAATGTCTTTTTGCCAGGAAGCTTCAATATACTTGCTAGGTTTTCAAACTAGAAAAAAAAAGTTAGAATTTTTTTTATTGTGTTTTTTTAATAGATTGGAAGGCCAGAAGGACCCATTATATAATCTATTCTGAACTCCTGCATAACGTGTCAACTTGAAGCACCCACTTATTTTAAAATTAGAACTGTACAAAATATTCACATGGAATAGATCATCAAATCTGCTCAAACTGAGCTTGGGTTTAAGAGTTAATATTTTGTGAATTAGTCAGAAGGAACTAAAATATGGTTTGCACATTGGGAGCATCTGCAAACCCCTTCAAAGCTTCTTCCTGCCTCCTCTCCAAGTCAGCCAGCTTGCTGCCATTCTCCACAAGTCCTCAGAGGCCCTGCTTACCACTATAGTCTTCTGGGGAAGTGGCCTCCTTCCTACTACTGCTGCTTCCATTCTGTAACTGTCTGGGCCTATGCCAAGGTCTTTTGGGAGGTCACATAGTTGACTGCATACTGTATCTTTGGGGGAGCAACACCAGTTGAAGAAGTGAAACACCCCCAGACCTGAAAGTGACCACTGTCACATTAAACCCAGAGCAAGATAGGCATAACCATAACACACAGTACACTTGCAAAGGAATCCACGGTTTCTCTAGCATTCACATGCTAGGCAATCAAGTCTCAATTCTTAGCATGTGGATTCTGGGAATCAGAATTACCCTTCGTTATCGCACTAAACCTCAGAGGCCATTATCTGCTCTTGGGCTTAGGGTAGCAGCACATATTGGTGAGGCTAAAGTGCCTTTCTGTCCCACTGCTTTATATGGAGGAGAGTTTTTTTTAAGAGATTGTTCCTGCCTCTCTCCTCCAGAGAGACCTTGTATTTTAGGGAGATAGTGTCTTCCCAGGGCAATACCCTAGAATATTCAAGGTTGTAAAAATAGAACCTGAAGACTCACACAATGTTCTTCATGCTCAGCAAGCCCAGATTTTCTATTAGAAACATCTAAGAGACTGGTAGGAACCTGTGCCTTCTGAAGGGGTAAGTAGAATTTAGTTAAGAACTACCTGTGGGAGTGAGGGAATGACTGTTTTCAGGCTGTGTGAACTCTAGAGTCCAATCAAACAGGGAAGGGGTGGTTCATTTCCTGTTCCTGCAAAGTGAAGTCCAGGGTTTAGTCTGTGAAGACCACCAAACCCTGCAAGGTTCCCACAGCTCTAAACTAATTACAATGTGTAGGAAGAGCTGTGTAGAACCATTTTCCCTTTTGGCTTTAAGTCTAGTTCACTCAAAAAATGTGTGTCACATAGGAAGACTACTAGAGAGGCAGACACAAAATACCCTGTTAAAACTAGACTAATCAGAAGCCCTGGAAGTGGAAAATAGGCTATCAAGCATGGTTAGTTGGTTTCAATGGCACTTCTCAGAATTTATTAAAACACTAACTTCTAGAAACTGGAAGCAACCCTATAGTATTTTCAAGATGCAGCACGAAGGTCAGAAAACAAAAAATGCTAACCGAAGCTCAACCCCAAAAAACCCCACTAAAAGGTAAATATCTACACTATCTTATAGTCTGACAAACTGTTTTAAATTAATATCAGAACTTTAAGCACTTTTTAAAAAACAAAGACATCTTTATAAATTTGTATCTCATGTACAGCAATTTTCTGATTCACCACTTAGTTACATTTCAGACAGACTCCTAAACTATCTCTATTGGTCTAAGATGATGTTCTTATTAATGCACCCAGAAAAGCTGGTTTCAGTAGCAGAAGAATTTTGAGCTCCCTCTTCCGGTCTTACACAGCCACCCACTCCAAATCCTCTGCCCCTTGCTTCTAGGGTGGGGGTTGCTCAATCTGAAACCAATGCCACAAGCCAACTTTGTGAAATGTGAAGAAAAATAAGAGTTACCAAACATCCCAACCCTCCTTTATGAAGGCACAAATACTTATAACTCATTTCTGGGCTCTTATTTATAATAAAATATTGGGCCTAATTCAAAGCTACCACATGGAAGTGTAAAGTACCCCGCCTTGAATCAGCTAAGACCATTGCACTACAGATTGTCTCAGGATAATTAAAGCTTTACTTCTTCCTCACTATTCAACCCCAGCTCTGGATGTTATTTGTTTTTAGAGTCTCTATTAATATAGCTCAGTGGTTTGAGCATTGGCCTGCTAAACCCAGGATTGTGAGTTCAATCCTTGAAGGGGCCAGTTAGGGATCTGGGGCAAAAAAAATAGTTGGGGATTGGTCCTGCTTTGAGCAGGTGGTTGGACTAGATGATCTCCTGAGGTCCCTTCCAACCCTAGAAATCTTAAAAAAAAAAAAAAAAAAAAAAAAGGGGGTGGTTCTTTCTGCTAGCTAAAAATTAAATATAAAAAGGCAAAAACCACTAGGTTTCCTATGTGTACAAGCTGTGCTTGTGAATCAGGGTGCAGGGGGGCTGCAAGTCACTGGCTATGGCTCCCTGATCTAGCATTGGCAATCCCTGCACAAGTGAACACCTGAGGGGCTGCTTTAACTTATGCCACTGTTGCAAAGTCCTTTAAGAACCTTACACTAGCGTAAGAGGATAGATGTAATAGAACTCTCGTAGCATATTCCCATATTGAAGAGCACAGGAGATACATCAACATCATAGGTACTAACAAGTTACTTACCACACAATGGCATCTAAGATATCTCACTTTTTCCAAATGGCTAAAATAGGAAATCTCACTGTGTGGTAATACATGGTAGTGTTGCTTTTTAAATCTGTAGATTCAAGATTTTAGATCGTTGGTGTCTGCACCAACTTTAAAAGGTTAAAAAGTGGATTCAAAAGAAAGGCCACAGTATGCAAATATTTATAGTTTATACAATTGGAAGATATGCAGATTAATGAAATACTCTGTGAAAGAGCAAGATTTGTTAGCTAACTTTAATACACAATAGCATTGAACAGAGGTTTACAGCCTGTTCTGTACACCCTTCCATAATTACATTTTATGGGTATTTATCTGGAGCTTCAAGAAACTCAATTAAAAAATAAATAAAGAATTTATAAGTGTCAATATTGTTGCTTTAAACTGTAGCCCAAACTGTGGTGATCTAGAGCCTAAGGCAAAACCCACTGAAGTGAATGGAAAGGGTATCACTAACTTCACAGGGCTTTTAATCTGTGTGTCTATATGTACAAACTACACTTTTCTAGAATACATTTTATCAGCATGGGGACAATATCAACTACACATCTTGACCCACTGCTATAAGAGACCTAACACAGCTGTTTCAGCTTCATGGATTCCAGGGTGTGGTATGTCTTTTTTTTTTAAATAGATATTAATCCTGCAGAGAGGAAGGGGTGCAAAATTGATATACTGAAATATATTATTCTACATTCCCTGCTAGTCAGTGAGTCAGAGTTGTCCAACTCCGGTAATAGTTTTTATAATCTAAAAAAATATTTAATCTATGTACATCTACAAATTATTAAATATAAACTGTATGAGTACAGTATATGTATATTAGGGATGTAAATAGTATGTAAAAAAAGTAACTGTGTAACCGATTAAAATTCTATCAGTTAAAGGTTTAACCAGGGAACTAGAGGTGTGGGGGTGCTGCAGCACCCCCATGTTTTACGTGGGTTCCCAGCAGCCGGGACCCCAGGCACGCGGGGCCAGCAGCTGAGTTTAATCGTTAACTGAAACTGATAAGCATCAAGCTTATCGGTTAACCAGTTAAACTTTTACATTCCTAGTGTGTGTGTGTATATATATGCTTACTCTTCAAGAAGTTGGCCATTTCCATTTTAAAATGTTATTTTGACCCTATAAAGCCTGACATGGCCACAGAGAACTCTCATTAGAGTATTCAAACCTATTTACACTTCTGTTACCAAAAAAATAGAGTAAATGTATGCTACAGAGCACCAGTTTTGAATAGTTAAAGGATTTATAGTGTCAATAATCTCAACTGCTACTAAGATGTGGTTCAAAAGCATTTGACTCCTTTAAAAGCATTGTGTTGTTAACACTTATTCATGTGAGCAGGTTCTACTTTGTACCAGCTGGTGAATTACAAGTCTTTGCATTTTTTTCTTTTATTTTATGGGGGTTAAGAGTATGAGAATACAGGCAAAGCAATAAAAGGCAGATTGTCTAATAGTATATAGAACTGCCAACAGCTGTCCCCTTCCTAGACCTCACAGATCCTTAGCATTTCACTTAAAAACCTAAATGGCCCATTTCCCAAGCTCAGTTTTTATTTCTTAATCTCTGTGACAAATGCAACAAATGAACTAAAGAACTGTTGCATACCGACTACACTTCCACTGTGAACATTACTTAACTTTCTATAGAAAAATTATTAAAACATGTCAACCAAATAATTCTGAAGATAATACAATTTTTTTCATTATTCTTTGGTGGTTAATTCTAAAGACACCTATAAAAAGCATCTCTTTACTTGACCAAATACAAAAAAAGGCTTCAATCACTAATATACAAAAAACTATTTCCTTTTTAAAAATATGCAAGTATACGGCTCAGTGCAAATCTTTCTTAACATTAATCATGAGAAAATGCAGTTATATATTACACAAGAGCACATAAATTCAAATAATTGAAATTCATAATCTAATACAATTTTCAACAGTTTTCAATAGTCCTACTTGACGAACACTTGTTTTGCCTGACAAGCTAGGGAAATGGTGTTCATGCTATAGAATAAGTTTTGCAATATGTTACCAACATATTGAGGGGCATGGGTCTGAGGCTTGCTGCGCTCCGGCGCTGTAGCCGGGGAGCAGGGTCTGGGGCCGCTCCACGCGGATCCTAGAAGCAGCGGCATGGCCCCACTCTGGCTCCTACATGTAGGGGCAGCCAGGGGGCTCCACTCGCCACACTGCCCCCGCATCTCCCATTGGCCGGGAACTGCAGCCAATAGGAGTTGCAGGGGCGGCGCCTGCGGATGGGGTAGTGCACAGAGCTGCCTGGCCATGGCTCCACATAGGAGCCGGAGTGGGGACATGGCCGCTGCTTCCACGAGCCGCTTGAGGTAAGTGCTGCCCGGAGCCTGCACTCCTGAGCCCCTCCTGGGCCCCAACCCCCTGCCCCAGCCCTGATCCCTCTCCCGCCCTCCGAACCCCTCAATCCAAGCCTGTAGCACCCTCTTGGACCCCAAACCCCTCATCCCCAGCACCCACACCCCCAGCCGGAGACTGCATCCCTTCCCGTACCCCAACTCCACTCCGAACCCCTCGGTCCCAACCCAGAGCACCTTCCTACACCCTGAACTCCTCATCCCCAGTCCCACCCCAGAGCCCGCACCCCCAGCTGGAGTGCTCACACCCCCTTCACACTCTACTCTCCCGCCCCAGCCTGGAGCCCCCTCCTGCACCCTGAACTCATTTCTGACCGCACCCCGCAACCAGAGCCCGCACCCCCTCCCGCAGCCCAACCCCAATTCTGTGAGCATTCACGGCCTGCCATACAATTTCTATTCCCAGATGTAGCCCTTCGGCCAAAAAGTTTGCCCACCCCTCAATTAAGGCCACACAAGTGTCCAATTGTAAAACAATGCTATAGCTGCTAAGACACAACCATGCCTTTCAAAGATATAAACAGTCATAATATTAAACGGTCTCTATGGGATCCGTTACCTGTTCAGTTATCCTCATGTGGAAGTCATGGAAGTCACTGTAGCGACGATACGTTTTCCATATCTCTTCACTAGTTGGATTTCTCCGATGTACAGTGACCGCATACAGTGCATATGTCTTTCCATGGTCGTTGCATACTCCTGCCACAGCATATGGGTTATAGTCAGCATAGACTAGTAATTTAAAACAAAAATGAAGAGGGAAGAGAAACACAAACAAGGAGGAAGACGAAAGGACACAAGAGACATGAAATGGAAACATCTGAAATGACAGACCTGGACACAAAAATGGATGAAAGCAATAAACCCTCTGTAGGTGGCATCCTCCAGAGACTCCCATATTGTGTAAGCATGAATCTTTAGCTTAGAAGAAAGTTGTAAAAGTTTATATATATATATATATATACACACATATATATATATACACACACACATACACACACATATAGCATGCCTCAAGCTAAGGAGTCAAATAGCTCAAGATGAAACGCAATTATAGGCAGGGTGCAAATAGTGATGCCTATAGATAAAATTGCTTGACACTTTCCATTATAAGACCCTGTTTTCAGTTACTTATAACTTTGCCAAACTTAGACCATCTGGGTTGGAACTTTGTTTTGTTTTAAGTTTCAGCTAAAACAGCTCAGCTGAGTCTGAGAACAAAGGTAGTGAAAAAATATTTTGACCATGTTAAAAAAAATATCTTAAAACCATTCATCAAGAAGCTCTAGCATTGCCATGCCATGGAACAGGGACCTTAAATTTGGCAGGGGGTAGCACTTGTGTCAGGGAAGCAGTGTTTGTTATCCTCACAAAGATTCACCCAAATTTGTCTGTGTCATAGGCCTTTAGAAAAAAATCACAGTTCATACATGATCAATAGAAATCTGTTAGAGGTTGGAAGTTAAATTGTATGATTTCATGTGCTCCATCCCCTCATAGCCCCGACAGGCCTAGCGGACTGCACATGTATCATTCCCACAGAATACGTTGAGTATGCCCCATACAGGGAATATAGGGGATGTGCAGGACTTCTTCTGCAATTGCTCCTCCCAGCTGCCAGGAGCCATTGTGGCACTGGTCACAGGAACCAAGAGAAGGGAGATTGTCTTTCCTGTGCTCTCAATGAAGGGGGGGGAAGATGGGGTGGGAGGGTAGGAGGGGGGCAGAGATAGGGCAGGAACTGCCCTCGGGACAGGGGCAAACGGAGAGAGGGAGAAGCTGGGTGAAGAGGGGGGAGAGACAGGAGCAAAAGGTCTATTACCACTAAAGTACACTCCCCTGCAGAACCTGGACTTGAACGTACTATTCCCGAGTCTCAACATTTTTTTGCTGTCTAGAAAACAGCTGTGAAACCCACTGGCAAATCGTGCATCTCCAACCCACTTTAGTAACAGGTACACACATAAGACAACAGCATTCTACTGCTACCAGTTATTCCATTACCCCAAGTGTTAGAGAACAGTGTGGTGGATCTAAAGATTCCAACATTGCTGAAGGCCCATATGAGGGTCAATATGTTTCCACATGATGATGTTTCTTTTTACAATTTTTAAAATTAGGAAATTAGATTAAAAAAAAAAACTATGTAAGAAGAATGTTCAGGTTGCAAAAAGTCAAGCACTCAAAAGCAACAAAATATCAGAATTAAGGTTACCCCTGGAACTTTAATTTTGCCTCCTTATGTATATGTATTATGATATAGTCTTTAATTACATGATTACATACTATTTATTTCACAGGACTGCTGCCTCATTCAATGAGCAGAAAGGACGTGCTTACTGAATGGGAAACTATTCAATATTTTCTTTTATCCTCATCATTCAGTGTGTAGCATTATTTACTGCATGCTATCCAAACCCTTCTCTGAATATAGAAATATTAATTTCCTCATGGAAAATCCTTTCACCATAATGTCAATTGTGAATTTATTTTCACTACAACCCTGTGAAATAAGGAGGTATTATTCCTATTTTATAAACAGGGAACTGAGGCACTGAGATTAAAGCCAATATTGTCAGAAGTGTCAACTAATTTTGGGTGCTCTACTTAAGAAACCTTATTTGACATTTTATAGAAATTCATATGTTCAGGACAGAGCTTCTATTGACCTCAGCTGCAGTTATGAGTACTCAGGTTTCAGAAGGTTGAGTTTTGCTGAACTTGATGTTCTGAAAGAGCACAACCTATCACCCAGCAACCTTAACTCTGTGTTAACGATGTTTTCTGCCATTGAATTTACTAGCTTTTTAAACAGAAAGAGAAATGTTTGTTGGTAGGAGTCCGTGGTCATTTAAGCAGCTGTAGTTCTCACTTAGTTTGTAGCGGATATGCTACTGTGGTGAGATTTTAATCAAAAATTCTTAGCTTTAATATTACTCCGGAGGGAATTCTGTGCCAAAAATATAAAAATTCTGCACACAATATTTTAAAGTCCTGCAAAATTCTGCAAATTTTATTTGTCAATAAATAAATGTGGAGGCTCTGGCATGGCAGTGGGGAGCACAGGACTCTGCGCCAAGCACACTAGACAGGCAGGCTCAGCCCAGCAGGATCCAAGTGTGGAGGGGCTTAGTGTGGGGAGACCCAGGTGTGGCGTGATAGGGTTCTGTGTGGGGCTATCTGGGTGCAGCTTGATGGAGGGTGCGGGGGAAT
This sequence comes from Platysternon megacephalum, assembly GCA_003942145.1. Taxonomy (NCBI): domain Eukaryota; kingdom Metazoa; phylum Chordata; order Testudines; family Platysternidae; genus Platysternon; species Platysternon megacephalum. The sequence continues at coordinate 1,659,703 of QXTE01000050.1, read as the reverse complement.
CTGGATGTACAGGGGCACGTTGGGGGATGGGTTCTGAGTGCAGAGGCAATGGGACTCTGCAGGGGGGTCCAGGTGAAGGTGGTTGGGGCTCAGCAGGGGTAGTCTGGGTTTGGAGGGCTCAGCGAGGGCGGGGGTGTCCAGGTGCGTGTCTGGATGCTGGCTTGCTGGGGCTCAGTGGGGTGGGGGGAGCGAGTCACAGTGGTCCTGGCGCAGGGCAGGAACCACTGGCCGGGGCGCCCCATCCTTTCCCCTCCCCCCAGTGATTTACTTCTCCGCTGGCTGCTCTGGATGCCTGAAACAACACACCTGCGCTGTTGAGAAGTGGTACATGACTGCTTTTGCGGCTTCCTTTGCTTCCCCATCAGAAAATCATTTTTCTGCGGGGAAGCAAAGAAATCTGCAGGGGACAAGAATTCTGCGCACGTGCAGTGAGACAGAATTCCCCCAGGAGTAATTTAATATAGTGATTTTCATGAGTACGTCACAAAGAATTTTACATCATTATCCCCATTTTACAGATGGGAAACAAAGGCACAGAGAGGTGAAATGACTTGCCCTAGGTCATCCAGCAGGCCAGTGATAAAGCTAGTAATAGTCCTGGTCCACACTGTTGCTATGTGATTCCTCAATACTCCTCCCCCATCCTGTACATTTTGTTTGAGTGAAAAAAGGATAATGGTTATGCTTTGAAATGTTTGCAATGTGTAATTGTTAACAAGAACAGTGAGAGAAATCTCATCCATGGTTTATGTCCCAAAACCTTGACAGTTTTATTACATGGCAGTTACAATAACTTTAAGCAACTGAGAGAAGACTGATATGTGTGTCTCCTTCTATAACTCCTCCCCCACCATGCACCCCACCCTCAATTCCAGTTCACCTTTCCATCTCATTAAGCCAGTAGTTGGCACTCTAGCACAGGGGTGGGCAAACTACAGCCCAAGGGCTGGATCAGGCCCCTCAGGGCTTTGGATCCGGCCCACGGGATTGCCACCCCTGTGGCGCCGCGGGCCCCTCACTGCTCCCAGAAGCGTCTGGCACCACGTCCCTGCAGCCCCTGGGGGAGGAGGGGCCAGAGGGTTCCGTGCACTGCCTTTGCCTGTGGGTACCTCCCCTGAAGCTCCAACTGGCCAGGGCCCTGCCCTGGTTCCGGTGTGCACTGCTGCCACCCCGGAGCCACTCCAGGTAAGTGGCGCTGAGCCGAACCCCTCCTGCACCCCACACTCCAGCTCCCTGCCCTGATCCCTCTGCCTGCACCCCGCACTCCTCCTGCACCCCAACCCCCTGCCCTGAGCCCCCTCCCTCACTCCGCAACCCTCCCTGCACCACTGCCCTGAGCCCCCTCATGCACCTCGCACCCCTTCTCTGCTCCAACCGCTTGCCCTGAGCCCCTTCCTGCACACCGCACCCCCTCCCACACCCCAACCCCCTGCCCCAGCCCTACATTTATGGCCCTGCATGCAATTTCTCCAACCAGATGTGGCCCTCGGGCCAAAAAGTTTGCCCACCCCTGCTCTAGAAGCTATTACCATTTAAGAAGTTCCTCCTTGCTGTCCCCTGCCCTATGCTACCGTGTACACACATTACAGAGAGCAGCTACCTTGGCTATGTGGCCTGAGCAGCACACTGAGGTAAGCCCCTCACTCCCACTGCCCACTCTAGCTGGGACACTCCTGCCATTGTTGGAGAACTGCTGACACCCCCAAGAGGTTAAGTTCCCCCATATTGAGGCTCACATGTGGGAAGACTGGGAGTGTGTGTGTGTGTGTGTGGGGGGGGGGGGGTTCAGATCCCCTCTACATGGGCTAGGGCCTCCAAGATCGTGACACTCTCAACGGCAGTCAGAGGGGCTCGGACCACCCCAAGTGATGCTGACCCTCAGATCCTGGCACACATGGGAGGGGAATGTCAGGTTGACAGGTGCCCCGTCCCTATTCTCCCCAAGCCACTCACCCTCACGTTCTCACTTCCCAGTGTCCCAACCCCACCCCATAATCCCTCTCTCCTTGCTGCACTCTAAATACTTCCCCCACATTCCCCAAAACTCTTCTTCATTTTCCCCTCCCAGCAAACATTTGCATATGTAATTTATTTTTGTTTCAAAAACAGTTTCAGCACCTTCTGAATATCCTGCTGTACTTTGATTACATTTCCTCCAAACAAAAACTTTGATAGAACCAGATGCCTCCTTTTATAATTCAAGATTTCTGCCAATGGTTGGATTTGAACTCTCAGTGCCTGGTTTGATGGTTGGAACATTCCCCTTTGAGCCATTCAGTTCCTGTGACTCAGGCATTAACAAGTTAATTAGCTATGCTCTCTCTTCATGCCCAGCATAATCTTTGTGGTGTGCCACCAAGCACTTATATAGCTGACATGTTCAAGAACCAAACTCTTTGGGTAATAATGTTGTAATCTGATTTCCCCATAGTGTGGCATGTACTACGTTAGAGTAACTCAAGTGTTTTGGACGCTGGTGCTATGGAGACCTAGTTTATCTCTATCCGTGCACAAAAAATCATCACTAAAACATGACCACTTTAAGAAAAATTGTTTTTTCAGGAGGCTGTACCTCAGGAACTCCCTATTCAAATGGCCTCCAAACTGGATCACTGACCAATCCCTGTTCCCCCCATGAGGAAAACAAAATCTCGAGGCAATCTGAGTAACTGTGAGGATTTTAGAGCACTTAGAGAAGTCAAGATGTAAAAGAAAAAGATATTTTTCTAACTATACTGGAGCTGGTGTTCTGGTATAAAAAAGGGGAGTTTCACTAAAGTCTACATAGGCACACAGAAAAACCTCCCAACCCAATAACCAAGTCTAAAAGGCATACAAAAATACACACTTGTCATCTCTAGTTTTAAAGATATCACACTGCAAAAGTTTTAGTATCTATATAGTGAAACCGCCAAATGCACTGAGGGAACTGTTGTCTGCAATAATGGCCAAGAAAGAATAAAATACTAACAGTTTTCCCAATAGCACCCTGACACCAGGCCAAAAATCAAATATTAGTATTGTAATAAGACCAAATGAAGAAACAATGACAATCTTACCGCTGTAGCATAACATGAACAGAAGATATGATGCATTTGATACCACTAAAGAGCAATCCTATTGAACACCTAAATTTTAATTTTAACAGCAATTAAACTTTAATTAATTTTTGAAGAGCTGATATGAGAACCATTCTTAACACTTACTGCAGCATAAGATTTAGCTCCTTCTCTAGCTGTGAAAGTCTGTCTCACTTAATCTTTACAGCAAGATTGCTGAAGATGTTATAGTACAGAAGAGAATACTTGAGAACAGGATTTGCTTGACTGAAAAAGAGACAACTGCTAGGAGTGGATAAATTAAATTTTAAAATCAAATCAAATCGAGAGTAGTAAGGTACTGTGCATTGGTCAAGTGAATTAAAATTAATGGATGGTCTTCTAATTATTAGTGGTAGAGAGACTTTGAAATGTATGATATGCTGCACAACTAAGTCTCCTATTTTAGTACATTAGGTGCACTGTCTACAATTACAATATGAATTTGATGAGGCTCTGGATTACAATGATTTCATCAGCAACAAACATGAAAACAAATGTTTAAGACACAGAAAGGAAAGAGAAAGGATTAGGATTTAAGGGGGCCTATAATTAGTTCACTAACATTAGAACACTAGAATTAAAATTAAAAATGTATATTAAATGGCAGAAGCTCAAAAACAACAGGGGAAAAAAGAGAAGTAAGCCATCACTACAATAAAATCACTTACCAGTATCTGAAATGTATGCATGTAGTTGTGCTGACTCGTCAGAAGAGACGTTTGAAAGGTCATCTAAGGACTGGAGGGAAGAAAAAGATCATCGGTATATCCCTCTATTAGGAAGGAGATTTTTGCTTATTCGCCTACTCATTTAATGTTAAAGCTCTTAATTCACAGTTTTGAATGGAACAGTTTTATAAACATAAATAGTATTAACATTATAAATATTTCCAATATCTGACAACTACAATTTCTGTTTTCATGTTGAGCCCCTATTTTAGAAGTTTCACTTCTACTAATTTCTATTAGATCTTCGCTATCTTTTAAAAAAAAACAAAAAAAAACAAAACAAAAACAAAACACAATTTGATGACCACCACCACTACATTTGTCACACCTTCATCTACTAGCCTTATTCCTGGCCCAAAAAAATAAAATAAAAAAAAAAATTAACAGAGATTTAGGTTTTCATCTGATTAAGGCTGCAAGTCTGTCACGGAGGCCACAGATTCCGTGACTTTCTGGGACCTCCATAACTTCTGCAGCTTGCTGGTGCGCCTGACTCTAGAGCCAGCTGTATTGCCCCCCAGGGCTAGCTGTACTGCCCCCGCCCCAGAGCCACGACCCACAAACACCAGTGGGCGCCCTGGAGCACTCAGCCCAGCACCAGCGGGTGCCCTGGAGCACCCCAGAACACCCAAGATTTAGTCATGGGTATATAATACAAGCCATGGACAGGTCATGGGGCAGTGAATTTTTGTTTATTGCCCGTGACCTATCTATGACTTTACTAAAAATACCCATTAAATCTTAGCCTTATATCTGATCTACGTGTACCCTCTTTTTATAGAGCATTTGCAAATGCAAAATAATATTATAGACATAGTAGATATTGGTATCAAGAATTAATAAATGTTATGTACTGTTGCTTCACATGATTGCACTACTCTCTTTTCTATCAAAATAAGTAAAAAAATATTACACAAGTTGATGAACTGGATGAAAGAACTACATCCTTTTAATTGAACTAAGAGTAGACAAAATATTCCTCAGCAAGAGATTTTTGCCCTTATGTCATATGTAGGAGTACATTGTCAGTTGGATTGATGCCTTGTCTCCCAGTTCACCATCTATGCCCCCAAAAGTGCCCATGTGTATTGGGGTATGCACCCCACACTGGCCTTGCAAGCGTTGGGTGGGGCCAGATGGGTCCCAAGCTACTAATTAGGCTGCAAGCCAGGGAGCTAATTGAGGAGGAATGGGCTCACCTGGGCAGGAACAGGCAGGGCCCGTAGAAAGCCAGGTAGCTAGCAAGAGGGTAGAGATTGGCAGCTAGGGAAGGTCAGTTACTCTCTGGAAAGGGGGAAGAGTGTATGAGTCTGCAGGAAGGCAGGCTGCACAGACTCTCTGAGAGGAGGGAGTGGAGAAGCTGGCAAACCCAGAGAAAGGGAGAACCAGTTAGGTAGAAAAAAGCCCAGGGAAACAGCAGCAAGGTCAAAGGCAGTTCAGGCCTAGGCTGCATGTTATCAGGTCCCTGGACTGGAACCCAATGTAGAGGGTGGGCCTGGGTTCCCTTACCAGCCACTGGGTAGTGGCTCAGGTCGCTGGAGACACCAGACAGACAGACAGTTGGTCTGGAAAGATTGTGATTTCCCTAGAAGGGGAAGGAAATAGTGACCTGACTGGAGGACCAAGCCCTGGACCTAAAGCGGCAGTACCGAGCGTGTGAGAGGCCACATACAGAGAGAAGATGATGGATGAAGAGACTACTGAGGAGGGCACAGCACAAGACGGAGCTAATTGTCAGAGCAACCAGCAGGAGGCATCATGAATGGAGAGGGAACCCAATCACACCATGTTTTCAGGATTTTTCATTAAGGACACATTTTACAGCTATTTGATATTAGTAATTACCCAGTTAACTTATTTGTTCTTGGATAGATTTCTAATGAACTAGATTTGGGGATGCAAATTATCTGCAAGTGCAAAAAGTGTGGGGACAATTGTGTTCACAAAAAGAGAGAATGGAGCTCTAGACATTAAGTTTTAATGTTACTGTATTTTTTAAAAATAGGGAAGACAAACAGTACGTTAAAGGTATTTACATGTATTGGTATCCTTGCCTCCTTTGGACATTATGTCCAGATTTTCAAATCCCTAACTAATAAATGTGCACATGAGGTGTACACGTGTAAGTGCATATTATTCATCTATACAAACCAGTAACCAGTTAAACTTCTGAGCAGCTTTGTGTGTGCACAGATATCTAGTTTATGTTCACAACTGTATATGCCTAGCTTTGAAACCTGATTCAGTTCCATTAAGCTAATATTTGTGCAATTTTATAGGCACAAGAGCATACACTTCTGGAAGAGATATGATGTGAAAAAACACCACTACCACCACCAGTGTAAATTCTATATTATGGACCCATTTAGATAATATCTGTATAACAATTTGAAAAATAGTTATTGTGCATGTACTATAATGGTTCTGTACGTCATCTTAAATCATTAGAATATATTTCAATATAACAGGTAAGATTCATCTACAATATAAAGCAACTGCAAAAAGTTAAGATACATCAGTATTGTATTTTAAAATTATCTTAAACGTAAGGTACAAAAATATACTTTGCTCTAACCATCTAAAATCTAAAACAACTGATTTACAAAAATTAGCTCTTAGGCTGAGACTGTCCTCCAACTAAGTCTGAAATACATTCTTATGATCAAGTTATAAACTGCTAAAAACGTAGTTTTATAATGGAAATGGTAGCAATCACTTAACTAGATTGGCCATGCTGGGAAGTGCATTGATTAATGAAAGTAAACTAAACACATTATAGTTACTCTATGATTATTTACCACAATAGGTAAGAAGGTGTGGGGGTGTTGGGGGGCGGGGGGTGTTATTTGGGTTTTTTGTTAGAGATATTACGACATTTAAAATTAGAAGTAGTTTTACATAAAAACTTTATACAAATTACATTTAGTGAAGCACAAATTAATCCAAATGCAAAAAAATATTTTGTCACCAAGACAGTTAATGTATTGCCGTGAGCTACAAAATATTGCAAGTCAGCGACCTTAGAAGTAACTTTTTTCCTATTCATAGATTGTTCTGCTTTATGTAACTAAGTGACACAAGGGAGCTGTATTATTTGAGTAGATATATATTCCACACATGGAACTCAGCCAGAAAAAAAAATCCACTGGTATTCAAACACCTGCACAAGCATTGCAAACCAGAAATAGCATTAAATGTTACAAACCTAAGAAAGTAAAAAGTTCCTCCACATATGCAGACCTTTTTAAAATAGCATATCCCACCACTAACAGGTCCTTTACACTCTGAGCAAATCATTTTTACAATAAGATTATGAAATGTGGTAATCAGAGTAAATGATATTTTAAAAGTTTAATACCAAATTCACATACATGCAGATAATACATAATTGTGTAGCTATCAAGGTTTTATACCTGCTTTAGTTTAGGGTGGCCGCACTAATTATGGTTGGGGAAGTTATGATTAAGTTATGCAGGTAAGCATAAAGACTAATAAATCCACCATTCCTTACCCCCATTAAGTATTCAGGATTTGCCAATATTAATAAAATAATACCACCACTACCACACGGAAAAACTATTGAGGAAATGTTTTTTTTGTTTTTAAGAATCAATATAGAAATCATAGTTGTGTGAAATTTTATAACCTACACTGTACACGCTACAGTAAGATTACTTCAGCTGAACTATTTTTCTCTAGTTTTTATTTTATGTATTTGATGGCACTTTATATATAGACCATTTCCTTTTAACAGTTGATTAGTCAGTTTCCCCTGTTTTTGTGTGTTTTATATAACAGATGAGAAGAAAAAGAAAATATGATTGCAAAACCACAAAAATTGACAGGGGAACTCCAAGATGTGTGTAGAATGATGATAAACTACTTTCAATTCATTTTTTAAAACTGACTAGCTTTCAAGTTAATTGTGGGGACTAGTGTTTGTATCCCTCTGCCTTTAGAGCCAGGTAACTAGATTATGATGAATCACACCGTAGAGACTCGGAGAGAGTCAAAGAATCCCCTAAAGAACAACCTAGAACATTTGCTAGGCATGAAAAGCAATTCAGATTTCAGGCCTTTCCAGACTTGAAGTAAGGGCTGAGCCCCAGTGTATAAGGCTCCCATCTCTTTCCTTGAGAACAGAGATGGGCTTCAAAGTCACCACACTTACGTACAGAAAACGGTCACAGGAGCACAGCTGAATCTTGCTCGGTCCTCAGCCAGGTGTAATTTAGGGGAACACACAGAGGAAAAGGAGGAAGCAAACTTGGGCAGGCTGATTTTTTTTTAAATGGCTGTGGATTGAAGCTGTGGAATGTGCTTAGGGATTTGGAATGTTAGAATAAGTCCTGTTGGAAAAAATTAGTGGCAAAAGGGCAGGTAAGGTGCTCAAAAGTGTATGATAAACAAGTTTATCATATAACTATTACCTTCACATATGTGGGAACACATACAAACTTTATAGCTACAAGTATTTATTAAAAATTACAGAGGAGTCAAATAAATGAACTGGTTCTTCGGTTCTGATTAACTATTTCAAAACTTTTATTCTAAAAGGAAATTACTGAGATCTGCAAGATTGATATTTATATATTTTGAAATTTTTTTTGTATAACTAATGTAAATCAGAATTTAGAATTTCATTTACAAACTTCTAAATTTGTTCAAGCCATATCTTGAAAGCTAATAATCTCTAGCAACCTTACAATTTCATAGGTGTATTATTTTTCAAAAAATTATTCCTTGTAGATTTGCATGGTTTCAAGGTGCTCCATCAATGTAAAAGGTATTTCATTTTCACCTAAGCTCATACCTATTTAGGAAATCATTTAGGAATGAATGTATGTTTCTACATAAATAAAAATAATTGTAGATGAATGTGTCCCATTTCCATGAAAGACAGAATAATAAATTGTTCATGTTTTAAAACACAGGGAAAGGGCTGAAAAGTAAATCTGTATTCTGTGGATAAATGAACAATTTTAGGTTTGCTTAATCAGTTCAGGTAGGCTTATGTTTTCAGAAAAGCAACTTCAGTAAAATCAAAACCCTCATGTCTACATACTTTAAACTATTCTATAAGGCTTCTATAATGTTGAAAAAAGCCTAAGGCACTTACCAAATTTATGCTGCTTGTAGGGGACCCATTAAAAGATTCTGCAGGAAAAAAATCAATTTAGAATTCAGAAAATACTTTCTAAACAGTTGCTGCATTTAAGAGTCATGCAATAGAAATAAAATGATCTCAGCTGAAACACAACAAAACATTACAGAAAAATAAATAATTTGTGGCACACACCCAATTCCAAGTGTCTAAGCTCCTAAAGGCTCCACCACAACATCTAAATGAAAATGTGTGTGCACCTGCAGCTAGAAAAGAACAGAGTATTCATACACTACAGAACAATTTGTGATTTTAGGTTCAGGGTATCACATGGAGGCATCATAGATGCTCAAGCGTTAAAAGTGCAAATATGAAAGTAACCTTAAGTTTGACTAAAATCCCTATATATTTTAGATTAACTATTGAATTTAGTCTCCAAATATAACATACTAACTTTGCTTGGGACAATAGAGCTGCTTTTCTTTGGTCAAATGTTTACTAACTTGCATAAAAAACGTTTTTTTGTCAGTTCCAGTTGAAGAATCGGTCATTAGAATCTCCAAATATTCCATATACCTTCCTATCATACATCAAATCCAGGCCCCTTTTAAAATTTAAACACAGAAAATCATTCCCTTGTTTGATATAACCAATCCGATTTCAAGGAAAAGCCAATATTCTGGTGGCTACTACCAGTTCTCCTCAGCAGAGATGCTGAAGAGCATGAGATATGTGAAGCTTTTGTGGTACCTATTGGTAGGGGGGACAGAAGCAATGCTCATTGCTGTTGCCTCGGCTCTGAGAAGCACTGGACAGCAGCACCAGGAGTAGCTCTCATAATACTGAAGATCTGGTGCAGAGGGAAAGAAACTGACTATTTCTCTGGTGCCTCTATCTAGGTTTTCCTACAGTCCTTGTTACTGTAGTATCAGAGCGCCTTGCCAGCATTAATGGATATTATTCTCACAACAGCATAGTGACATAAGAAGGTATTCCTCTCATTTTGCAGATGGGAAACTGAGGATCAGGGTACCACAGGGTGACTAAGACTAAAGGCTTGTCTCTACAAACAGTTAGTGCATGACAAGCTGTGGTGTAAAACTACCTTGCACTAGCCTTCTGCATGCTAATTGTCCATGTGGACCCTGCTACCACACACTAAAGTTATGTTTTGAAATGGCAGTAGATCAAATGGCAGCAGGCTATGGTAGAGTTACACCCCAGCTTGTCACGCACTAATTGTTTGTGTAGTCAAGCCCTCAGTGACTTGCCCAAGGTCTCAAAAGGAAGTCTGTGGTTGAGCCAGGAACCAAACCTTGGTCTCCCATGTTCCAGTCCAGTTCCCTATGCATTAGGCCACCATTCTTACAAGGGTAGCACAGAGCAAGGAAACAGGGCTGGGGGGCTGAGCACTTAGGGATAAGGCTATCCTTTAAGTCCCCAATTTTCCCAATCCATTCCCCCCAACCCCCATCCTCCCATATGCTCACAAACCGACGTCAGCTCCCCAGGTACACCATACAACAGCACACAGAAGTACTGGCAGGGGTGGGGCTGAGAGGGAAGCTGGGGCTTATAGGGGAAAAAGCAAGATTTGAAGTGGCGGTCTGGGATGGAGATGCAGAGAGAAACTTCGTTCAAATATCCAGTAGTTGCTCAGGACAGATCTATACTTACATGTAGCAGCACAACTGCACTGCTGTAGTGCTTCAGTGAAGATGCCACTGTGCTGATAGGAGAGCTTCTCCCATCAGCGTAATTAATCCACCACTGCGAGAGGCAGTAGTTATGTCGACGGGAGCTTCTCCCATTGATATAGCGCTGTCTACGCTAGGGGTTAGGTCAGTATAATTGCATTGCTACTGGGTGTGGATTTTTCACACGGTTGAGCAACATCGTTATACCAATGTAAGTTTGTAGTGTAGACCTGGCTTCAGAATGCAATTCCTCTTCCCTTTTCATCCTTTACCTGTCATCCAACATAAAGCACCACTTCTTCTCTTCATACATAAAGCCCAAATTCCCCCATTCCTCACTTACCTGCCATCCCTTCTCCCCCCACACACACATCATCACACCCTCTCTATAGCCAACCTTTGGCATGCACATTTGTGGTTGGTTATATGTTAGAAGTGCAAGGGATTTTATCATGAACATGAATAGCCAAACGCACTTGGATTTGTGTGAAGTTTGGCTGTTATGGCATGTGTTTGAAAGTTGCATTAACCTGCTATTTACTTCATGTAAAAACTATGTTTGCTTAAAGTTTCTAAGTGCACATCCCAACAACAAAGGATTTTGTTTGGGGCTAGCATACACACAAAGGAAGTCCCACACTCATGTCTACATGGAAATGTTAGCTCTTCTTTACTTTGTTATTCTTGCCTCATCATAAAAGGATAAAAAAGCCACCTTGTTTGTACCATGGGAAAGCCACGAATTGGCTTTCATTATGAAATATCTGGACAAACAGTCGGCTAGCAGCAAAAACCAAACATGGAATGTGATTCAATGAATGCCAAAACAATATCAGGACATCAGTTAAAGGAAATTTCTGTAATCTATTCATCATTATAGAGCTTACAAATAAACTAAGATTTTAAAACAAAGAATTTTATTCTGGAACCATAGAAAAAATATAAACATGTCCAATTTCTCTCATGAACGGAACTAAGGTGTGGTAATCAATTTTATCACTAATTTTTATTAATACAAAATAATGAGAAATATCGAAATAAAGAGAATAAAATGATATCAAAACTGCATTCAATATCAAATTTGGAGATAACATAGTTCCTTGTTTATATGGCACTGGTGAGACAATACCTAGAACACTACATTCATTCATTCATGGAGCATTTCAATAATAGAGAGATGTCCACAAACGGAAGGGAATTCTGAGGAAGCAAAATTATTAATGGAACAGAGTCACTAATATGAATTGTAAGAACTAGATTGTGAAGCTGGGTCAAATAACTAAAAAGGATATAATAAACATGCAAACTCTAAATCACAAGAATGGGTAGATATAAAGGGGTATGTCAAATAGTTTGGGGATGAAGCAGAAAAGTTGACAGAATACCCTGGGTTGTGTTTGACTGACATGACCTTCTCAAAGACAGTAGGGAAAACCCCATCAACTGAGCTATTTAAAACTGGACAAACATTGGACAACATATTGTAGTGAAAAACTATTTTGGCAGAAGTATAAATGATTACATCAAACAGGTCTCCAATTTATTCTTCTATAGACATTGCTACAGAAAACCACTAGAGGGCAGAAAAGTACACAACAATTACATCTTTCATCTTCAGCTGTTTCTCTACTTTGTTTATATGTATATACATTTTAGCATCTAGATTGTTTTTTTAAAAAGCCTCCATTATATTGGTAAGGATAAAACATGATGTAAGTTTAGTTATCCTCGAATCCTGTATCATTTTGTATAAATCATAAGAGAAAAACAGGGCTAAATCTGTATAACCTAGAACAGTGTTTCCCAAACTTGGGATGCCGCTTGTGTAGGGAAAGCCCCTGGCAGGCCAGGCCAGTTTGTTTACCTGCCCTGTCTGCAGGTCCGGCCGATCGTGGCTCCCACTGGCCGCAGTTCGCTGCTCCAGGCCAATGGGAGCTGCTGGAAGCGGCATGTGCCGAGGGATGTACTGGCCGCCGCTTCCAGCAGCTCCCATTGGCCTGGAGCAGTGAACCGCAGCCAGTGGGAGCTGCGATCGGCCAGACCTGCAGATGGGGCAGGTAAACAAACCGGCCCGGCCCGCCAGGGGCTTTCCCTACACGAACGGCATCCCAAGTTTGGGAAACACTGATCTAGAAAAAGACAACTCAGGAAACAGGATCATAGTCGGAGATAAAAATATAAAATAAAAAAGGGAGCTATTCCCAGGACAGATGATACAGAGGTGAGGAACAATGGCCTGAAGCTATAAAAACTAAGTTTTTAACTAGTTATTGAATTAAGACCTTTATTCCTCAATGGAATCTAGCACTGTTTAGAAGTGGCTATAGTAGTGATCATTTTTAAATTTTTAGAGAGCCTTCAGAACACTCCACATCTCATGCATTTTCATTTTATACTCACAAATAAGTGGTACACACACAATGCACATGTACTCATGTGCACAACAGTGTACACACTTTCATAAAATGAGCCATATTGCTTAATATGTCAGGACATAATGACATCACAATAGAGGTTGATTACATTTGGAAGTGAGTTGGCAAACTTCATCACTCCCCTTCACACAACGTATCTGGAGAAAATCTGAGTTAAAGCTAGATATTTATTTTACTCAGTGCCTCTAGTGGGAAAGCTTTCACTCAGCTTTATATAAAATCAGCTAAATCAGGAATCTAAAAGTAAAAATCTCAAGCTTTAGTTCATCACAAGGAGCAGTGATAAAGATAGCTATTAAATATATACCAATGACTGGATTACAATTTATCTATAAGTTTGTCATCTGTGACATACTGTATACATTTAATTTAATAAAATGAATCTAAATACTGTTTAACATCAGATAATAAAGTTAAATAAAATGTGTAACTCTTTCAGAACTCCACATATAGCAGGAATGCTTGTTTTTCTCTTCCATTCTATCAATAAAAAAACAGGTCCAAGAGAATGAGATCTAACTAGTTCTAAAATCTTGAAGGACATGGTGACCATGTAGAACGGAATGTGGGAAGGCAATACAGCAAACCAATATACATTTATAATTTGAAAAGTCAGACTGAAAATTCTGATTGCTTGACTGCTTAATATTTAAGTGGAAATACAAAGCTAAAAAGGAAAAGGAATAGTTCATGACCTTACCTCCTTCCCCATCATCTGATCCTCTGAAACTAGGATCCTTCAGCATATCCAGTTCAGCTAACATGCGCACATACAGAGCATTTTGTTTGAATGAAGGGTAAAATCTTTCATCCCGCAGCATCAATTCATACACCTTATTGAATTAAAATACCAAGATTACCAAAGCTAATAGTTAACATAAGTTTCTAAATACACATTTTTATTAAAATCTACATTTCAAACTTTTTATGTGAACACAACATCTCTCTCACACACACACTCCCTTTTTGGGGGTTTTCTTTAAATCCTGTTGCTGTATTATACAAATGCTTTGGTTCACATGAAGCACAGTTAACAATGCACTTTTAAAACAAGGTGTGATATTACTGGTTCTAATAATATTTCCCTTTGAAAGTATAGAGAATAACTGCTCAACCAGACAAAATCTTGTTTACCAGTAAAAAGGTTAAAAAATGTCACCCCCTTTGTTGTATATATATTTTCCCTTTTTTCACATCTAATAGCTCCCTAATATTTTAACAGCATTTCTGGAAGTTATTCATTGCAATAGCAACATACTTGCAAAAAAACTTGCCTAAAAATTTCCTCAGGCACAAAAATCTACTAACCCATCCGTACCTTGTTGACATTATTAAAAGTAGTGGGACTTAAGCACATGTTTAAATGTGGTCCTCAATAAGGATGCTTTCCTAAATTGGAGCTTTAACACACAGATATCAATATCACCCTAATTAGAACAATGCCAAAAATTACTATCATATGTACATCTTTTTTCCCCACTTGCTTTTAAAACAATGAACCAGTTATGAGGTCTGTGTACTGGAACTGTAAAACAGCATAGGATGACTAATTTGAATCTTAGATACTTTGGAGTGACTAATTTTTTAATGAAAATTGAAGAAAAGTTTGATTGTTGCTGATAAATCCAGTAGAAGGGGGGAGGGGGGTGGAGGAGGAGGGAATACAAAAATTAATGATTTTTTTATTTAAATTAAATTACAGGCTTATTTAATCAAATAAAGTTATTCTAAATTAAATTTGAATTTGATAGCCTATATTAAGGCCTAAATTTATTATAATCTATTAAAATCATTTAAATTAAATACAAAAATAAATATTAAGCAGTATTTTGCCGCCCAGTTGTAAAGAAAGTCAAACCCCTGAACAGGTGGAAGTCACTAGTTAAGCACCTGGAACCAGCCTTTAATGAAGGGCTAAAACCAGCTTTTGACAGCACTAGCTTCTTCTGCAAGGGTAGAAAGAATATTTTCTTCATGTCAGATTATTCAACTACTTCAGTTCAATGACTAATCCATTCAAAGTTAAGAAACCAATTGGGATTAGAAAAAGCAGGAATGCTTGTTTTCTTCTTCTATTCTATGAATAAAAAACTAGGTCCAAGAGGATGAAAGCTAACTAGTTCTAAAATCTTGAAGGACATGGTGACCAGAAACAATCAGTTCAATTCACTAACTACAGATAATACTTCCTTTAATATATCAGTTTTTGATCAACTTTTATGTATCCAGCATATTTAAGGTAGTTTTATTTAATTCAACAAATTAAAATGCTATTTTGACAAAAAAACACACAGGAAAATTTTTTATTAATAAAAATGAATCATTCACCATTTTCTAACAATAAAAAAAGCCAAAATTAAGAATCTGAATAAATGTAAGTCAAGCTACGTAGCTACTTAAATGAGTATAGATATAATATATCTTCCTGGTTAGTAACAAGTACCACCAAATTTAGTGTAAAGGCTGCATTCAATTGCAAGTCCATATGTTTTAATGGTTACCACAAATAAGAATCAAGGTGTTTTTGTCTTAACTAAAAAATACAAATACAAAACATGATTAACATCAACTATTTAAATCAAGGTTTCCTGCTTGCTGATTTAAATCATTATTAAATTCAGCAATTTAAATAATTTTGATTTAAATCAATCCACCTTGCTGTAATGAGTCTTAATAATTCCTATTAAATAAAGAGTGAATATGTTATACCTTTCTCTGAATGTCATCGAAGATTTCAGGTGTTGGTTCCTCAAGGTTCAATGTTTCTGCCAGTTTTGCTACCAAGGAGTCATCAATATTAACTCTTGGAGATGCCTGTCACAGAGATCTAAATCAATGTATGTAGTGTTTAACTTAAAAAAACCAACACCACTCCATTTGAAAAAATTAAACCCCAGCCTTAATACAAAATAGGGCTATAAATAAGAAACACACAAAGTAATGACTCTGCAACAGTTACTGAAAATCAAACATAAAAATGCCCTGTGGCATGTTACTCTTTGATGCATGCATACAGCTGCTATTCAGTTAATGAGAGTTATATGAATCAAGGGGAACACAAAGAGGAGTTCGAGAGGGAGGTTTGTGGGAGGAAGACGTAATATAATCGCTATGGTTAGGAAGGGCTGCATTGCCAGTGCCAATGCTACTCCTGTCTCCTCCACCTGCGCCTGTATCCAGACAGACAGCCTAACCATGGATGCCTCTATCCAGATCCTGGTGTGGATTTGCAGAGACTGTGGCCTGCATTTCCCACTCTCAGAAAGCCAGGCTGGGAGGGACCATCCAGTGTGAAAGGTGCTGGTGGAATCTCTCAGGAAGCAGGAGAGCTACATTAGGAGGTGGCTAGGCTGAGGAGCATTCATGCCCATGAGCAATTCCTTGAGCGTATTCATATGGAGACATCCAAGGCTGAGGAAGCTATCCAGCTTCAGAAGATTGCTGTCACACCAGCGGAGGAGGAGGAGATGGCTCTGTCACAGGGAGGACACTGGCAGCTGGTTACCTCTGGCAGCAGGCAGTACTGTACCCCTACTCCCAACCCACCCACCATGGTGATGGAAAACCATTATGGTGCCATGGCAGCGAGCAATGAGGAATCACCCCCAAAGATGGAGGAGAAGCCATGTACCCCCAAGGCTGGGAGGATCACAGCCACCATTCCCAGGAGGAAACGTAGGGTAGTGGTGGTTGGTGACTCTCTTCTGAGGGGGACGGAGGCACCCATCTGTCGCCCTGACATAGCAGCCTGGGAGGCATGCTGCCTGCCAGGGGCCCGTATCCGAGACGTTACAGAGTGATTATCAAGGATCATCTGGCCCTCAAACTAGAACCCCATGCTACTCATCCATGTGGACACTAATGATACTGCGAGGTATGACACTCTGCAGATCAGAAGTGACTACAGGGCTCTGGGACTAAGGGTGAAGGAGTTGGAAGCGCAGGGGTGTTCTCTTCGATCCTTCCGGTCAAGGGTAGGGGCCCAGGCAGAGGCAGAGGCATCCTGGAGTTGAATGCCTGGCAGCATGGATGGTGTTGCCAGGAGGGCTTCAGCTTCCTTGACCACAGGATGCTGTTCCAAGAAGAAGGACTGCTAAGCAGAGATGGGGTCCACCTATCAAGGAAGGGGAAGGGCATATTTGGATACAGACTGGCTAACCTAGTGAGGAGGGCTTTAAACTAGGTTTGAAGGGGGCAGGTGACTAAAGCCCACAGGTAAGTCAAAAACATGAAGACTTGGGAGAGGGGTTGTAATTTGGGGGGAGCATGGGCTGTTATAGCAGGGATAAGGCGGGGCCAAGACAGAACTTGGGGGGGAAGAAATCAAATCAGCATCTTAAAGGTCTGTATACTAATGCGAGAAGTATGGGGAATAAGCAGGAAGAACTCTAAATGCTAGTAAATAAACACAACTATGATATAGTTGGAGAATACGCATGACTGGAATATTGGTATAGAAGGGTACAGCTTGCTCAGGAAGGACAGGCAGGGGAAAAAAGGGAGGAGGTGTTGCCTTATATATCAAAAATGTACACAATCAGACTGAGGTTGAGATGGAAAGAGGAGACAAACTTGTTGAAACCTCTGGGTAAGAATAAAAGGGGCAAAAGCAAGGGTGATGTCATGGCAGGGGTCTACTAAAGACCACCTAACCAGGAAGAAGAGGTGAATGAGGCTTTTTTTTTACACTAGCAAAATCAGCCAAAGCACAGGACTTGGTGTTGATGGGGGACTTCAAGTACCCAGACATCTGTTGGGAAAAATCACACAGCAGGGCACAGATTATCCAACAAGTTCTTGGAATGTATTGGAGACAATTTTTTATTTCAGAAGGTAGGGAAAGCTACTAGGGGAGAGGCTGTTCTAGATTTGATTTTGACAAATAGGGAGGAACTGGTTGAGAATTTGAAACTGGAAGGCAGCTTGGGTGAAAGCAATCATGAAATGGCAGAGTTCATGATTCAAAAGCAATGGTAGGAGGGAGAACAGCAAAATAAAGACAGTGGATTTCAAAAAGGCAGACATTAGCAAACTCAGGGAGTTGGTAGGTAAGATCCCATGGAAAGCAAGTTTAAGAGGAAAAACAATTGAAGAAAGAGACATTATTAAGGGCACAAGAGCAAACTATCCCACTGTGTAGGAAAGATAGGAAGTATGGAAGAGACCACCCTGGCTTAACCAGGAGATCTTCAATGATCTAAAAATCAAAAAAGAGTCCTACAAAAAGTGGAAACTAGGTCAAATTACAAAGGATGAATATAAACAAATAACTCAAGTATGTAGGGACAAAATTAGAAAGGCCAAGGCACAAAATGCGATCAAACTAGCTAGAGACATAAAGGGTAACAAGAAAACACTCTACAAATACATTGGAAGCAAGAGGAAGACCAAGGACAGGGTAGGCCCATTACTCAATGAGGGGGGGAAAAACAAGAACAGAAAATGTGGAAATGGCAGAGGTGCTTAATGACTTCTTTGTTTCAGTTTTCACTAAGAAGGTTGGTGGTGATTGGACATCTAACAAAGTGAATGCCAGTGAAAAAGAGGTAGGATCAATGGCTAAAATAGGGAAAAAAGTTAAAAATTACTTAAACAAGTTAGATGTCTTCAAGTTGCCAGGCCCTGATGAAATGCATCCTAGAATACTCAAGGAGCTGACTGAGGAGATATCTGAGCCATTAGCGATTATCTTTGAAAAGTCATGGAAGAGAGGAGAGATTCCAGAAGACCGGAAAAGGGCAAATATAGTGCCAATCTATAAAAAGGGAAATAAGGACAACACGGGGAATTACAGACCAGTCAGCTTAACTTCTGTACCCGGAAAGATAATGGAGCAAATAATTAAGAAATCAATTTGCAAACACCTAGAAGATAATAAGGTGATAAGTAACAGTCAACACGGATTTGTCAAGAACAAATTGTGTCAAACCAACCTGATAGCTTTCTTTGACAGGGTAACAAGCCTTGTGGATGGGGGGAAAGTGGTAGACGTGGTATATCTTGATTTTAGTAAAGCTTCTGATACGGTCTTCCTAACTGTCAGGGTGGTTAAGCACTGGAATAAATTGCCTAGAGAGATTGTGGAATATCCCTCATTGGAGATTTTTAAGAGCAGGTGGGACAAACACCTTTCAAGGATGGTCTACATAATACTTAGTCCTGCCATGAATGCAGGGGACTGGACTAGAGACCTCTTGAAGTCTCTTCCAGTCCTATGAGTCTATGATTCTACATAAATACATTTGAATGCGTTCAAACTGTTTTTGTAAAAAGTAAAGTAATACTAAGGCATACTTTAAAAAAAAATTAAAATAATACATATTTGTTTTAATGTTTTTTGTGAATTTGCTGTTTGTGAAATATCTCAGTTGGAGGATACAGGAAACTGAAGTCTTCTTAATAATTATTGTACAACATGGTCAACAAGAATATAAATATACCCCACAGAGAAAATCTGTCACCTCTGAAGGAACCCAGGGGAAAGACTAACAGTCTTCAAGTCAATTCAATCAATGATTTCTAATTATGACACAGGTATTTTTTGTGTATATCCAACCTGGACTACAGCTACCAATCCATATCTGCCCCTAAGCTTCAAAAGACAACAATTTCTGGTCAACACCAACCTGGCATGTATTTAAAACAAGTGAAGACTCATTATATAACTGAAGGAAAAAATATGCTGATAAAGAAATATTACTCAACAGATTTGGATAGAAATTCGTTGAAGACATCTGTGTGAGACAGGGTTAGTGAATTTTATGAGCACATAAGAAGCATTTACTCATAGAATCATAGGACTGGAAGGGACCTTGAGAGATAATCTAGCATTCATGGCAGGACTAAGTATTATCTAGACCATTCCTGACAGGTGTTTGTCTAACCTGCTGTGATAAATGAAGTGGGGGGGAGCTTTTATGGACACCCAGACAGCTACCTATAAAGTCCCTCTTGGTGGCTGTTCTCTACTTGCTTTACCTGTAAAGGGTTAGCAAAATCCCCCCAGGTAAAGGAAATGGAGTGGGCATCTGACCAAAAGAGCCAATGAGAGGGCTAGAACTTCTTAAAATTGGGAAAAAACTTCCCTTTGTCTGGGTGTTGTGGTTCTCCGGAGAGCGGAGAGAGAGAGCAGCAATGTTGTAAACAGCTGTAAGCCAGGTATGATTATAGATTATCAATTCATACCTCGAACCTACTGAAGCCTCAGATATGTAAGTAAATTAGGGAATGTCTAGAAAGACGCGAGTAGGGTTATTTCTTTTATTTCTTATCGGCTTATGGACTCCTCTGTGCTAAACCCAGATGCTTTTGTTTGCTTGTAACCTTTAAACTGAACCCCCAAGAAAGCCATTTCGGGTGCTTGATTTTTGGAATTGCTTTCTTAAAATCTAGCAAAAGCCTACGTTCCAGATGATTTTCTTTCTTACTGTTTTTAATAAAATTTACCTTTTTTAAGAATAGGATTGGAGTTTTGGTGTCCTAAAAGATTTGTGCATATGTTGTTTAACTAGCTTGTGGCAACAGCTAATTTCCTTTGTTTTCTTTCTCCACTCTTCCCTGAAGTGGGGGTGAAAGGGCTTGAGGGTACTCCACAGGAAGGAATTCCCAAGTGCGTCTTCCTGGGTTCCAAAAGGGGCTTTGCATTTGGGTGGTGGCAGCGTTTATCAAGCCAAGGTCAGAGAGAAGCTGTAACCTTGGGAGTTTAATACAAGCCTGGAGTGGCAAGTATTAATTTTTAAAATCCTTGTGGGCCCCCACCTTCTGCACTCGAAGTGCCAGAGTGGAGAATCAGCCTTGACACCTGGTCTTAAAAGTCTCCAATGATGGAGATTCCACAACCTCCCTCGGCAATTTATTCCAGTGCTTATCCACCTGGACAGTTAGGAAGTTTTTCCTAACAACCTCCCTTGCTGCAATTTAAGCCCATTGCTTCTTGTCCTATCCTCTGAGGTTAACAATTTTTCTCCCTCCTCCTTGTAACAACCTTTTACATACTTGAAAACTGTTATGTCCCCTCTCAGTCTTTTCTTTTCCAGACTATACAAACCCAGTTTTTTCAATCGTCTCTCATAGGTCATATTTGCGAGACCTTTAATCATTTTTGTTGCTCTTCTCTGGACTTTCTCCAATTTATCCACATCTTTTCTGAAATGTGGCGCCCAGAACTGAATGCAATACTCCAGTTGAGGTCTAATCAGCGCAGAGTAGAGCGGAAGATTTACTTCTTGTGTCTTCCTTACAACACTCCTGCTAATGCATCCCAGAATGATGTTTGCTTTTCTTGCAACAATGTTACACTGTTGACTCCCATTTAGCTTGTGGTCCACTATGATCCCCAGATCCCTTTCCTCAGTACTCCTTCCTAGGCAGTCATTTCCCATTTTTGTGTCTGCAACTGACTGTTCCTTCCTAAGTGGAGTGCTTGGCATTTATCCTTATTGAATTTCATCCTATTTACTTCAGACCATTTCTCCAGTTTGTCCACATCATTTTGAATTTAATCCTATCCTCCAAAGCACTTGCAACCCCTCCCAGCTTGGTATCGTCTGCAAACTTTATAAGTGTACTCTCTATGCCATTATCTAAATCATTGATGAAGATACTGAATAGAACCAGACCCAGAACTGATCCCTGTGGGACCCCACTCATTATGCCCTTCCAGCATAACTGTGAACCACTGATAACTCTCTGGGAACGGTTTTCCAGCCAGTTTTGCACCCACCTTATAGTAGCTCCATCTAGTCTGCCCTAGTTTGTTTATGAGAAGGTCATGTGAGACAGTATCAAAGCTTTACTAAAATCCAGATATACCACATCTACCGCTTCCCCCCACCCACAAGGCTTGTTACCTTGTCAAAGAAAGCTATCAGGTTGTTTTGACACGATTTGTTCTTGACAAATCCATGCTGATGGTTACTTATCACCTTATTATAGTCTAGATATTTGCAAATTGATTTCTTAATTATTTGCTCCATTATCTTTCTGGGTACAGAAAGATAACTGTGCAGTAACTGGTTCTTCAAGATATGTCCTTCTCCCTCCCTCAATGGGTGTTCCACATTAGGTGCCCAGGTGCCTCAAGCCCTTGATTGGAGATTTTCTGTTAGCAATGTCCATTCAGCCCACGCATGCACTATATACTACTTCGTGCCGCACATGAGCTATATAGGGCTGTGTGGGTGAACCACCCTCAGTTCCTTCTCTATCTGAACATCCAACAAGAACAGTCCACAGCAGAGGGGAAAGAGGGTGGGTAGTGGAGTACCCACAGGGTTAATCATCTTGAAGAACCAGAGTTACACTACAAGGAGAGTAACCTTTTCTTCTTCAAGTAGAATACCTATGGGTGCTCCATTTCAGCCCGAGCTGTATCCTCACAGAGAGGGAAGGAGGTTTGAAATCAAGTCAAAGACTAAAGACAGTACAACAGAACCAAGTGTTACATCAGATCTGATGGCCTGGACCAAGGTGCTTAGAAAAGGTATGCATCGAAGCCCATGTAGTAGGTCTGCATATCTCAGACACGGAAATGTTTTTGAGTAAAGCTGTGGAAGTTGCTTTTGATCTGTAATGAGACAAAATTTAGGTGATTTTTTGGTCCTATCCCGATAAAAGGCCAATGCCCAGCCTACATTTAATGTATGAAGGTACATCTCCTGCTGAGATTTATGTGGTTTGGAAAAAACACTAGTAGATTAATAGACTAGTTAAGATGGAAATCAAACAGCACCTTAAGTAAGAACTTTGGATAGGTCATAAGGAGACGTTGTCCTTGAAAAATACAAGTGGGTGGTCCGCCATCAACGCTCCAATTTCTCCAACCCTGCGGGCTGACATGATAGCTTCTAGAAAGGGTGTCTTCATAGATATGTGAAGCAAAGAGTAGGTCGACATAGCTATCTTATGGAGCCTCTGTTTTAACCTAAGTACCAGGCTGAGATCAAGTCAGTAGTATCCTTAACCTGAGGGTAAAGATTCCCCAGATCCTTAGTAAGTCTCAAGAACATAGGGTGATCAAAAATAGAAAACCCCTCTAGTGGGGAATAAAATGCTTATATTGTGGCAAGATGAACCTTAATAGAGCTGATAAACCTGGCTGTTTTTAAGTCCAGCAGATAATCCAAGACAGCTGAGAGCAGAGAAGATTCAGGGATATGGTGGTGATGGTGACACCCGTGGTTGAAACTTTTCCATTTCTGAAAGTAAGTAATTCAAGTTGACTCCCTTCTAATGTTTAGTAATACTTGTTCTACTCCTGACGAGCAGGTGGATTCTATTCCCATGAACCATCTAGGAACCATGCTTGGAGATGGAGGACTCCTGCCTGCTCTTGGAATTAGTGGTGTTGGAGGGAATGTAGAACAGGCCCTTTATCCAAAGAAGGAGAAATGCTTCTCCCAAAGAGAGGCAAACCCATGCCTTCTTGAATAAGGGGCACTTCCTGTTGCTGGATGTGGTGAATAGGTCACCTGTGGAAGTCCCCACCTCTAGATATCCCAAGAAGGATTTGAGAGCCCAACTCCTGTTCATAGTGCTGAGAGAAGCACCTGCTGAGCATATCGTCTGTGACATTGTGGATTCCAGGAAGGTAAATGGCTGATATCTGAATCTGATGGGCTATACACCAGTTCTATAATATTACAACTTCAGTGCACAGGGAGGGGATCTTGATCTTCCATTTGTTGATCTAGAACATGCAAGCCATATTTTCCAACAAGATTCTGATGGATATGCCCTTGATGAGGGGTAGGAACTAAAGGGAGTTGATGTCTGGCTGGGGAGTAGACTGTCGCTAGCCACATTTGAAGGGGGCGCAGTCTTAGCTTCACATGGCAGATGACAAGTGCATGCTGCCATGTGACCCAATCGTCTGAGACAGACCCAGGCCATGGTGAGTGGATGTGCTGTGACACTGGCAATTAGATGAGACATTGCCCTGAACCTGGCCTCTGGCAGAAATGCTCTGGCTCCGGTAGAATCGCATACTGCCCTGATAAACTCTATCTGTTGGACCAGGACTAACATTGATTTTTGTTGGTTTCTCAGCAGGCCCAGAGCCCAACAAATGGCTTGCAGCATTTCAATGCTGTGTTAGACGTGGGCCCTGGAGCAGCCTTTGATGAGCCAGTCGTCAAGGTACGGATAAACCTGGATACCCCGATGCCTGAGGTAGGCCACCACCACCGACATGCATTTCGTAAACACTCTGGGCGCTGCTTCCAGGCCAAATGGGAACACAGCAAATTGGTAGTGGGCTGTCCCAACTATGAAACGTAGGAACCGCCTGTGAGCATGGAATATCGATATGAGAAAGTAAGCTTCTTTTAAATTGAAGGCAGCATACCAGTCTCCTGGATCCAGGGAAGGAATGATGGAGGCCAGGGAGACCATGTGAAACTTCAACTTCTTGAGATACTTGCCCCTTAAATGCAGTGGGACGAGGAGATGCTTGTGAGAAGGGTCCCTGAAGAGGGACGGGGAGGGATAGAAATAAACTGGAGAGTATATCCCCCTGCTACTGTGCTGATGACTCACCGGTCCAATGTTATAGAGGCCCAGGCAGGGAGGAAGGGGGACAGACGGTTGGAAAATAGGGGAGCAGAATCCAGGACACAGGCTATGTCACCCTCAAGCATACCCTCAAAATGCTTGCTTACCACCAGTTGGTTATGGGTGGAGCTCGAATGAGCAGAGGATGCCGGCTTTTAGGTTTTCAATTTGTTTTCCTTCGTCTAAGTCAACCAACTTTTGAGTACCTTATATGCATTGAGTTTTACAGGACAGGCAGTCATCAGTGCTGATGCCAGCATCCCTTTACAGACCTGCCAGCAGGAACTATTTACCCTAAGCTTGATGCAAGTGAAATCATTCAGGTATCAACTGCAACACATCTGTTTTCTTGTAACAAGTTTTTCACCAAATCTATTTCACAGCAAGTTAGCTTCTGATCATTCTAAATTCAACTAAGAGTTCTGACACTGCAGTGTACATTTTAAAACAACATTCCACAAATACTTACCAATTCAAAAATTAGTAAATTATTTCAAAAAAGAATATTCCTACCTTCTCTGATAAGTACTGCTCATAAATTCCAACTGCAGCTGCTCTTAATAGGCCTTTGGTTTGATTAGTCTGATGTTTTCCATCTCTCTGCCGGCTTAGTAACACCTCCAGCTGTTGCTGTGCTGTAACCCTGTACCCTTCCACTGTCATCCAGAAGAAGAGATGTGCTTGGCCTCCAGTCTGCTGCATATAATCTACAAAATCAATCATCATTATTGTAATTATACCTGTTAGGATAAAAACACATCTTAAGAACTCACGCATCCTGATGTAAAAAATGACTAGGTCAGAAACATTAACTAAATTAGGAAAAAGCTTCAGGATTTGATTATGGTTTTCGATAAGACTATAACACTGACACTCAGAGTCACTGTCAGAAATGCCCCCCAACACGCCCAATAGGATACTCATAAGACTTCATCAAAAAGCAAAGTCTGGAGGAAAGTATAGAACTAGGGCTGTGTTTTATATTAAAAAATGAGCACATCACAACTTAATTGTAGCCACAGCCATATGAGATATAATAGGACTGTGTGCAGCATGGTAGGAGCCAAGAGGAAATTGAGCCTGGGATAAAATTGGGTCCCTTCACAGAAGTCTAAAAGTTAATTTTTATTTAATCCTTGCAATGTCAGGGCACAACAGAATAAACTGACACTAAGTGAAACTTGTAAATGAACTTCACTCCTTTATCAATTTTGTGATTTACTGAAGATGCCAACAATCTAAAGACAGACATTCTTATTCTTGCATATGAATACATTTTAGAGATATTAAAACTAATGCTTTTTAAAAGTATCTTTAAACAAAGGACATTTTTGGAGACTTCTACAAGTCCTGCAATCCTCAAAATTCTGGCATAGTGGATACTACCATAAATAGTCTCAATAGGACTACCTAGAGTATGAGGCAATGCAGAGGCAACTCGTGGGGTGCATGTGGGGTCATGTCCCGTCCCACCCAGATTTCGCTGGCTGGGCCCCTTCCGTGTGTGGCAGCTCCGTGGGGAAAGGCAGCAGCAAAACAGCTGGGAACTGCAGGGAGGGTCCACTACTTTAGCTCCACAGGGAGAGGCAGAAGACACCTGGGAGTTGCAGGGAGGGGCCACTAAGGGTAAGAAGGGATGTGACTCAAACTGTTGAGGGGGCGGGAGAGAACCTTTAAATTGTGCCCCACCACTATCAGCAGGTACCAGTCATCTCTGAAGCAATGTGGTCATAATTTAATAAATTTGTTCAATTTAAGAGATATTACCAGCTCCAGCAATATTCCTATTTCAAAGGGAAGGAATGTCCAGACAGAGAATCTTTCAAAAGAAACTTAAGTGACACCACTGTAAACATTCACTGAATCAGTCTTGCAGTTAAAACTCTATGTCTGAAAACTCTTTCAAGCTGATTTCAACATAAAGTATGAAGTTAAGAATATCATCAGTTTAATCCTGGACTCATCATGGCACAGACGAAGTTTCAATTCCCTCCAAAAAGGATCATGTATAGTTATGGCACAAGAGTGTATTAGTTCATATGCATGTTCTTACCTCAGAAAAAATAATATTTTTTTCCCCACAAAGTTAGCATTTTCTTACCCATAAAAAATTGTAGTGCAACATTGTCTACCAGAATGTTGTCCAGAGGGACTGTGCAAAGTTTTCCAAAGTTTGCTGCCAGTTTCACAGTATCTATTTCCTGTACAATATAGGATACAGCATTGATAAGTTAATATATTATTTTATTGTCTTTTTATATTTTTTAAATTACTACCAAAAACTGTTTATATAATGTAAACAGATGTACTTTAACTACAGCAAACTGTTTGGGGTTTGTTTGGTTTGGTTTTTAAAATGCTAGTTTACAGGATCACTGCTATCACCACAATTTTTTGTTTGTGTAACTACTTATAACAGAGTTTGTTTACAGCATAGATGATTCATGCCCTCTGGGGAATTGGATTCTACCCCTGCCACAGAATTCCTGTGGGGAAGTATTTTAAACCTGACTGTTCACAAGTGGCCACTAAGTGTGTAGATAAGAAAATGTTCATCACAACCTTCTGAAATATTTTCTAAAGAAATTATTAGAGCCATCTTAAAAATGATCTGACAACCTCAAATCCTGCAGTCAATTCATCAGCACTCTATGATATATAATATGATATAGATTTGTCTGCATTGATATCTGACTTCCATTAGTTATTTTATTGATTATATTACAGTAGTGTCAGGGGCCCAAGTCATGGACCAGAGCCCTACTTGTTAGGTACTGTGTTGGTCAATAAGCACAACCCACATAATCTTTATGCCCCATCCAAGCTTAAAGCTCAACTAATGGAGTCCCAAGAAACAGGACAAAGTCAGATATGCTACAGTAAGAATGCCAGCAGTTTTTCAAACGTCACAAAAAGTAGAGGCTGGAGACTAGGTGCAACTGGAGAGGCTGTTAGAACAGAGGAAGCAAGTCGGACGAATTTCTGACACACAAGAACTTCCAAGCAGTGCAAAAAACCATTGGTACTTTTAAACAAGTGACAGTCTGAACAACAAACTGTACTTCAAAAAAGAACACTACCACCAATAAATAGGCAGCAACGTTATGAACTCCTACAGCTGAAAAACAGGGACTTGATCTAAGGGCCTCCAGACTGAGCTGCTTGCTGCATGAACTTCCTAATCAGAGGCAGGAATTCAATTGATGATGTAGAGAAGCTAAATCCCAGGAGGTGAACTCATGTGTCAGAGAAACTGTTTTCTCTTAATTCTTAACTTCATTAGTCAGCTATGCAGCTTACTTCAGTTCTTTTCTAATTGGAAGAGTTTAAAACCAAGATCATTTAAAAATATATTCAAGATTTTGAAAGGTTTGAAAATAAATCTGAAATATGCAATAGTTATATGTAGCATAATAGCTATATATTTATAAATATAGCACTACATAACATTTTCTAACAGAAGCTTTGGTAGGTGAATTTTCCATATAAAGTTGAAAGTATGAAGGTGCAACTTTAGCTACACAATTACTCAGTATACAGTTCAATATGTTCAGTATATATACTAAACAGTATAAACTCAAGGGCTATAGTCATATTTTTCCCTTAATGAACTAGAGAGATATTGTGACAATTTCTAGCAAGTCTTCGACAATTTCACATTATCATTTACAATTAAAACAAACATCAGAAAGAGTATTAATAGAAAAATAGTACTTACTTTTCCTGACTGCAACCTCTGTATTCTTGAATCACATACTTTAACAACATATAATAAGCTGTTTATCTGATTTTTTATAGTATTGATATCTGAAAACAAAACATCACAAGAACTAAGTCTAAAGACGACTGAAGTAGAAACAAATTAGTGATTAAACAATTGATTTGAAGTATATTATCAATTTAAACACACTTTTAAAAGATACATATTTTTTCTTGTTTTGTTCTTATGTAAGGACACCTACCAGAATGGATATCACTGTCAATATTTACAGTGAAGTGGGATTTTTTTTAGGTTTTTTTTTTCCCAATTTAATTTCTACTGGAAGAACTGAATTACAGTTAAGTAGTCTTTTTCCTTCCGTCCTCAATATAACTTTCAGTTATTATTTAAAAAGTTGAGAGTAATCCATCATCAATACATGAAGCACTACTGAAAGTCAGAACCAGTCAGGCAGGTTTCAACCAGGACATTTGACTTTTATTAAAATATTAATTTTGTTAGAACAAAACCTATCAAGACACATGATTACTGTTAGAAACTATGATAATGGCCACCACAGAAAGGGGAATACAGATGGAGGCAATCAGTCTTTGATCTTAAGCATCAAAGAAAACTTAGGTTTGAATCTTTCACATAACATTTTTAATAGCACTCATAATTAACACTATTTAGTAAGGTAAGAGTTCAAATTTTAACACTCTTCCTGTAATTACCAAAAAAAAAAAAAATTTGTTAGCTTTTGCCTATTTTATTTCTTCATTAAAATAAAAATACTAACCATCTCCTGCTGTATCTAAGGATCGAAGATATTGCAGTTCTTCTCCAGCCTTATCTCTTACCGCTTCCAGCTCCCCTACATTGTCACTTAATTTAATAACATTCATGAAGGCCTCATAGTTACAATTGGAATCACGAATCTGAAATAGACAGAAAATGTACAACCCAAATTATGCAGAAGAGAAAAATCTATGCATAGTGTATGCTTCTTCATGGTGAACTGGAATCAGACAATTAGGGAAAATTGTAATTTTAACATATACTGTATAGTGCCATCACTTTAAAAGCATCACAGTTCATGGCAGCCATGAAATTCAAACTGCTTTCTTAGGATTGCGCCATCTATGGAGAAATAAATCCTCGTGGCAGTTTAAACCTCCAAACTTGGTTTTCAATTAGGAAATTCTATTTGAACCTGTAGACTTTTTTTAATTAAAAGCTAAATTTTTTAAAGAAATTGTAAGAACTTTCTGTTCTGAACAAAGACCAGATTGTGGGGGCCCACAGTAATTATGTGCCTGCCATGTTTAAAGCAACAGATTCTGTCATTTTGCTATCACATACAGATCCACACTTGTGTGTTTTGAATTGTTGTTCCTGGCATCAGGAATGATATAAAGACCGTACAGCATTTAAGGGTTTCCCCACATTCTATCAAGGAAAAAGGTCAGAACTGTAAGGAGTGGGGATGTGTACAATTGTTTATTAAGACAGGAATGGTCCCATGGACAACCAAGACATATTTCACCTCAGAAGACATAAGTTCTGAAAGTTTAAGACCTCACATTTAAAATCCCCTTCTTGGATATTACAGAGCTAGAAGTCTCTCTCTACATGCTAAAACAAAAGGTCAGACACTGAGAACTTGCAGTTCAGGGGGAGGGTGAGCTAAGGCACCTTTAAGCCACCATGTTAAAAAAGTCTGGTGACGTTTTCTTTGAAAATCTCTCATGCCCCCTCCACTTGCTTTGTAGCAGGATTTGAAATTCGCAGGGGCAGACATTGTTTTAGGGATGTGCTCTGGGTTGTGTCTGTGAAAATCTGCCTAAATTTGACCAAGTTATAAGTCTTGAAAAATGAAAGTTTAAGCACATTCAGTAGAGACAACTTGGATTTCAGCAGCTAAATTTCCCAAAGGTTTTGTCTACTTTGCACATGCTCTAGCTTGAGGCTAAGCAGGGCTTTCCCTGCAATTGCAGCTCTGAGCTGCTGTGCCAGGTCCAGACATTTGAACTGAGTCCAGGGAGACTCTCTCTCCTGTGCTGTCAATGATCCCTCTGCTGGCCCCAGACAGTATGCAGAAGGAAGCTGCCTGATTAGAAAGTGGAGGGGACAAGAGCCAGACCTGCACGAAGAAGAGGGGAATGGACTGGGACAAGGAGTCAGAAGGGGCAGGGCAGAAAATGAGACTGGAGTCTGACTGGGCAAGGAGTCTGGGGACAAGGAACCAAGATATGTGGGGGAACTGGGACGGGCTGGACAAAGAGACTGGGATGGGGAGTTCGGTGGGATGATACGATGAGACACCTGAGGAGGAGACTGGGGTTAGCAAGATGATGAAAGTGGCACTCACTGAAACAAGAAATGAAGAGAAGAGAGGAGGAGTGGAAGAGTGAGGACTGGGGGGAGCAAAGAGTTGAACTTGGAGGGAATGGGCAGAAAAGTCTGTGGCAACACTCCCCTCCTGGAATGGAATCTAAGATTCCTGAGTTTCACCATTCCTCTGCTGTGAGCAAACATCTCCAAAACCCAACCCCATCTAGTGCTGTTCCACATAAAAGATGACAACTTACTACCACTACCAGTTACAGCATGACCTCAAGTGGCTGACGATCTGAAAGATCAGTAGGTTCCAATGCTGCTGATTACTTCTGAGTGTCAACATGACATGATGGAATTTCTGTTTGTCTTTGCTTTTTTAAAATCCTATGATTAAGTTAAGATTTTGTCACGGTTATTTTTAGTAAATGTCAGGGACAGGCTGCAGGTAAAAAACAAAAATTCACGAAGCCTGCAACCTGTCTGTGACTTATTAAAAATAATGGAGGAGTGTGCTGCAGAAGAGGCTGAAGCCGAAGAAGTCATGGACGTTCATTGAAGTCATGGAATCCATGACTTCCATGATTAAATCATATCCTTACCTATGACATTACACAAAAAAACTATACTAAAAGATTATTAAGTTGCAAAGTCAAGCACTCATAAGTTAGAAAATGCCAGAATGAAGGTTCACTGTAAAACCTTAATTTGGCCCTCTTGTGTGTGCGCGCATTATGATACAGTCTTCAACTGCATGATGAATTTTTTTTGGAAGGTGTATAGCGAATGAAGCAATGGTGCCCAATCTTATTACACAGGAGGGCCACATAAACCTAAGCACAACCATAGCAAACCTAAGCAAAACTGTGTGGGCCAAACAGATTCTACATATTTTAATAAGATTTAAAGCACCTAACCTAACATCAATCCTGGGCAAGATAATGGAGTGGCTGGTACATTACTCGATTAACAAAGAATTAAAGGAGGATAATATAATTAATCAACATTAAGATTTTAATTTAATTTTAATAAGATTTAAAGTCACGTATTGATTTATATTTTAGGTTCAGCTTGTTTCATATGTAGATAGATTACTGTACATAGAAACATTGTCTATTTACACACTTGTGTAAACTAGAATGGTGTAAACATGATGACAAAATGCTAATGAATCAGCTGTTCGTATATTGTGTTGAAGCAGGCCGCGAGCCTTATGAAATGCTCTGGTGGGCGATGTACATTCCGCACACCATAAATTGGGCAACCTTAAAGTAGGGATGAAAGCAGAGAATGGACAGTCTAATGCTTACGGCAGTTGAATACTGCCTTTGAGAAATGGATTCAATCCCTGCCTCTGCCACAGAGTTCCTGTGTGATGCTGGGCAAGTCATTTAAAGAAACTTTTCACAGGTTGTTACTAACTGTATATCCTTCATTTTTAGGGTGCCTGACTTGAGAGCCTGGGACCTGATTAGTAGAAGTGTTAAGTACTCACAGCCACAAGTGAAGTCAATGGTAACTGTGATTTGAACATATAAAGTGCTACATCTTCTGAAGAATCAGGCTGTAGGTGTCTCAAACTGGGCCCCCAAAATTAGTGGATACTTTTGACTAGAGTGGATCAAAACAATTTCAATGGAAGTTGATTACTTTGAAAAAAATGCAGTTAGTTGAGATTGAAACATCTTGCAGGACTGAAAATTTCTGTCAAGAAAAAGGCAAAATGTTCGCAACTGACAGTGCTGTTCTAATTTTTTGTTTCAAATTATTAAAATTTTATTTTATATTCAAATACTAAATATAATATAGAAAGTCCATACAAAATGACAGTACTGAAATGATGCATTTTGACACTAAACAAAACATTTTGATGGTCCCTAATTGCATTTTTTTAATTTTCATTTTGCCAGAAATTTCAGATTTTCGTTCTGAATCAGAATGAGATGTCTTTCAAAGTGTCAGAATTCCCATGGGAACCAGAATTTCCATTCCAAGCTATTCTATTTTTGACCATAATCTCTTTGTGCCACTACTCCCCATCTATAAAATGGAGATAGTAATACCACCTCATCTCACAAGGGTATTGTGAAAAGAAATTAATTAATATTTGTGATGCACTCGAATTCTATTGCGATGAGCACCACAGAAAAGTCCATGAGGAAATTAATAATTCTGACTTCAGCATAGGTTCTGAATAGCATGCAGTAAATAAAGCATGGAACCATGCATTGAACAAGGAGTTAAAAAAATATTAAATAACTGCATAGGTGTGAATACCATCCATTCTCCACTGAGTTATGTGGGGTCCTGTAGAAAAAATAATATGTTATCATGAAACTAAAAACTGTCATAATTCATATGAAAGCAACCTTAATACTGACATTTCTTAACTTTTCAGTGCTTGACTTTGGAACCTTAATATGTGCGTGCGTGTGTGTGTGTGTGTGTGTGTGTGTGCGTGCGTGTGTGTGTGTGTGAGAGATATGTGTAGCATGGAAGACAAGCTCAGGAAGATTTTCATTTAAATCTGTCTGTCTTCATAGATGACACCTTACTAAGTGGAACTGAAACATCCATCATGAACTTCCATCATAATCTAGAGTAAAAATATTTTGAAGTCAATAAAATCCCATGGATGGGCTTTCTAACCCTATTAGAAAGTGGGCAGCACAACTTTGGTCTCAGAAATTGGAAATTCATCTTTTTAACCTGATTTGAATCTAAACAAATCAAAATTTCTCAGAAAGCATGCCATCTAGTTATTGTTTGGAAATACTTATTTGGAAGGAGTCCGACTTCAGACAACTATAATATAGGCCTTTCTGCCTAACATCAATCCTGGGCAAGATAATGGAGTGGCTGGTACATTACTCGATTAACAAAGAATTAAAGGAGGATAATATAATTAACGTCAATCAACATAGGTTTATGGAAAATGGATCTCGTCAAACTAACTTGATTTTTTTAATGTGATTATACATGTGGTTGAAAGAGGTAATAGTGTTGACATACTTTGACTTTGTACCACATGACATTTTGATAAAAAACTAGAAAGATATAAAATTAACATGGTATACATTTTATGAATTAAAAGTTGGCTAACTGATAAGTCTCAAAATGTAATCGTAAACAAGGAAATCACCACCACTGAGCAGGTGTGTTTTCAGTTGGGTCCCATAGGGATCAGTTCTTGGCCCTACGCTATTTAACATTTTTACCTATTGCCAGGAAGAAAACAAAATCATCACTGAAAGTTTGCAGATAACACAAAAATTGGGGTAGTGCTAAATAATGAAGAGAACAGGTCACTAATGCAGAGCACTTTTGATTGTTTGCTTGGTAAACTGAACGCAAGCAATGTGTATTTTAATACAGCTAACTCAAAATGTATACATCTAGGAACAAAGAATACAGGCCATACTTGTAGGGTGGCAAACTATTTTTTGGGAAGCAGTGCCATTGAAGAAATTTGGTGTCATGGTAGATAAATAAACTGAACATGAACTCTCCCAGTGTGATGCTGTGGCCAAAATAACTAATACAGTCCTGGGATGCATAAACACGAGA
Organism: Platysternon megacephalum; assembly: GCA_003942145.1. Taxonomy (NCBI): domain Eukaryota; kingdom Metazoa; phylum Chordata; order Testudines; family Platysternidae; genus Platysternon; species Platysternon megacephalum. The sequence continues at coordinate 1,625,484 of QXTE01000050.1, read as the reverse complement.
ATATTGAGTAGGAATAGAGAGTATCCTTGATTTATATAGTGGCATGATGATATTTTCTGTCTTATTGTCTTTCCCTTTCCTAATGATTCCTAACATTGTTAGCTTTTTTGACTGCTGCTTCACACTGAGCAGATGTTTTCACAGAACTATCCACAATGACTCCAAGATTTCTTAAGTGGTAACAGCTAATTTAGACCCCATCATTTTGCATGTATAGCTGGGACTATGTTTTCCAATATGCATTACTTTGCATTTATCAACATTGAATTTCATTTGACACTTTGTTGACCAGTCACCCACGTTTTGTGAGATCCCTTTGTAACTCTTCAGTCAGCTTTTCACTTAACTATCTTGTGTAATTTTGTATCATCTGCAGACTTTGCCTCCTCACTGTTTACCCCTTTTCCACATCATTTATAAATACGTTGAACCCAGTATAGATCCTTAGGGGACCATGCTATTTATCTCTCTCCATTGTGAAAACTGACCATTTATTCCAATCATTTATTTTCTATCTTTTAACCAGTTACTGATCCATAAGAGGACCTTCCTTCTTATTCCATGACTGCTTACTTTGCTTAAGTATGAAGTGGTGTTGTAGTCATGTTTGTCCCACGATATTAGAGAGATATGGTGGGTGAGGTAATATCTTATCTTTTAATATCTTTGCTTAAGAGACTTTGATGAGGGACCTTGTCAAAGGCTTTATGAAAGTCCAAGTACACTGTATCAAGTGGATCACCCTTGTTTGTTGATACCCTCAAATAATTGTTTGATATTGGTGAGGAATGATTTCTCTTTACAAAAGGGACTCCTTTGTTGACTCTTCCCCAACATGTTGTTTTCATTTATGTATCTGATAATTCTGTTCTTTACTATAGTTTCAACCAATTTCCTAGTACTTAAGTTAGGTTTACCAGCCTGTAATTGCCTAGATCGCCCCTCCAGCATTCCTTAAAAATCATCCTTACATTAGCTATCCTCCAGTCACCAGGTACAGAGGCTGATTTAAGCAATAGGTTAAATACCACAATTAGTAGTTCTGCAATTTCATATTTGAGTTACTTCTGGTCCTGGTGACTTACTGTTTAATTTATCAATTTGTTCCAAAACCACCTTGAAAGATGTATCAATCTGGGACAGTTCCTCATGTGTGTCACCAAAAAAGAATTGCTCAAGTGTAGAAATCTCCATCACATCTTCTGCAGTGAAGACTGATGCAAAGAATTAATTTAGCTTCTCTGCAACGACCCTGTCTCCCTTGAGTGCTCCTTCAGCATCTCAATCGTACAGTGGCCCCACTGATCGTTTTGCAGGCTGACTGCTTCCAATGTACTTAAACTGTTATTAGTTTTTGTTTCATCTGTCATTCTTAAAGCCCTTAAGAAAACTACTTCATTTGGAGCCATGCTATGAGAAATATTAATAATGTTAATAATGTTACTGAATAAATATTTATCATAGTATTATGATCTACTGTTACTGTTTTTATCTTCCATGTAAGGCTAAAACAATTCCCAAAATTCTTACAAATATAGTTTTCAACCAACCAAAATCTGTTGCTCCATTAAAAATTTCTGTCTACTCTCATTCCATTAAAAATGATTGAGAACATTCAAGTTGCAGTTAAACACTTAAGTCAGGCAACTAAAAGTATACGGTTGCATATGCACTTTACCTCTGCCCTTTTGTGCATAATTTAGGTGACCTCTCTACTGTGAGCCTTAGGAACTGTGCAGCTTTAACCTTACAGCAGGATGCATGTTAAATTATACATCAGCTCACAACTAAATGTTTCACTGTGTTGTGTGCAAGTGCAGATTTCCTTAGCTGTGCATCATGATTAGGAAAGTACTGTGCATGTGCAAAGTGTGATTTAAGATGTGTCATGTCTATTCCAACCCAAAACTAAATTTTTGATGCAACTCTCACAAGCATTTTTCAATTAAGGCATTTCCACAAGAAATACTGACTACTGCAGAACTAGACCCCTCAAAACACTTTACCAGGGGGTCAGCACCCCATGTTGCACGACGGACACTTGACAAAATTACCGTANGGGGGGGGGGGGGGGGGGGGGGGGGGGGGGGGGGGGGGGGGGGGAGGGAAGGAGGTATGTCATTCAGTCATTCAATTTTTTGAAAAATTAACATGGACCTCAAAATTTTTACCTTGGACACTAGTGTCCATGTACAGATACGTTGCTGACCCCTGCACTTCACTATAAAATCATTAAAATATTAATTCCTGAAGACAAATTACTTTCCTCCTTAATTTGACTGTACTCAATTTTTACTCAAACTTTTTTTAAAAGTTCACCTGCAGGTAGAGAGCAAGCTTAGAAACTATCATCCTGAAAAAACAAAGTTTGAGAAAGTTATAAAGCCACCAAAGCAGGGAATTAGAATGGGAATTCTTATGCAACATTAACGATAGCATCACTACCACTTTTACTCTAATGATGTACTATTACAAATTGTATTTCCGCTAAACCAACCATGCTTAGCGAGCACAGGAAAAGAGAATAGGAATGTGCTTACAGATGAATATTCTGGAAATACTACTGAAGCACTAAAAAGCTTACCATCCATATGACATACTGATTAATATAATCAGGATCACTGAGCTGGTTTATTAATGGAAGAAGAATTCCTCGGGCGAGGATTTCCTGAAAAATGAAATGTAATACAATTGAAATCTGTCCTCTATATCTAAAAAGTGACAAATGGTTTACTCAAAAAAACTATCAAATTTTACTATGAATTCAATGTAAAGCTTCTATTTGAGTAACAAGTGAAACTTCAAGCATATTAAGAACAAACTTAAAAACAAATTATGAAACAAAAAATTAAAGAAAATTATATTTCTCAGAACTCTCTCTCCACACCCAAAGGTAAATTCTTGTGATAAATAAAGAATGTTAGCTCTCTTAGTCCACTGTGTGCCCAGTACAGAAACTAGGCATCTGGCCTCAAGGAAGACAACCTAAATATCACAGCGATAGGAACCTTAGAGAAATATGACAAATGAAACACTCATCCCCATAAGATTTTAAGAATGTTAGTATTAGTTGGACAAGAATACAATGGTGACCATTGAAAAACATTTACCTTCTATAGTATCTGCAGTCTCAGTTATTTCCCATTTTAAGTATATCAGAGTTACAGTATCACAAAAACCATTGAGTGATATCAATAGGTAAATATTGACTTTTTAACAGTGACTATTGCACATCGAAAAGTCACTCATATCTCTAACAAATGTCATCTAGAATTGTTCACCAATGTCATATAGAAAGTCAACACCTCCATATGAAAACATGTATCTAACCTATTATGTTGAAAAGTATCATCTGGTATTAATATAATAGCTGATGATTGCATTTTATATTTATACAACACACAAAATCAGCGACCTAGATCTAAATCTCTTTTATAATATATATGACTGGAAGTCTTAGGGTGAAATATAAATCCTAAATTTACCCTGACAAAGTATCGCATGATCTTGTTCTGGAAGTCTCCAGGAGGTAGCAATAAATACAGTAACACCTCACACAGATCCCTTAGGAATCCTAGGGAAAAACAACAACAAAATATCAATCCAATATAGAGTAGTGACAACACTACATGTTCCCTTCCATTATTCTCATGTAACAAAAAAAGCTTTAGTTTATGACTGAATTTGAAAGCATTAAATATACTTTTCAATGATTCTCAAACGTTTAAGTTTTATTTTTCTACTTTATATAAACATATGCAACTGTCTTCAAATCTTACAATGCAAATGACTTTACTGATTCTATATATATTGACTAGAATGGATGGAGGTGTGCATGGTCTTAACTCTCACAGAAGCAGCTATTCCCCTTCAGTGCATTTTTTTTCATACTTATGCATAGAGCAATTCAGGATTTTTTCAACAAAACAGTTTTTTGTTGGAAAAGCCAAGCTAGTTGAAACAAACTCTTCGTAGGAATGAATCCGTTTCCATTAAACTTTCGTTGGGAAGTTTCTCAGGTCCAGGATATGAGAGAAAGACCCAGAACAGCTAATGGTCCAGTGGTCAGGGCACTCATGTGGGATACCCTGATTCAAATCCCTGCTCTGAATCAGACAGAGCAGAGACGTGAACCTGGAGGAGAATTACCAGCTGTGAGGATGGAGTTGACAGAAGGGCTTAGGCTTCCTTGACCATGAGATGCTATTCCGGGAAGAAGGACTGCTAAGCAGAGATGGGGTCCGCTTATCAAGGAAGGTGAAGAGCATATTTGGATACAGACTGGCTAACCTAGTGAGGAGGGCTTTAAACTAAGTTCTATTGGGGCAGGTGACAAAAGCTCAGAGGTAAGTCAAAAAACATGGAGAGCTGGGAGAAGGATTGGAATGTGGGGGAGACCATGAGTCATTATAGCAGGGATAAGAGAGCGATATGAGAGCACATGCGGAGAAATCAAATCAGTATCTTAGATCCAACCCTAATAATCTATGATTCTATGTCTGTATACTAATGCGAAAAGTATGGGGAATAAGCAGGAAGAATTCAAAATGCTAGTTAATAAACACAGTTGGCATCACTGATTAATACACGACTGGAATACTGGTATAGAACAGGGGTCGGCAACCTTTCAGAAGTGGTGTGCCGAGTCTTCATTTATTCACTCTAATTTAAGGTTTCGCGTGCCGGTAATACATTTTAATGTTTTTTAGAAGGTCTCTCTCTATAAGTCTATATATTATATATCTAAACTATTGTTGTATTGTAAACTAAACAAGGTTTTCAAAATGTTTAAGAAGCTTCATTTAAAATTAAATTAAAATGTTGATCTTACGCCGCCGGCCCGCTCAGCCCGCTGCTGGTCTGGGGTTCTGTTCACCTAGGCCGGCAGCAGGCTGAGTGGGGCCTGAGGCCGGGACCCCGGCTGGCAAGGGTCCAGCCGCCAGAACCCCAGACCGGCAGCGGGCTGTGCGGGGCTGGCGGCCAGGACCCCAGACCGGCGGTGGGCTGAGCGGCTCAGCCCACTGCCGCTCAGGGGTTCCATTCGCCGGCTCCTGCCAGCTGGGATCCCGGCTGCCGGACCCGCTCAGCCCGCTGCCGGACCCGCTCAGCCCGCTGCCGGTCTGGGGTCCCGGCCCTGCCCACCTACAGTGGGTACCTACCTTCTCCCTGGTCAGGCCCATTCTCTTCCTTTCTCTACACTAAGCCTAGGGTGGGAGTGCACTGAGCACAGGGCTGGGGGTGAAGGGTCTGGCCAGGAGCTAGAATGAGGGAGGGGGCTCAGGGTTGGGGCAGGAGNAAGAGTCAGGGCAGAGGGCTGGGGGCATGTGAGGAGGTCGGGGGGGGGGCTGGGTATGTGTGGGGGTGCCAGAGTCAGGGCTGGGGTCATGGGGGGGTGAAGGAGTCAAACAGAGGGCTGGGTGTGTATGAGTGGGGTACAGGGCTTAGGGCAGGAGCCTGGGGGGTGGGAAGGGCTGCGTGTGTGTGAGGGGGGTCAGGGCAGAGGGCTCCCCCCGCTCCTGCGGCCCCCAGCTGGCTCACCCACTCGGGGCCCCATGGCGCACCGCCCGAGCGCAACTAGCGCCCCCCGGCGAGAGAGTTCCCTCTGGCTGTGTCTGGAGGAGCCGCTCCGGGCGGCGCATGACCCCGCAGTATGCAAGCTCCTCGCCCCAGGGCTTTCTGGCCACCACCGATTCCTGCCCGCCCGCACCTGCTACGCGATCAGCGCCGCCGGGCCACAGGACTCTCCGCTCCTCCCAGCTCACGAACAGCAGGCACCGATCTACGGCTGCGGCCAGGCGCCTCCTCCCGGGGATGCTCAGCAGCAGGCGCTGCTGCTGCCGCCAGCCTCTCCCGTCTCCACCGCCCCCATTTTCTGCTGCCGGGAGTCAGGACCGGGTCCGGGAGCAAACCCGCTCCCCCGGCACGCCGCCAATCCGCCATGGCCAGCTATACCAAGGCGGCCCAGGTGAGCGGGCCCCTCCGCGCCCCCGGGCAGGACTCCTCGCCAGGTGAGGGGACGTGGGAGCCCACGGGCAGGACGCTGAGGCGGCTCCTCTATCGGGGGCGCGGGCTCTGCCCCTCACTGGCTGCGTGTCCTCGGGACTCCGGCAGGCAGCAGCGTGCAATTAAAAATCGGCTCACGTGCCGTCTTTGGCACGTGTGCCATAGGTTGCCGACTCTGGTATAGAAGGATACAGCTTGCTCAGGCAAAAAGGGAGGAGGTGTTGCCTTAGATATCAAAAATGTACACTCTTGGACTGGAGGTTGAGATGGAAATAGGAGAGACTTGTTGAAAGTCTCTCTGTAAGGATAAAAGGGGTAAAAAAACAAGGGTGATTTCATAATAGGGGTCTACTACAGACCACCTAACCAGGAAGAAAAGGTGGATGAGGTTTTTTTAAAAACAACTAACAAAATCATCTAAAGCACAGGACTTGGTGGTGATGGGGGACTTCAACTACTCAGATATCTGTTGGGAAAATAATGCAGCAGGGCACAGATTATCCAACAAGTTCTTGGAATGTATTGGAGACAATTTTTTTATTTCAGAAGGTGGAGAAAGCTACTGAGAGAGGCTGTTCTAGATTTGATTTTGACAAATAGGGAGGAACTGGTTGAGAATTTGAAAGTGGAAGGCAGCTTGGGTGAAAGCAATCATGAAATGGTAGCATTCACCATTCTCAGCAATGGTAGAAGGGAAAACAGAATAATAAAGATAATGGATTTCAAGAAGGCAGACGTGAGCAAATTCAGGGAGTTGGTAGTTAAGATCCCATGGGAAGCAAGTCTAAGGGAAAAACATTTCAACAGAGTTGGCAGTTTTTCAAAGAGACATTATTAAGGGCAAACTATCCCACTGTATAGGAAAGATAAGAAGTATGGCAACAGACCACCTGGGCTTAACCAGGAGCTATTCAATGATCTGAAACTCAAAAGCAAGTCCAAAAAGTAGAAACTAGATCAAATTACAAAGAATGAATATAAACAAACACCACAAGTATGTAGGAACAAAATTAGAAAGGCTAAGGCATAAAACAAGATTAAAACTACCTAGACACATAAAAATATTCTTCAAATACATTAGAAGCAAGAGGAAGACCAAGGACAGGGTAGGCCCATTACTCAAGGGGGGGGGGGAGGGGGGGGGGCAGGGCACGCAACAATAGAGAATGTGGAAATGGCAGAAGTGCTAAATGACTTTTGTGTTTCAGTTTTCACCGAGCAGATTAGTAGCAATTGGACATCTAACAAAGTGAATGCTAGTGAAAATGAAGTAGGATCAGAGGTAAAATAGGAAAAGTACAAGTTAAAAATTACTTCAACAAGTTAGATTTCTTCAAGTCACCAGGGGACCAATGAAATACACCCTAGAATACTCAAGGAGCTGACTGAGGAGATATCCGAACCTAGAAATTATCTTCGAAAAGTCTTGGACGACAGGAGAGATTCCAGAGGACTGGAAAATGGGAAAAAATACTGTCAATCTACAAAAAGGGAAATAAGGACAACCCAGGGAATTACAAACCAGTCAGCTTAACTTCTGTACCCAGAAAGATAATGGAGCAAATAATTAAGCAATCAATTTGCAAACACTAGAATATAATAAGGTGATAAGTAACAGCCAGCATGGATTTGTCAAGAAAAAAATCACATCAATCCAACCGGATAGCTTTCTTTGACAGGGTAACAAGTCTTGTGGATGGGGGGGAAGTAGTAGATGTGGTATATCTTGACTTTAGTAAGGCTTTTGATACTGTCTCTCAAGACCTTCTCATAAACAAACTAGGGAAATACAACCTAGATCAGAGGTCCCCAAAGTGTGGGGCATGCACCCCCTGAGGAGGCACGGAGCAATGTCTGGAGGGGCACAGCAGGGAGGGAGCACCACCCAGCCCCTCCATGTCTCCAGTTCTGCTCCGGTCCCGCCCCCAGCCACATTCCCGGCTCCCGACCCTGCACCTGGCCCCATACCCAACCTCAGCGCTGCTCTGTTCCCGGCCCCACAACAGCCCCCAGCCTCGGCCACGGCTCCATTCCCAGCCCAGGACCAACGCTGGGGGCAAGGCCAGGAGTGCAGCTGCACCTAGCTGCAGGCCCAGCCGCGGCCCCAGACCCACCCCCAGCTGTAACCCCCTTACCCCGTCCACGTCCCCCTCACTCCACCACAGCCGCAGCCCCGCTCCCGGCCCCAGCTCCGGGGAGACATAACCCTCAAAAGTTTGGGGACCGCTGACCTAGATGGAACTACTCATAACTGGTTGGAAAACCATTCCCAGAGAGTAGTTATCAGTGGTTCACAGCCAAGCTGGAAGGGGATATAGAGTGGGGTCCCACAAGGATCAGTTCTGGGTCCAGTTCTGTTCAACATTTTCATCAATGATTTAATACACTTACTAAGTTTGTGGACGATACAAAGCTGCTTTGGAGGATAGGATTAAAATTCAAAATGATCTGGACAAACTGGAGAAATAGTCTGAAGTAAATAGGATGAAATTCAATAAGGACAAATGCAAAGTACTCCACTTAGGAAGGAACAATCAGTTGCATACATACAAAATGGAAAATAACCACCTACGAAGTAGTACTGCGGAAAGGGATCTGGGGGGTCACAGCGGATCACAAGCTAAATACAGGTCAACAGTGTAACACTGTTGCAAAAAAAGCAAACATTCTGGGATGTATTAGCAAGAGTGTTGTAAGCAAGACACAGGAATCTATTCCATGCTGATATAGCCTCAACTGGAGTAGTGTGTCCAGTTCTGGGTGCCACATTTCTGGAAAGATGTGGACAAATTGGAGAAAGTCCAGAGAAGAGCAACAAAAATGATTAAAAGTCTAGAAAACATGACCTATGAGGAAAAATTGAAAGAATTGGTTTCATTTAGGCTGGAGAACAGAAGACTGAGGGCAGGACATGATAACAGTTTTCAAGTACATAAAAGGGTTGTTACAAGGAGGAGGGAGGTAAATTGTTCTCATTAACCTCTGAGGATAGCACAAGAAGCAATGGGCTTAAATTGCAGCAAGAGAGGTTTAGGTTCAACATTAGGAAAAACCTCCTAAATGTCAGGATAGTTAAGCACTGGAATAAGTTGCCCAGGGAGATTGTGGAATCTCTCATTGTCTAACCTGCTCTTAAAAATCTCCAAACACCTGTCAGGGATGGTCTAGATAATACTTAGTCCTGCCATGAGTGCAGGGGACTGGACTAGATGACCTCTCAAGGCCCCCTCCGCTCTATGATTCTCTAATTCCTACAACCCAAAAGTGCCCTAATCACTGGGCTACACAGTCAAACTCTCTCTCTCGTTCTAACCCAATGAATAGTTATTTATTCAAAGTGGAATGGTTCCAACGGGAAAGAGAGACCCACCCCAGAAAAGCCAATAGCATGACATTTAGGGCACTCACATGGGAGACCCAGATTCAAGTCCCTGCTCTGAACCAGGCAGTAACTGTACTATTAATGACATAAAATGTATTGTAACTATTATTGATTTTTTATTTTTTAAACAAAACAGATCCTTGTTTCTTCATCCAGATGATGGTCTGATGTTAGATGTAGAATTAACTAGCCTCTCCCTCCTCCCACCCCCACCTATAAAGGGATACCGTGAACTTGAATAAAGTCACATTTCCGTCAAATTCTTTCAGCCCTCTTTACATATATTGTCACTGCCACTAAAAGTATAATACTGACATGCACCAATCAAGAAATATATGAAATATGTCATAACTGGTTGCAATGAAGTTAACAGCTTAGCTCTGAATCTCTTCCATGTTATTGGCTGATGCCGTAACTAACATAGCTTAATGTAGCAACACAACCCTTAGAAAATAATCATTAGAAAAACCTTCTTCATCTTTGGGAGAAGTGCAGACTAGATCACGACAGACTTCCTTCTCCATTTCAACTTCAACCTTAAAGAATGTATCTACAAGGTCTTCTGCTGTACCTACACAAAAGACATTAGAAGATATTTGTGTACATGAAAGACTCTTTTGTAAGTCACTAGTAATTGAATACAAATAAAAAAAATTGTTTGGATGAAGTGAAGAATAGAGAAATTTGCTATGCAGGGTCAACAACAAAAAAGTCAAATGCATTTTAAATTATGGCAATACCTTTCATTTGATCATCTTTTTCTGTTATCCTTTGTTGAGCTTTTCTGAATACTCGAAGATGAGTGGCAAAATCATCAACAAGTCGTGTGGTGAAATAAGGCTGCCAGTCCATTTCTTTTGACCTTACAGAAAACAGACTATACATCAACAAAAATTTTTAAAGCAGAATAAAATGCTAATTTCTTTTAATGTTAATGTCAACAGTAGTTATCTAAGGACTTGAGAATTATAATTTGGTATTACATTTCTGAAAGCCTGTACAATTACTATATGAACAATCAACAGTATGGTCCTGCTGTAACTTATCAGCTCAGGGAGGTCTATAGAAGGCTACACAAAAGGGTTACTTTGACACACTCAAACACACGTTTCCATGTTTAGATTGTTTGTTCGTACAACACTAGAAAGCTTTATATCAACAAAAACAACACACATGGAGGACGAGAAAAAGCTTAAATGATGTATGATTTCTTACATACTATAAATGAATTTACAAAATCAACTATAAAGTATATTGTACAAAAGTAATTTCAACATTTGCATCAAAATGTTAAAAATGAGCATATTTGCATTTTTCATAAATTGTATTAAGCATAAGAAAACAAAGGTCTAACATTTGTAGTGTCTCAATGTAATACTAATAGACCTCTCAGACAGATTTGTGACATTACTTGTGAGAAAATATGTAGCCAAATTATTTTCTCACACCTTGAAATATGTAATCACATTAGAAATCACATTATAATATTGCACTTGCTTATAGCTAAACAAGCAATCATTTAAAAAAAAAATCACATGAACTGTGAGGAAGCCAGTTATATTGATGACATAATATACATTTGGTAAAATAGCAGCCACCATTTTATTATATTTATGTATCAACATTTCATTAGTGCTCTTAGGGAAAAAACACTTTCTAATTGTGTAGACTGAAGGGCGTTCCTCCCTTTTGCTTTTAGTAAAGCAGGAGGCAGGCAATCACAGCTCCTCCTTCTTGCTAGGCATTCCCATTCTGGGTTCTTTCTTAACTGAAAAACAAGAGTAAACCACTCTGGTACCTACTCTGCCTAAAAGGGCCCCACTACTCATAAGTAAAACCACCTTGGTTTCTGAACAGCTTTCCCACCAAGATAGGCAAGAAACTTTACAAATGGTTGAGCCTACAGCAAAGTCTAGTCTAGAAGCATGAACTGGGGGGAAAAGATAAACAGAAAGCATTACACCTTGAAGAGTATGACAAAGCTATGACTCAGTAGACAAACTGTTCACTTGTAGTAAATACCTAATAATAACACAAAGAACGCTAGGTGGCAGCCTTAACCTAATTCCTCTGACAAGCATCTCCCAAGAAGAAAACAAAGAATTCTGCAGAAAAATAATCCACCTACCTACAACAGCTGTATACCAAGCTATAACCACTGTAACAAACTTGAGCAGCCTTTTTTTGTGTGTTACAGCCTATTGATGGCTTTGCACCAATTCTATGAAATAAAGTTCTTAAAAAGAAGATATGAATAAGTGCAATCTTCTTAATCTTACAAGGATAGCAAGTTCTACTTTAACGTCAAAACAGGTCAATCTAGTTATAACTAATTAATTAGCACTCCTATAAGCTGTTACATTTTTTGCCTATAGCCAAATAGCACTCAAAAATCTGTGAATTTCTTCCTTCCCTGTAAAAATAAACCAATGAAGTAATTGCACAGAATCACAGTAATTAAAAGATGGAAGCAAATAGCAGCCCATCTCCTGCAAATGCAGGATTATTTCCCACAGTATACAGCCTCCTGTGTTGCTTAGTCTAGTTTTAAGTGTCCCAAATGACAGCATTTGCAAGTTTCCACTATCCTATGGCCTAACAGATTTCAATGGTATGACGTCTTCTTGATATTAAGACTAATTTTCCGCATCTATTTCACCCATTATTCTAGTTACATCCCACTGTTCATCCTACATTATTTTTCACCTCCACTGGCTACTCCTGGGGGCATTCCGCACCAAAAAAAAAATTCGGCGCACAATATTTTAAAATTCTGCAAATTTTATTTGTCAAAATAACATTACATAATCATACCAGTTTCAATTATTTTGATAATTTATTTAAAAATACCTGTCAGCAAGTATGTCTGTAACAATACAGACACACAAAAATTCCCCCAGGAGTAGAGAGTTAGAGAAACCCCTATGACAACCCAGTTTCTGTTTCTCTGCCCCTTTTCTCCCCCAAGAGCCCAGCTGGGGGGCCAGACACACCCAACCCCACCTGCAGGGGCCCCCCCACAACCAATACACCCAACCCCCCTCCTCCCCAGAGTCCAACAGCAGGGGTTCCCCAGCCCAGATACCCACACCCCCTCCCCCTGCAAATCCCAGCTGCAGGCCCCCCGCCTTGCCCAGACACCCGTCCCCCTCCCCCTCAGAGCCCAGGGATCCAGAGGGAGAAACAGCCTGATGCTCGGTCCCAGGCTTACACAGAGTTTCCTGCGCACCACCCTCTCCTTTCCTCAGGGCATGCTGTGAATTGCAGCTAGAGGGTCCCTCTCTAGCTCCTTCTCCCTCCCCCAAGCAGTGTCTTCTATGTGCAAGCTGGGCTCTGGTGAGTCCACTGGCCCCTAGTGGCTGCTAGCAGCACTGCAGCCCATTTCTGTGAGGGAAAGGAAATTCTGCACGCACAATGTTAATTTCTGCAAAATTCTGCATTGTGCAGTGGCGCAGAATTCCCCTGGGAGTAACTGGCAATAAAACCCTTTCTTTTGAAATGTTGGCAAATTAAATACAATTATTAATCTTTCCTCAAGTCACTATCACTAGATACTTTATATCACTGTTATCTGAACTTGCTCCAGCTTAGTATCTACCCAGTATCTTTCTGGTAAACACATTGCTAAAATTTAACAATATTCCACTAGATTTACTCAGATTAGACGATGGTCAAATGGCTGCAGCTGTCTTGAACTATTATTTTTAAAAGCTATTGGCTCTTTCCACAAAATTCAGATACTTCTTTTTGTACTATGCGTAAGAATAGTTGAAGTTTTTAAAAAAATATATAAACTCCAGCTGTTATACTGCAATCTACAGATGATATTTTGTACTTGCTTAAACTTATGTTTATATAAACACAAACAGTCTTACCTAGTAGAAAACTGAATAAGTGCATTTTGAAGAGCCTGCCTGATTTCAAGAAGAAAGGACTCATCATCACTTAGTGTATAATACCAGTACTGGACATAGTCCCTCAGTGAAAACTGGATTACCTAAAATTTAAAAAAAGGATACAAAATAGCTTTTAGCGTGTGAAGATGCAACAGCTGTGTCATTTAAAGTTCATGTGATAAAGAATGCGCTCTCATATCCTTTACATCACGGTGATTGAGACACTGCTATACAGATAACTAAACCTCAATGTTGTTTATGTTTAACTCAGTCTCTCTACAGTTGACTAACATTCACCCTTCTCTATTGTTACAATGATGAAAACTCCAAGGCATATTTCAAAACACACAGAGACAAGGCTGAAACAATGCCTGAAATCTTTGCTTTTACCAATATATTTTTATGCTTATACAGACATGAAACGTACCTTAGATTATGCAAATTTACTCACAACTACATGAAATTCTCAGACTTCCTGCAGTTGTGGAAGGCCCCAAACACAGTGAAACACCATTGTACTGCTTGGCTGGGGGGAATGATAAGCAGAAAAGCTACGCAGAGGGACTCTGCAGTTCCTTGGAACTAAATAGCTACTCTCTCCATATTGTTTGAGCAATGGGGTGTTGAGATGTTCCCGCAGTGGATTTACCAACTACAGAGATCTACTGACCACAAAAAGGAAGGATGTGCAAACCACAACCTCTACTCATCACAATTACAGCTGTGGCTCAGACATACAAGTACCATGCCACATGGATGCAGGAAGGTGGAGGAATATTTCATCTGGAAATCATAACTCTTATTCTCTATGACCTTTGTGTTGCAGACATGGTTAAAGGCATGGTGTGACACTGGCAGATGAGGCTCTTGCCAAGGCTGCAGGCATTAGCTAAGAACTGAAAAACTCATAGCTGGAGACCAGACCATGTTTGTATGTTAGTTTTGCTTAAAATAGGTATTAGTCTTATAAGAATGTATTTAATGTTTAGACTATGAAATGCTTGTAAATTGCTGCATGCATTAATCTCACTTCTAATGTCCATATTCCATGCAATAAGAAAATATGTAAGTTTTGCTTTATAGCTTTGAAAATGTTTGCTCTGAACCTGTGAACCCAAGCATGGGAATTCCATCCCCCATCCGCCCATCCAGGACAACTATCAAAATTTAAGTGAGCCATTATCAGACAAAAGCTTTCATCCACCATGGAGAAGTACATGCAGAAGGACTCATCCCATTGCTTTGAATGCTGGAAGAGGGAAATAAAAATAGCTGACGTGAAGATTTTTCATCTCTGTGGTTTGAACACTCACAGGGTCAAGAGACACCAAACTGCAGCCAGAGATCCCCGGGTCTGCCCCTGGGTCTGCCCTGAACAACACTTTGAATTGACAGATCACTACAACTCTGTCTCTTAGAATTTAGATTGCAACTCATTTGTGCATATTTGCTTGCTTTAACATACATACATACATATACACATATATATATATATATATATATATGTGTATATGTATATAAATACATACATACACACACCTCTTATTTCTCTTCCCTAGTTAATAAAACTTCAGACTTGTTTATTACAGGATTGGCTAAAAGCTTTGTCTTTGGTGTAATATCTAGGGTACCAATTGATCTGGGGTAAGTGACTGGTCTCTTGAGACTGGAAGCAACTGAAATATTGTGTGATTTTTGGTGTAAGTGACCATTTATCAGTAAGTCGAGTTTGTCTTGGTGGCAAGATAGACTCTCCAGTCTAAGAAGATTGACTGACTCCATGGTAAGACTGGTATAGTGATCCAGGAGTTCACATTTGTGACATACCACCAGTTTGTGGTGTCTGCCCAGAGGTAGGCACTCTCAGTTGTGAGCCACTACAGACAACGTGACATGCTGTAATCTTTAAATCTTCATATAATGCTTAGTGGGAGTATTTGGCAAGTGCACAAGATTTAACATGTACTAAAGTGTATGATTTTGCCCTGCATCATCATAGCAAAAATTGTGTCAATGGGGATTAGAATATCAATTTCAATGAGAAATTTAAAGAGTGAAAAACTGGCAAGTTTCCTCTTTTCATACTGTGAGCTCTGCATTCATAGCAAGTAATGGATTTTGCATGAAAAAACTCAGTAACAAAGCTGGCAATCCATTTGTGTCTCTTGCAAAGCTCACACTACTTTTACTTTTGCTGAGCAGCCACCACCATTCTTTTTGATGGTATAGTTCTATACTGTAGTTTATTGACTCCTTGCACTTTTACAAAGGAGAGAGATTGCCAGGAGTCAAACTGCACCGGGAATGAATCCATAAACTATAAATAAGGCTGTGATTTAGTCATGGAAGTTACAGAAGTCACAGATTCCGTGACTTCCAAAGACCTCCGTGACTTCAACCAGCCCTGGCTGGGAGCTGCAGGGTCCCCTGCTGGCAGGCGGACCTCCCGCCACTCCCGACCACGGACAGCAGGGGGGCCCTGGAGCTCTCTGCCACCACAGGCAGCAGGGGGAACCCGCACAGCTCTCAGGCAGGAGGGACCCCCGGAGCTGCCGGCCTCCCTGGTGACAGGGGAAATCCCCGGAGTTGGGAGCCGCCAGCAGAGGGGGACCCTGGAGCTCCCAGCCCACCCGCAGCTGCCCAGGCACCTCATTTTATCATAGATATTTTTAGTAAAAGTCAGGGGCAGGTCTCGGGCTTCTGTGAATTTTTCATTATTGCATGTGACCTGTCCCTGACTTTTACTAAAAATATCCATGACAAAATCTTAGCCTTAACTATAAATATAAATATTATTAAATATAAAAGTATGATTTTTAATAAATGCATTATCATTCAAGAACTATTTTCATAGCCGCAACAATCACATTCTCACAGCTATTTTACATGTATAAAAATACAGCAAGCTAGCAATAAATACAGTTTCAAAATGAGTATTCTAGGGTCACAACTAATCTTGTAAAACCTTTTTTCTCTTCTCCCCTCTTTCTCGCTCTCACTCACACACACAGACACTTTTAGCAGGGTTTAATATAGATAAAAAAAAATATCTCAGACAAACAATGGAAAGGGGAAGTGAAGACAGCCTTGAGCCTGGGCTCAACATTTGAGAAAAGATGGTTACTTACCTCTCGAAACTGTTGTTCGTCGAGATGTGTTGTTCACATCCATTACAATTAGGTGTGCGCGCGCCACGTGCATGGATGTTGGAAACTTTTTCCCTTAGCAGCTCCCATCAGGATGGCAGGGGAGCCCCCTAGAGTGGCGCCCTTATGGCGGTGTATATATTACCCTGCTGGCTCGACCCCGCTTCGGTTCCTTCTTGCCGTTGACTCCGACACAGGGGAATGGGGATGGGTATTGTAATGGACATGAACAACATCTCGAAAAACAAGTTACGAGAGGTAAGTAACCGTCTTTTCTTCTTCGTGTGATTGTTCATGTCCATTCCAATTAGGTGACTTCCAAGCTTACCATTGGAGGAGGTTAGGAGTCATGGAATGATTGATTGAAGAACAGCTCTGCCGATCGCTGCATCATCTCTGGCCTGTTGGTTGACAGCATAGTGGGCTGTAAACGTGTGCACTGAAGACCAGGTGGCTGCTTTATAGATCTCCTGGAAGGGACCTTAGCCAGAAAGGCTGTCGAAGATGCCTGCGCTCTGGTTGAATGGACCGTAATTGCTGGGGATGGGACCTTGGCCAGCTCATAGCACATGCAAATGAAGTCTGTGATCTAGGATGATATGCATTGCGCTGAGACAGGAAGACCCTTCATTCTGTCAGCTATGGCAACAAACAATTGGGTCGACTTCCGTAAAGGTTTCGTGCGCGCTAGGTAGAACGCCAAGGCTCTCTGGACATCTAGCGTGTGTAGGTTGCGGTGCCTCGGGCTTCTGTGGGGTTTTGGAAAGAACATCGGTAAGCAAATGTCCTGACACATGTGGAATTGGGAGACCACCTTGGGGAGAAATTTAGGGTGTGGTCTAAGCTGCACCTTGTCCTTATGAAACACCGTGTAAGGTGGTTTGGAGGTAAGGACTCTCAGCTCGGACACCCTCCTTGCCGATGTAATGGCCACNATTGATTGAAGAACAGCTCTGCCGACCGCTGCATCATCTCTGGCCTGTTGGTTGACAGCATAGTGGGCTGTAAACGTGTGCACTGAAGACCAGGTGGCTGCTTTATAGATCTCCTGGACAGGGACCTTAGTCAGAAAGGCTGTCGAAGATGCCTGCGCTCTGGTTGAATGGACCGTAATTGCTGGGGCTGGGACCTTGGCCAGCTCATAGCACATGCAAATGAAGTCTGTGATCTAGGATGATATGCGTTGCGCAGAGACAGGGAGACCCTTCATTCTGTCAGCTATGGCAACAAACAATTGGGTCGACTTCCGTAAAGGTTTTGTGCGCTCTAGGTAGAACGCCAAGGCTCTCTGGACATCTAGCATGTGTAGGTTGCGGTGTCTCGGGCTTCTGTGGGGTTTTGGAAAGAACACCGGTAAGCAAATGTCCTGACACATGTGGAATTGGGAGACCACCTTGGGGAGAAATTTAGGGTGTGGTCTAAGCTGCACCTTGTCCTTATGAAACACCGTGTAAGGTGGTTTGGAGGGAAGGACTCTCAGCTCGGACACCCTCCTTTCCGACGTAATGGCCAACAGGAACGCCACCTTCCAAGAAAGGTAGAGGAGGGAACAAATGGCCAGGGGCTCAAATGGTGGGATCATGAGTTTGGAGAGGACCAGGTTCAGGTTCCAGGTTGGGACTGTGGGCGAGAATACAGGAACACCCTCTCCAGCCCTTTGAGGAATCACCCCACGATGGGATTAGAAAACACCGAGCACCCAGACTCTCCTGGATGGAAAGCTGAAATGGCCGCTAGGTGTACTCTGATGGAAGAAAGGGATAGACCTTGAAGCTTAAGGTGTAGGAGGTAGTCTAAAATAACTGGGATGGAAGCCTGGAGCCGTTGAAGGCGCTTGGGTTCACACCAACAGGGAAACCTTTTCCATTTCACCAGGTAGGTACCCCTAGTGGAAGGTTTCCTACTGCCGAGGAGAACTTGTCTCACCAACTGAGAGCACTGGCTCTCCATGGGATTTAGCCATGGCGTTTCCACACCATGAGATGTAGAGATTGCAGGTTCGGGTGAAGGAGGCGCCCGTGGTCCTGCGTGATCAGATCCGGGTGGAGGGGCAGGGAAGTTGGGGCGTCTACGGACAGCTCTAGGAGGGTTGTGTACCAATGCTGTCGGGGCCAAGACGGGGCGATCATGATTACCATCGCCCTGTCGCTGTAGATTTTGAGGAGGACCCGGTGGACGAGCAGGATAGGAGGGAATGCATACTTCAGACCCTCGCCCTATGGTATTAAGAATGCATCTGCAATCGAGCCCGGACTGTGGTTTTGGAATTAGCAGAACTGAGGGCACTGTCTGTTGCTCTTGGTGGCGAAGAGGTCTACTTGGGGATAACCCCACTTTTGGAAGACTGACTGTATGATGTCCGATCTGATTGACGATTCGTGCATGTGGTATGACCTGCTGAGGTGATCCACCAGCTCGTTCCATACTCCTGGAAGGTAGGATGCTTTGAGCTGAATGGATCGGGCTATACAGAAGTCCCAGAGAAGAAGAGCCTCTCGGCAGAGAGGTGAGGAGCGGGCTCTGCCTTGTTTGTTTATATAGAACATGGCGGTGGTGTTGTCTGTCAGGACTGTCACGCTGTGACCTTTCGAAGTGGTGTGAAAGGTTTGGCATGCCAGACGAACCACCCTGAGCACCTTCAAGTTGATATGGAGAAGTATCTCGTTCCTCGAACACAAGCCTTGTGTCCTCAGATCCCCTAACTGTGTGCCCCAGCCCAGATCTGACACATCTGTTACTAACGTCAGAGAAGGTTGGGGCTTGGCGAAGGGGACCCCTGCACAGACCACTGGTTGGTCCAGCCACCAGCACACGGATTCTAGAACCTGTCCCGGGATCATCACCATGAGGTCCAGGGGTCTCTGTACAGACGGTAAGACAGTGCGAGCCACGCTTGCATAGGTCTGAGTCTCAGTCGGGCATGCTTGACTACGTACGTGCATGCTGCCATATGCCCGATTAGCTGCAGGCAACATCTGACTGTGGAGATGGGATACTGAAGCATTGATTTCACAATCTGCTCTATGGCTTGGAACCTGGGCTCAGGAAGGCTAGCTTTCGCCCGTACATCACATGGGACTGGACCTCGTCCTTGGAACGACCTGTGAGTAGCCAGTTATCGAGGTATGCGTACACTCGTATTTGCCTTTTCCGCAGAAAGGCTGCCATCACCGCCATGCATTTCGTGAACACTTGGGGGGCTGTGGACAGGCCGAACGGGAGAACCGTGAACTGGCAGTGGTTTACGACAAACTGGAGGAAACATCGGTGCGCCGGATGAACGGCAATACGGAAGTAAGCAACTTTCAAGTCGAGGGCAGCGTACCAATCCCCCGGATCTAAAGATGAGATGATAGTGCTTAGGGAGATCATGCAGAACCGGAGTTTGACCATAAATTTGTTGAGTCTGCGAAGATCTAAAATGGGTCGAAGACCCCCCTTTGCCTTGGGGATTAGAAAGTAACGGGAGTAAAACCCCTTTCCCCTTAGCTCCTGTGGAACCTCCTCCACCGCACCTATTTCGAGGAGCCAACGAACCTCCTGCATAAGGAGTTGCTTGTGAAAGGGGTCCCTGAAAAGGGACGGGGGAGGTGGGTGGGAGGGAGAGGAGGAGGAGAACTGGAGAGAGTATCACACCTGTACTGTGCGTAGGACTCAGAGGTCCGATGTTATATGGTAGAAGTGGGATAGCCGGTTTAAAAACCGTGGGGATGGATCCGGGAACTGGGTTGGTACACTGTCCTTGGGTGCGCTTTCAAAACCCTTGCTTGTTTCCGGGCTGGGGTTTATTCTGGCCTTGTGTATGCACGTTGTTCTGTCTACGCCTGTTATTTCTGCCCCGCCTGCAATATGGCTCCTGCCTCTGTCAGGGTTGATACTGCCTCTGCTGCGGAGGCGGAGGCCTAAAGGGCTTTCTCTGGGTTGCTGGTATATGCATCCCTAGCAACTTCAGGGTGGCCCTAGAATCCTTAAGGCCATGCAGCCTGGAGTCTGTTTGCTCCAAGAAAAGGCCCGAGCCCTCGAAGGGAAGGTCTTGGAGGGTATTCTGGATCTCTGGAGGGAGGCCCAATGCCTGAAGCCACGCAGAGCGTCGCATGACTACCCCCGAGGCAATGATTCTGGCCACAGAGTCAGCTGAATCGAGGGAGGCTTGTAGCGAAGTCTTAGCCACCGCCTTCCCTTCCTCGATTAAAGCCGCAAATTCAGAGTGTGAGTCCTGGGGAAGGCAACCCTTAAACTTGGACATAGCCGTCCAAGAGTTGAAGTTATGTCTATTAAGGATCGCCTGCTGGTTGGCTACGTGTAGCTGGAGGCCTCCAGAGGAGTAGACCTTCCTACCGAAGAGGTCCAAATGCTTGGCCTCCTTGGCCTTTGGGGCCGAGGCTTGTTGGCCCTGTCGTTCCTTTTCGTTGACTGCTGAAATGACTAGGGAACAGGGAGTCGCATGGCAAAACAGGAACTCGTAGCCCTTGGAAGGAGCAAAGTATTTCCGTTCTACCCCCCCTGGCCGTCGGCATGATGGAGGCCGGGGTCTGCCATATAGTTTTGTAATTCGTTTGTATGGTCCTTATGAGAGGGAGCGCGACTCTGGAGGGACCCTCGGGCATCAGGATATCCACCATCGGATCTTCCTGCTCAACTGTTTCTTCCGCCTGGAGGCCCATATTGAGGGAGATCCTGCGGAGTAGCTCCTGGTGAGCCCAGTGGACGATCGGTGGCGGTCCTGAGACTGATGTGCCCGCCACTGCCTCGTCTGGGTAAGAGGAGGAAGTGGGGTGCTGTAGGTTGCCCTCATCTAGACCCTCCTGTGTCTCCCCATATGCCTGGGTCACTTCAGGGCCCTGCGGGACTGACACCGAGGTGTCGCAGAGCTTGGCACTGCCTCGGGCATTAGGCCTGGAAGCGTGGATTGCTCTTGTGGGTCCGGGGGGAACCTAGAGAGAGTGGCCTCCCTTGTCCTTGATGCGCACCTGTGTGGCGACCTGGAATGGAGTCGCATAGATTGCCCAGACCTAGAGGCTCTGGAGGAGATGCCCTGTTGCTGGTGGTAGGCCCATGGGGTCCAGAAGGGCCACTGACCCGGAGGCGGCCATTGTGGTTGCCATGCTAGTTGGGATTCTCTGCTGGCTACTGTTCGATGTCTGCTGTAGCTAGAGCGACCAGAGTTGGCCTCGGAGCCGGAGGATGCCGACAGAGAGGACCAGTGGGTGCCGGGAAGTGGTGTCTGGCTTACCGGGACCGCGGACGGTACCGGGAGTCTCGGGACCGGGACCAGTGTCGCACACTCGGTGCTGGTGAGGTTGTCAGTGCCGTACTCCGGTGCCGGGCAACCGATGGCATGATGGACCAGTGTGCAGTCGCCGGGGGTGCCGCTGGCTGGTTCACCTCCGGTGCCGTAACCTCACGCTGGGTCGTGGGTGCCAGGGAATAGCAGGACGCTGAGCTTGAACGGGAGCGTTGCCATGAGCGGTGCCGAGACGGTGACCTCGAGCGGTGCACCATTGCTGGCTTCCCTCTGGACGGCACCTTTTTCAGTGGTGCCGGAGGCTTCTCCCTGCATGGGAGGGGGTTTGGCGCTGACAACTCAATGAGGTCTTTCGCTGTGTCGAAAGTGTCGGACGTGGAGGGGTGTTCGAGGACCTCCTCCAGACATTCGTCGGCACTGAATCCGCTGGGTACCGGACTCAACAGGGCCTGTGGCACCAGAGTCGACGGTGCCAGTTCTTGGCTCAGGCCCGCAAAGTGTCTTTGCGTGCCAGGAGCTTCTTTGAGCGGCTTAGTAGCTCTTTGGGGAGAGCGCCCTCTTTCCCCTTTCTTGTGACACTTAGTCGGTGCCAGAGAAGTCAACCGGCGCCGAGATTGGTCAGCCCGTCTTGGTGCTGGCGATTTGCAGTGCCTGGGCGGTGCCGGGTCGCGCACGGATGCCAGGGCTCTTCGCACCGAGGAAGCCAGGGCCAGTGCCGGTCGGTCAGGGGCCGGTGGTTGTAACGCGGCATCCATGAGCAACTACTTAAGGCGAAAGTCTCTTTCTTTCTTGGTGCGCGGCTTGAAGGCCTTGCAGCGCTCTGCCTGATGAGACTCTCCCAGACACCGGAGACAGGAGTTGTGGGGGTCACTGTTAGGCATAGACTTGCGGCGCGTGGTGCAAGCTTTGAAACCCTGGGCTTGCGGCATGCCCCACAGCCTAAGGCTGGTGCTGGAACTAGCTTCCAGACACCTGAAAACAATGGTATTTAACTAACTGATAACTATCTAAGAACAACTCTAACTAGAAGACTGGAAGGCTAAGGGGTCACTCTCAAGCGAGAGAGAGAGAAAACGTTCCAACGCCGCCACGGACAGTAAGAAGAAACTGAAGGGGGGTTGGGCCGGCAGGGTATTATATACACCGCCATAAGGGCGCCACTCTACGGGGCTCCCCTGCCGTCCCGACGGGAGCTGCTAAGGGAAAAAGTTTCCAACGTCCGTGCACGCGGCGCGCGCACACCTAATTGGAATGGACGTGAACAATTACTCGAAGAAGAACTGTTAGGTATATGTGAGGGTGGTAATAGCACTTCCTTAAATTTTCCCTTCTAAGCAGCTTTCTGAATTACTGAAGTGTGCTTCAACTGCAATTTGGTTAGTTTGAATTTTGCAAGGAGATCAGAGCGAGGAGGCAGAAGGATATACACTTTATCTGTTGCACACAATCCTTGCTGTCTATGGAAAGCTAAGCATTGGGAACAGAATACTGAGAGTACTTAGTGATTTGGCATACAAAGAATCCAAGCTGTGAATTTTTCCTGACTGTGCTTTGTTGCAAGTGAACTTCTCCATGGTCAGTCAACAGCTGAGGAAGATAGGGATTAAGTTTCATTTATCAGCTCCTATAAAGGATATAGGGGAATGAAGGTGAACTAAGTAAATTTACACAGAATGTAAGCCTTTTTTTTTTTTTAAATGAAAAGGTTCTTAAGCCTACATAGTTGCAAAGATAACGTCCAAATCCGAACAGAGTGTAAACAGATTAAGTGTTGCCTTCCTGAATCTGAAGGCAAACAACTCTAGTGCCTGTTCTGCAGTTCAGAAGACTTCCCAAGCAATAAAACAAATGAAGATTCTGAGCAGGAATGAAACACACAACAGTATCAAATTCACTCTTTCGGTTTGAGATGACTATGAGCAGTAGAGGTAAGCCCTGGAGATATTCACAGATAAGGAACATTTAAAAAAAAAAAAAAAGATTGGGAAGGAGTAGAGCACCATCGGTCATCCCTCCAGAATCAAAAGTATTCTGGAGGCAGGGATTGATGGGGAAAGAAGGAGTTAGAGAAAATGCTCCATACCCTGGCTGAAAGCCAGATAGAAAGAAATCATGGAATTTGAGGACTCCAAATGATTCCAAAGTTGCCTCTCACACTTTCTCAACCTTCTGCAAAAAAGGCAAAATTTAGTGACATGCTGATAATTGCTATAGTTGATATGATAGAGATCAGGATGACAATTTTAACTGTGTCTTGTAACATACTAGTTTGGTACTATACATAATACCTAATTTGTACTAATTTAGACAGAGAATGGTGAGTTGTACAGTACCATTAAAAGATTAGTTATAGGGAGGAATGGATATAGATAACGTAAGTATTCTCTGAGAATTATTTGCTGTACAAAGCTTGAGAGCTAGTACTGGGGTTTGAAAACCAGTTCTCTCTTTTTTTTAAAGAGTAAAAACTAAACTTTTAATCAGTCACCTTTTTTTCCTCTGTTGCTACTAAATATTAAGCACAGGATCCAAAACTTTTGAAGAGCTGTATGTTATACCCCGGCTATGTCAGCTATCATTACATTTACTCTGGGAGAACAAACATTTTTAAAATAAGTCACCTTAAAAAAAAAAAAAAACACAAAAAAACCCCACCTCCTGAAAATGAGATTGTTAATTATGTAGGTAGCACCAAAGCTATGCTAGAGGCTTAACCTTATTCTGAGTATTTAACATATTGTTAGAACAACTATTTCACTTGAGTGTCTGGGTTTGTAGCAGAGAGTTTGTATTCAGAATTCAAGATATTTGTAATCTGATGCCTGAAGGATAGCCTGTGCGTCTCAGGTTTATTATAGCAAGTATATTTTCTAAATATGTTCAGCATTCTTTGGGGCAGAAAACATTGCTTTAGCTAAGCTCTAAAAGTGAAATGTACATAATTCTGTAACATTTTATAATAAAATCACTTTAAAATGCAGCTTATGACAGTTATACATTTATAATTTACTCTTTGCTATCTTCACTGAAGAGACCAAGATTAGATCACTTATGGTGATTAAATGAATTCTTTTCAACCTTTAGTCTTTCCTCTTAGAGCAGAGGCATATAGGCAAGGCAATGTAGAGAAACTTAAAATGCCACTGCCCGTGTCATATTTGTTCTGTAAGTAAACAAAAATGTCAAAGGAGGCTCAATTGAACACCTCTTAGACTTGTTTCTTGTTAAATATTGTGAATAATGTTCAATCTGCAAGTCATTACTGTGTTGACTGTAACCACTACTCAAAAGACTTAAACAACTGAAAATGCTGCATTTGTCCACATTCATCATTTTGAATAAAATCTGCCAAATAAGTAACAGTTCAAGTAAAAATTAAGGATTTAACAACACATTCTGCAACCATGTAAGTATAAAATTAAATTCAGTCTTCCACACAGAAAATGTTTGATATTTTAAAAGTGAGTTTTCCAAGCTGTAAATGAGGCAGGAATTGTTAGAGTTATTTAGAATAGTCTTCAAGTGGGTTTAGCACTGCAATTTATATTAAAGCAGTATTCAATTATTGCAATTCATATATAGTTACCCGTTTTGTGGATCATGTAAATACTTTAGTCATGAAGGCCACAAAAATACCATACCCAATACATGAAAAAAAATTCAAATATTTTATATTAAAAACTCACTTGTTGCAAAGGTTCATCAATTATATTGGCACCTGTCAATCTTCTGTCAATCTTAATAGGCCTGGCTTCATATTTCATTTCTTCTGTACACTTAAAAATAGATTAGACAATTTTACTAAACAGATCTTCACTATGAATAAAAATAGTCGCATCTACTGTTCATGGTATATGAATATTTCTTAATGAAGAAGTCTACACTACAGTATTTCCCTTATAATCATTAGTTATATAGTACATAA
The DNA here is from genome assembly GCA_003942145.1 of Platysternon megacephalum. NCBI lineage: Eukaryota > Metazoa > Chordata > Testudines > Platysternidae > Platysternon > Platysternon megacephalum. Next base: position 1,599,887 of record QXTE01000050.1, on the reverse strand, counting down.
AATTATTTGAAAATATTTATACACACACACACACCCTCCCACCCCTTGTACTATGTACTGAATCGAGCTGAAGGACTAATATTAGAAAAACTCTGCCCATATGGTGAAAAAATTGGTTCCTTTGAAATGTCATAATAGTCAAAGGAGACAGGATAGTCTGTGGTTAAGACAGGACTGAAAGTAAAGACCTGGGACTTGTACCTGACCATTAGAAACTGCAACCTTATGCAAATCACTTCACCCTCTGTGGTGTGTTGAGCACACAAAACTAAACATATTTGGAAAATGACTTAAAAGAATGTTGAACAACCCCCGGAAAGCCTTTAAGTCAAAAATAAAGATGTCTTTGTTAAACAGGGTACTATAAAAATGCTTATAAACTCTGCACAACAAAATTTCAGTACACAGATCAGCTAACAGATTATAAGAGGACATATATGCACAACCAACCAATATACAAACCAGTAGTAAAAGCATCAGGGAAGGTTGTGAGGACTGACCAGACTTCAGTCATAGAAATGTCATTTATAAGGGGGGGAAGTGCTCTACAAGTCAGGTACACATACAATGTCTACACAAACAATGATCAAAGTAGCAATTTACACAAAAAACTGAGGGTGAGATCAGAGACGGCAGAATTTTTCAAAAATCTGCTCACAGAGGCAGATTAAGAGAAGCAGGGATATTGCTTACACAATACCATACAGTATATGCACTGAAGATTAGACAGCAACTCTGCACCCTCAAATTTTAGAACTTCCCTTTTTTTCAGCCTATGGTAATATAAACATAAAACTTCTGTTGACTGTTTGCCATGTTTTTGTATTGGTCCAATAAAAGATTTTACCTCACCCACCTTCTCTCTCTAAACTTCTATTGAGACAGAACTTCATAGTCTGACATCTAAACATCTCTGCATCATTGGAGCAGGAGACTCAATCTCTTGGTTCAGATAAAATATATTTAGAAACAAACAAGGGAACTAGGCAGAAACCAATTTATCTTAGTGAAACACCTTGTTGGGAGGCTGAGAGGACTGCGTCACTAATTTGCCAATTTGTCCTTCAGCAACAGCAGCAACTAAAAATAAAACCTAATGGTTTAACATTCTCATGGAAACTAAACAGAGGCTAAAAAAAGGACACACACACAGAGCTCTGAGCACTAGGCTCGTTCTTCAGGCTAAGATGATATCTCCATAGGTTTAAATAACTTTGCCACAAGAGGATAAGCAACCAACTGGCCAACGACCCAGCTTCTGAAGATGCTAACAGAAGTTTATACCCTTAAAACACAGACCTGCTAAAACCACACAACTAGTTTTTTATTTTTAAAATGTGAAATCTCGATAGCCATGGAATAAGCTTGTGTCTCCACTGAAGCACTGGGAATGAGGAAGGAGAAGTCAAAAGAGGAACAAGGAGAAAGCAGCCATCTCAGATTTCTTCTTAGTGTGTGCGCAACATGCCTCAGGTGGCACATAACCAGGATTCATCACCGAATTTGGTCCACTGTTTGGATCATTAGCTCCCCAGCCCAGGCACTGATAGGGAGTGTGATGTGAATGCTGATCCATGTCCCTGTCTCAAACTGAGGAGTTAGAACTAAACACAGGTTGTTTAAAATTGGCTAGAGGCCTTTGGGCCACCAAGGATCTTCTCTGTCTTGAAGTGCACACAATCAATAAGCTGAGATTCCTTTAGGCATCTGAACCAATGAGACCAATGGCTTTAAGCATTATGAGGCAAGAAATACTTAATATTTGCACTATATGAGGGCCATTTACAATATTTTCTGTTTTGCTTCTTATTATTTGCATTACAGTAGCATGCAGAGGCTGCATTCAGACTGAGGTCCCATTGTGCTGGATACCATACAAACACCTGCTAAGAGAGAGCTCCTGCCCCACAAAGTTTGGTTTAGAGACAAAACAGAACAAGTGCATGTACCAGAAAGAAAAAAAGAATAAGAAAAGGGAGGATGAGGGTAACAGTGATGGGAACACTTGGTTTCACAATCCACTCATGTGCAGTTTTCTGGTTTCTTTATTTTTAGAGATACAAACAAACAGTAATCCCTGCTGGCCATCTGCCTAAACATTTCTGAAAGGAAAGAAGAAAAGCAACTCCTGCTGTAAACCCTATGCAATGCATGGAAAATATTATTTTGGGGGGAAAGAAGATGGCTAGGGTTGTATAGATTGGAACTATAACATTCTGCAATTTCATAAACACTCCCCTTTCTTTGTTGTGTGGGCTGCTCTATTTTAAAACTAAAACATACCTCAACACACAGACACACAAGAGTTTTGACTAACCTGTATGTAATGAATAGACAAAATTAACCTGAATGTGCAATGTGTGTTTACAACATCAAAAGTCACTAATCACCGCCAAAGAAAGAAAATTTGGAGTAACTAAGTATTAGAGCAGTAGAAGGACTTTTGAAAGTATAGAAGTGACATAGCAATACTTACTTAAGGCACATTTTTAGTAGCTAATTGTTTTCCGTCTCTCAGTCAAGATAGCAAAGACTCTGGGGTTCCTCCTCCTCATTCCTTCTGATAAACAGAATGACAAACACACACTACCCAGGATTCTCCCACTCTCTCAGGCTCACTCATCACTCTCTCCAGTTTGATTCCTTCTGACCCAAAGGGAATCTGTCTGCTCTACCTCCTTAACAAAGGAAAATCTATTGTTGAAGCCTGGCCTTGGAAGGCCTGGTATGGTGGAAGCCTTCACTCTCTTGCCAGAGCCACAAAAAGCAAGTTGGCTGATAAGTTAGTATATAATGCTTTCTGTGGCTCAGTTTGCAATAGAAAACCATGAGCTTGAGGGCTGAATTAGACACGAGAGCCTGAGGCAAAGGAAATGGCAACCTCTAGTCCCATTTGATAACCTCTAGTCCCGGAATGATAAACTGACGCCCTGCTCTAAGCACTCATCCATTGTAGAATAGCATGTGTAGGGGCCTGCACATTCAAATAGTGACTAGTAAAAGCATGGAATAACAGGTATCAGTTTTGCGAGGCTTCCCCACTGATTCTGGGCTGAAGAGGGACAAAGTAAGTCTCAACCTCATGAGACAAAGAACTTCCTTCTGTGGCCTTACAAGCCTTCATCTGGCCATGATGTATACAGAAGCCTAGATGCCTCTCCTTGAAACCTGGAAGAGGATCCAGTCCCCTGAGGGCTGCAGATACATTTAAAACACATTTTTGAGGCCCAGACTTCAACATTCCTCGCTTAAGGAACAAACTCTGAAGGGAGGTATCTTTGTTAGGTGGACAGGATCTTAGTTTTTAACAAAGACAAGTGTAAAGGAACACTTATCATTATGGAAGATCAAATATGGAAAACTACTTGAGAGCATGAAATACCTCTTCCATTGTTCTGACTGAGGTATTTCCTTCAAGGTAAGGAAATGCAAAAATCTACCCAGTGAAGAGTCTTTAAAGGAGGCTCACACAACCAGAAGACCAGGTTGTTAAACAGAGCAAATAAAGATCACTAGCTTCAGGAAACATAGAATCATAGAATATCAGGGTTGGAAGGGACCTCAGGAGGTCATCTAGTCCAACCCCCTGCTCAAAGCAGGACCAATCCCCAACTAAATCATCCCAGCCAGGGCTTTGTCAAGCCTGACCTTAAAAACCTCTAAGGAAGGAGATTCCACCACCTCCCTAGGTAACCCATTCCAGTGCTTCACCACCCTCCTAGTGAAAAAGTTTTTCCTAATATCCAACCTAAACCTCCCCCACTGCAACTTGAGACCATTACTCCTTGTTCTGTCATC